>PUQB01000041.1:98347-383347 GCA_003024785.1 Selaginella tamariscina
TTTACCTTCTTATTAAGCCTGCATGTGTGTGTGTGTTGTTCATCTTTAGGTAGGCATGCATATCCATACATGTATTACAATCATAATGCAATAGACTATCTAGATAGTATTTGCTAGCATATACACAAAGTTTACATATCCACACATATACACTGCACACAAAGCATACATATACACATATATTATATACAAAGCATGTGCACATAGACATATATAAAGTAACATACATGTACAAAGTATTTATTACAAAATTATACATACACACGCATGAATATACATACAAAAACATGCAAACATGTATAACATATGTACACACACAAAGCTTATAGAAATAAACAATATATTGATGAAAAATGTATATATGTAAAAATAAAGTAAAAAAAGTATGGTTAAACCTCAAACTTACATTACAACCATCTTTAACCTTATTATTTTCATTTCAATGTTAGATGCTTTAAAGCATCTCATGTAGGTGCTAATTTTAAATTTAATACTCAACAAATTTTTATTGATTAGGCCTCATTATTATTTAAAAGAAATGATAAATTCCCACATCCATATAAATATTTAGTAATTTCCAAGAATCATTATGCTTAAAAATATTGAAAGAATCTTCTATGGAATATTCTAACTTATATTCTTAAGTAAATATTCTTCTTATATAGCTTAAATAAAAAAAACTTTCTATTTTAAATATTATTTTATTAAATTATTAATTTACATCATATTTTTTTTGTTAAATGTTATAATTAAAAATATTTTTTATTAATTATTTCAAAACAAATCTTATATATTTTTTTTTCAGAATATATGTATTATTAATTTAAATGGTATTTTATTAAGTTTAATAACTAACATTCTACTTTTCACATAATAGGATAATTAGATTTTTAAGCTCAATAACAGAAATTTGTAATAATTAGCTGCTTACAATGTTTTAGGGTTCTTGTTATATTGATATAAGAAAATTAAAAATAAGAAGGATAATTGGTTATTTAAATCTTTATTTTAATTATATTTATTTTCTTCTACTATAACATTTATAAAACACATAACATTAGCATTATTACACAATTACTGCAGTAAACATAGCTTACATATTAATTAATTAAGGTCCATCTATAATTTGATTCCTATTATTAAGTTATATTTTAATTTTAACTAAATTATATAAATCAGATCATTAAATTAAAATGAAAAATATTTAAAGAATTTAATTAAATCAATTTATAAAAAAAGTTAAGAAAATTGTTTGTCAAAATAAAAACTTTGTTTTAAATATTGTTTCACCAAATTGTTAAACACTTTAACATAAGTTTTTTGATGATATAAAATGCTTGAAATTTAAACTATATTAAAATTTTAAAATAACAAAAATGTATTACAAAAAGATTGATTTTGTTGTGAATCAGATTATCGTTAAAGCAATGGGTAACTTGGATTTAAATATTGTCATTGTCAAAGTTTTAACTTGAAGGAATAACACATGACAACATGTGGCTGCCAAGTGACCATTCGTTGTCATTATTATATATAAGTAACGTTAAGTCTTTTAAAACAACCTTGAAAGTCTGATGTCAAATAGATATGAAACTTAGGGTTCTACCCTCCAAACCCAAAGAATAACCCGAGTAAACTTTAAGAGCATGCCCTAAGAGACCTAGACAAGCTCATACTCTAACCCTACCAAGGAGATGCAGAGCTAAGACATTGTCACTTATTCATTAAGGAATCACACTGTCCGGGAGTACAACCCTTTTTGGGCAATAAGAGGTACCCTAATTATCATAGTTTTTACTATGATGATAAGTCTTAGGTGTAGAAGAAACAGGCTCGCTTAGTGCACTTTTGATATTTAGTGATGGTCCGGTCAAGTGTCATTAGGTATTTGTAAGAAACTCTAGGCAAAACTAGCACTTTCATTTAGAAAACTTTTATCTTGGTTTTCCATGTTCTGGTTAGGTTAATGGTTAGTTCCGATGAGTTTGACATGTCGGATATGCTTAGAAATATGCTTAGGTTTGAACATTAGGGTTTAGGGGTCGATGGATAACACCAAGTATATTCCCTTTAAGAATGAGATTTTGTGCTAGCCCACTTATGTAAACAGAAAAATAAGGGGGGCCTTTGTCACATAAATAAGGTAGAGTATGTAGGAGATCTCCTGGTTCATGATTGAGTTCGTTGCTCTTCTGCCAATGCAAGTTCTAACTTGTGTCTTTAAGGCACAACCCTCTGTTATGCCGCCCTAACTTTCAAATGACAGGGGTACGTCCACCTTCAGGGTAACTTACTTATAATGTTGGCGAATCCGTGCATGGGAGGTCTTGTTGGGATGCACGTTCCAAGAGGTAAAGGTTGAGGCTTGTCTCCAACCTCCTCCTTCACGTCAAGTTAGATGTAGCATTCATGGCCAAGTAAGGCACATTTGTGTCCTTGTTCAACCATGGGCATGGGATCTTATTTGACGGGTTCACATTACCCAGTTCCCGAGGGTTCACTAAGGGGTTCTAGAGTTGGCATTTAAGAGCTACGTTTGAGGCACTTGGTGCAACTCTTAAATCTAAGGGCTATGGCATAATAACTCACATTGGGGAAGACAATGTCACATGGAGATGTGACACTAGGCTAAATGTCACATGATATAATGCCTGAGGCATGCCCTTTGGGGTTGTGTCATGGGCTTGACACCAAGGGGTTAGATACTATAGCAAACAGACATGCTTGTGCTTGCACTAGGGTGCTATGCCCTGGGCATCCCTCAAGGGAGGTTAGTCTCAATAGGTGTGCTTTGGCACACTTGGCTAGGGAGTGTTCTCCTTGGAATCTAGGGGTTGAAAACCTAAGCTTGTTAGCAGGAGCCTTTTCATGAAGCACTCGCAAGGTCATGTACTTGAGGTTATCCAAACTTAGCCTTAGGGAGTTTTCTTAGTAGAACACTCGTGTCCGCCTACGGCACACACTCATGTCTCACTAAGTATTACCTCTAGGTCTAGGGTATGACTTGGCCACTCAAACCTTTAAGGGTTAATCATGGTTCAGGGTACCCCTTGCGCCCTAAAGGGGTTATACTCCCGAATGAGGGTAATTCCTTAAGGGGTAAGTGACAATGCCTTGGCTCTGTCATGGGGTATGTGTGAGACACATCTTCTTTGTGGGGTTAAGGCATGAGCCTATTTAGGTTTACTGGAACAGGATCCTAAAGTCTACTTGGGTTATCCTCTAGGGTTCAGGGGATGGTCATTCTAGGGGACTTAGGGTGGGACTCTAAGTCTTTTGCCTAATTGGGCTTCTGACTCAGACTTTTAGAGTTATCTTGGAAGACTTAGTGTTACTCACACAGGGTGATGACACCGAATGGCCAGGTAGCCACATGTTGCCACATGTTGGCCCTTCGGGTTAAAACTCTGATAATTGGTATCGAAGCTATTCTCTATGGGTCAGTAGGACTGCCTAAAGTGTGGTGAATTGGTCCTAAGATCTATAACTTTTCAGAGTACACATACTTCTTAAGTGGGTGTGGATTATGGACTCAAATGTTAAAGGTAACACTTGGAAGTCAACTTCCAAGTTCTATGCCAGGTTATTTTACTTTGTGGTTGTCTAGGTTACTTTATCATATACTTCTATAAGACATGGCATGCTAGTTTGTTCTGGCTCACAAATTAAGTCTTGTGAGGTGGGTCTTGTGATATCTTATTTTACACATTATTAAAAATTCTTTAAGGTGTTTGAATTTGGAATAACACATATTTGGAAACATAGTGTCTATTGAATTTTGACTTAGGTTAAGATTCAATATCGAGTCTAACTATAGTGTTCAAACGGGGAAAGTCTTATGTTCAAATGTGTGTCTTTGACTTTAAAAGAAGGGCATATTTAAACATAAGAGTGAATACTACATTTTGCAAAAGTTGTGAAATAAGCTCTTATTATAGTATGTGTTTTCTAAAGCGTAACTCCAGAAGCAGACTATGGTGATGAATTTATAATACAACGAAATGTCAAATACTAACATATGATGAATATGTTAAGCAGTTGGTTCGAAGATTCAATGTGATCAAAGCATTGTCCGATGTTCGCAATATTTTGATGCTAGCTACAAGTAATATTAGGTGAAATAGTTTACTAAGTTCAAGTTACCTGATTTGAACAAAGTATAATTTGAAACCTTAGTAAACTGTAAGCGCGCACTTTGTATTCAAGTTAGTTAGCTCGACTAATTTGATTATGAGGATCATAAGAATGATATAGAATAATAGATTTTGGTAGTAGACGAATTTAATGTTGCATCCCTATCAATGCAGCTTTTGGATAGATGGCATGATTTATCAAAAAGAGTAATGTTGGAAACATATGTTTACATTTTCAGTATATTGAGTAATGAAGGACTTGCATAGTGAAAGCGTTCGATGCACACTTATTCATTTTCATTATTAACTCTTTAATATTGAAATCTGTAACGTTGTTTGCAATATGGGGATAAGCTCTTGAACAAAGGTGATTCCTGGTTAAGAAGAGCATAATTTGGGATTCTCCATTTTGGTTATCGACTAAGTAAGAGAATTTGCTAAGTTTGATAATTTATGTTAGGAACTATTAATGAACCAGTAACAGTCGGATTTTCGTTAGAGGTTTAAGTGCATGTACTTCAAGTTGTATTTGATAAGAATTAGAAGTTGGTATTGGTTTTCAATATCGTTTCATTTTAAAGTCGAATACGATTATTCAAAAGATGGTTTCTTAATTTTGCATTATAGTAAAAAATGTGAGCGCTCAGAGAACTTATCAAGTAGGTATCTTCAGTTCTTTGGAATATCAAAAAATAAAATTTTTGATTCAAGGTTTAATTGTATTCCTTGGGTTAGTCGTTAATTCTATCTCAAGGTTTGATGGTGTTTCTTAAATTGGTTCAATATTCTTGTAAGTATGATATTGAGTAGAGGGATTAGCTAAAAAAGATGATCTCCTTTCTTGATGATCGTAGTTCAAGATTCATAATGTATAGTCCAATATTCGATTCGAGAATATAAAGTTTCCTATCACCTCATCTGTTGAGATATTTATATTTTAGACTTTGATAGAATTTGTGACAAGATCAGTTATAAACGACTTGTCAAAGTGTGGTATGATATCTCTTCAATATTGAATTTGGAGCGCTCAATATCGAAATTTAGTTATGATCACATGAGGTGGCCATAATCATATAATATAAAGACTCAAGCAAACTTGAGTTCGACACTTTGGTAAGGCACTACCTTAGTGTTATAACTTGAAACGTGTTTTTAAATTAGTTAAGAAATAAAACATTTCTTAATACGGTGTTTAAAGAGCAATGTGGATCTTTGTGAATTGCTAGGTGTTTAAATGGATAATGTATCTTAGTTCGACGTACTGAACTAGATATCTTATTCATGTTTAAGGAGATCTGTTGAATTATAAGATATGACTGAAACATGAAGTTAATAACACTTCAATGTTATGATAACATTTATGTGGAGGTTTATATCTTACTAAATCAGTTAAATGAACCAGACACTAGTGCATGATTCCTCTTAATCTCTGAACAAGTTCATCAAAATACTATCATAACATTATATTTCCATCTCAAAACTAAAGTTCGGTTCATGTAAATTAGACCATGTTTATATTATAATTGTAACATTTCGATATATTGATATGATTGTAAGTTTATATCCACTAGTATAACAACTAGTTGATAAGCTTAGGATTTGAATGTTAAAACGATCATTATCCATTCGAGAGTATCAATATCAAAATTGCAACTGTTTATAAAATAAGAATTAGTTTAAAAAGATGTTTATCAAAACACTAATTGTTCTAATTAGTGAAAATGTTATACTTCGGTATAATATTAAGAAACATTTACATAATCAATTTGAGAGCTGAACATAAATATAATACTACGAAGGCGTATAGTATTCTGAGTTTAGGAACCCCTAAGGCTAAGTTTGGAAAACCTTAATAAATAGTGCCTCACGAAAGGGCTCATGCTAATGAACCTAGGTTATTTAACTTTTGGACATGTCAACACCTTGAAGGAAAACAATCCTAGCCAAGTGTGCTAACTAACACACCAAGTTTCAAGACCTAACCTTTGACGAGTGAATGAATAAAGTTTAGCATCATGATGTGAACACAAGCTCGCCTACTTGTCATATGACACAACCCCAAAGTGTGTGGCTTGGGCATTGTATTGTCTAGTGTCACATGTTCATGTGTATCATGTTCTAATATACTAACTAATAATAATTTGATAAATAGATACATATATCTACTTTATATATTATATAATTCAAAATAATTACGAGACATAAAACTTTCACTGTTATAATTCTTAGTTGGTGATACTTGTTCATGTATATTATATGTTATTTATATTAACACATGATTTTTTGTAAGTTAAGTGATTCCACCTGGTAAGAACCATGACATCTAATTAAGTAATATAAAATTCGGTCTTCTTAATATTAACCGTAACATAGATTGCCCCTTCATAAAGAAAATACTCTTACATTTAACAAGCTTATTAATAAGTTATGATACAGTATATTCTTAAGAATATGCCTTACTTAAGTTTAAGGATAAGCAGTAAAATGATAATGTCATATGTTTACGTACCGTAGTTACCTTACATCTTTAATATAATAATGTGTATGTGCTTACTTAAGTATTGTGTTATTGTTATTTCAGGTAAGTAGAAATAGGTATATGCTCCAGTAATTGAATATAATGTTATATGTATAATTATGTTTGAATAATTTATTAACAATAAATTTATTTTATGATAAACATATATATAATTCAAATCGTACATATATACACAAATATATTAATTATATAAACGATATGTGAAACGTGGAGCTTTGTACTTAAGATGATGACACGAAACCACGATGAATTATTATTCATTATTAAAATCAATTGACTACATATTAATATTTATTTTGATTGATAACTAATTTTCTAATGTATGCTTATTATAATTAACATATGCTTATCAGTGTTAAACTACTCGGTTACTACTGACACTCAGGAACTCCATGTGCCCACATTAATCACCGAATCGTGTACTGCACATATACGACTGGCAATGTACGTAGTGTATACAGAGTCAACCAGCACTAAACTTTCAGAATTAAATTAATTAATAGAATTACTTGTCGCGAGAATCTAGGTAAAAGAAGAACCACAGAAAGCCAGGTATTGTCAAAAGAGCGTTGTCGTGCGTTTAAAGCACATTATCATTGTCAACCATAAACTTTAAACATGGTTAAAAATTTAACACTGCTAATTAAAAACCAAAGAATCTGCAGTAAAGAGTTCCTTTCCCACGCGGCCACAGAATATTGTGGTGTCAAGCAGAAACAAGAGGTGCAGTTGGAGTAACTGCACTTTACCTAACTATACCCTTTCCATAACCCAGTGTAACAAAGTCAAGCAGTTCATTGATTACTAGTCCGAGGTAACTACACAAGTCCCCCACCTAACTTTGAATCTGTGGAAGCTTGTTGTTTTGTTTTTATATACCTCATTCATATCTTTAACAGTTGAGCAACACCCCAGTCGGAAGCTCTTGAAGAATATACACTGTGGGAATGGACAGGAGCAGGAGGAGGAGGAGGAGGAGGAATGCAGACGTTGGAGTGGCAACCGTCTGTCACGTGCAGCTGGGCAAGAGGTGGTTCAGTGTGTACGACGTGCTGAGGTGCAGGCAGATTCGCATTGTGGAGCTCACAGCAGCGAGCAAGGCGGACACGGTCCGCGCCGGGAGCGGACTCGCGCTGGATCTTCCGGCGGATGGTAATCAGCACGAGTGCAGGAAGAACGCGGTGATGCAAAGCAGGATGGAGACTGTACGGAGGCTGCAATCGGACAGTCCCCAGGAACAGGAGGCAGCCGCACTGGAGATCCGTACCGCCGCCCGCCGAGACGGGGAGGCCAGGACGATGCTGGCGCTCATGGGTTCGATTCCTCCGCTCGTTGCCATGCTCGACTCGAAGCATTTCTTATCTGCGATGTTTGCACTCGTGAATCTCGCTGTTCGGAACGATGCGTACGTGTGTGCGTGCGTGTGCGTGTGTGTAGTGACAGCATATACCTACACTGCAGGAACAAGGCAGCGATAGTGGCAGCAGGCGCAGTACCGAAGATGCTCCGGCTGTGCACCGAGAACTCTCTACCACAGACGATAGAAACCTCGGCGGCAGCGCTCCTGAGTCTGAGTGCGCTCGATTCGAACAAGACTTCACTGCATGTCGCAGCAGGGATGCTCATCACTGCAGTTAACAGCACGGAGGTCTCTGAACAGGCACGAAGGGATGCAATGGGTGCCGTATACAACCTCTCGCTCTTCCCTGGAAATGCCGCGCACCTCTGTGAAGCCGGTGTGGTGCCAAGTCTGCTCTCAGCAGTGTACGATCCGGAGCTCTGTAGCCGCGCGGTTGCCACGGCGGCAAACCTCGTGTCCACCTCAGTCGGTCGCAAGGCACTGTTACAGACAGAAAATGCAGCCCTCGTCTTCGTTGAAGTCTTGAACTGGTGCAGATGCGGACCGCCCACCGGGCTGAGTCCGTACCGCGCGGCTCACCGCGGTAGCCTGGTGGACCGCGCGGTGTACGTGGTGATGGTGCTGGCGCAGCACAGTGCGGCGCAGAGGCGTGCGATGATCCGTGCGGGGTCGACCTCCGTCCTGCTCGAGATAGTCCTTGTCGGCAGCCCTGCCGGACAGGATAGGGCTTCAAAGGCTCTCCAGTTCCTGGAGTACCGTCAGGAGTACTCGTCCGACGAACAATCGAGTCGTCCAAGGAATATTCAGGGAATATAACGAGATGGAGAAGTATTCCGAGGAGAGACGGGCTGTAAATAGGCTGGTAGAACAGAGCTTGAGGCTGAACATGCAAAGGATTACGCGGAGGGCATGTATTCCGTTTCACTCTTCACCGTCCGATTGCAGCTCTTTGCGTCCGCGTGCTCTGGTGTAGTTACTTATTGTGTATACAGAACAATAATCAATGTTAACCGTGTTTCTTCACACATTTGTAATGCTTTGTGTGTGCGTGCGTGTGTTTGACAGAGAGTGTGTTGTGTGATGCTCACAGGTTAATCGATCTTTTACATTAAGGTTTAGGGTTTATGCTTTAGGGTTGGATGGAGGAAGACGTAGGGATCTGTGCTTTGCGAATTCTTTGCCGGGATTCAGAGCTGTGATCAAGCAAAGGTATGATTGAGAGAGAGAGAGCGCTCGATTTGAGCTGGAATTTGCAGGTACTCGGATTTCATTGTGAACGAGGTCGATCTTGATGGTAATGTGGTGCATTTGACTACCCTTGATCCTCCTCCAGATGTAAGTTTTGCTTTTAGCATATAAAACATGTGTGCGTGCGTGTGAGTTTACTCACAGAAGTACACCTGTAAATACATACACACATGTTATACAGCTTCGACTATATAAGCATATGATAAATTAAGTATTTCCATTTCCACGCTGCTTATATTAATGACGATATATATGTCTGTGTGTGTTATTATGTAAAGTATACGCACATAGTTGTGTATGGACATGTATTAGTGTATAAACGGATTTTACACTAATACGCAGTTGACAATTATATAATCTTGTGGAAAATATCTGCTGTGTATATACCACTTCACAAACATGTATGATACAAATGCACACACACACAGATGCATACTCTCACATAAACATGCTGTCTTTATAGTAGAAAAAAAAATTGGGAGTGGATTGTATAGTACCATAATCTCTCTCTCTAGGTGAAGTAGCTCTCTTTAGTGTATAAATACATGCACATTTGTTTATTTATGTTTTTAATTGGTACAGGAAAGTACTGAGAGTGAAACTGATGGATTCTCGACTGTAGAATACGAGGCTCGCCTGGATGCATTTAAGGATCTAGCTGGGAATGAGAATACTGCTCTTCTCAAGGACCTTCTTCAGAAGATTTCTGACAAATCGGCAGAGGATAATGACGCAAGCATCACACTATTGCCAGATTCAGACAAGGCCCATCGCACAGTACGTGCAAACCATACACATGCATATATACATATATGTAGCTGAAAACACATGCATACAGAATATACATAGGAATGTATCTTTGCATATAATGTTCTGGTGTTCATGTCTGTATGTTATTATTATTATTACAATGTGTACGTCCCTTCCACCCTGCATGGGTATTGGACGGGACACACACGTATCCATTCCACATATGTACAGTGCATTTGTGATATATTGTCGTGCAGCTATAAATATCATAATGTACCTATCTCTCAGTAGGTCATAGATATATATTATTAATTCTTATGATACTTTTCTTATGCAGAAAGTGCATGCTTTCTTCAGGGAGAATATGCCATTATTTACTACTGATACCGTGGAGGAAAAGTGTATTAGAGTAAGATACTGCAATGGAATCCGTTCCTGGTCGAGGTGGCAAACGAAATAGGTCTGATTTATAATAAGATGTGACCTATATAATGTATATAGTAGTTGTACGTATTGATATTATGTATGATGTGATACAATCGAGTTACTTTAAATATTATAATACGTATATATATTATTGTGAATGTAATATCATGTACTTCATATTTTTATCAATTCCTAAACTTAATATTTTATTTTCATGTGAATAGGAACTGGAAAGACCGTCATGGAAAACGTCAGAAAAACGATTTTGATAGAAGAGGTGGAAACTACTGGCCTCCAGACCGTAAAAAATTTTGCCAGTACGTTATGTGCTTCATTATAATAACTCTGTGAACTTGTGCGTGTGTTGTGTGTGCGAGAGAGAGAGAGAGAACTCTGTATGGTTTTTTAAATATGTTAATCCATCAAGTTTACTGTTTCAAAATATTGTTGCTTTTAAAACAGGTTTTATCTTTATAAGGAGAACAAAACAACTCAACAAGCACTTATGATCGTAGCACAAAAGATAGGCGTTAAGGTTTGTATATATATATATATATATATTTAAATGGTAGTGAGTTAACTGCGCACGCGCGCCCCCACAATAAGTGCCAACAGTTTATATTTCCCAGGCCAAAAACTTGGGATTTGCTGGAACTAAAGATAAGCGAGCAGTTACTACACAGAGGGTATGAAATTAGCATACATATTACTTGCGTGCGCGTATAATATATCATTACCATGTATGGATACATATCGCAAGCATATTATTTTATATATTATTATTACGTTTACATTTTCATCCAGGTCACGGTTTTCAAACATTCAGCAGCACAACTAGCAGCTGCAAACAAGTCTTTGTTTGGAATCAAGATAGGAAACTTCAGGTGCTCTTCGGTATAGTAGCATTCCAATATAAATGAGTATATTCAATTGCAGCTACGTGGATAAGGGCTTGGTGTTAGGAGAGCTTCTTGGAAACCGGTTTAGCATAGTCTTAAGGTAAATAATATAGTTAGGCTTATTGCTGGCTGTGCGTGCGTGTGCGTGTACACGCGCGAGACGTGTTATACATACACCTATACCTTGAATTTATCAGATCAATATGTGCTCGAACAGAATAGGATGTACATATGCTTATGATATGTATATGTTACAATTTGATTATATAAATATTTTGTATGTGTGTTAGATATTAAAATAAGTTCTTTTCAGAGACGTGGTTACAGAAAGTGTGAATATAATAAAGAAGCTGCTCAAGCCCTAGGTAAATCTGGCTTTATCAATTACTATGGCTTACAGGTATGTGAATCATATTTCATAAAAAAAAAAGAAAAGAATATTGATGGGTGTGCGAATGTTATATAACGATATACATCTATAAATAGGTATTTCACATCCAAATATTTTGTGGCGTTATGTTATTGTAATTGTGTTAAATAGACATTATAATCTACTGGGCGGGATAATATGTTATATTCCTTGATTGAGTTCATTAATAATGTTGATATATTACACAACATACTTCCATTCGATAGCTCTTACTGGTGTATTAATGTTACTGGTCAATAAATCGATTAATCATTAATAATGCTTTCTAAGTTTGTTAACTAGGCACACCTATATAAATTATTTATGCAGCGTTTTGGAACCTGCGGTGTGGCAACGCACGCTGTAGGTGCAAAACTGCTTCGTGGGGACTGGAAAGGGGCTGTTGATCTCATTCTTCAACCACGAGAAGGAGATATCCGTCACACATGGACACGCACACACACATAATACATTATATAGCTCTATGTATACATACACTAATATTAATATGTTTTCCTGAACTGTAAAACACAGCAACAGCAAGCAGAAGAAGCAAGGAAACGCTTTCAAACAGATGGAGCTGCCGAAGCATTAAGGTTATGCCACATCACATGATCGCCGAAAGAGCTATTGTAAGCTCTCTCTCTCACACACACGCACGGATACACACCACCTCTTCTGATTACGCTGTTTTCAGCTTTCTGGACTTAAAAAAGGACCCAGTGAACTTCTTACAAGCATTGAGAATATACCAAGGCCAATGCGGATGATGTAAGTTTTGTATATACAAATATATACGTATAATAATACATTGTATTTCAGGTACGTTCACAGCTATCAAAGCTATCTATGGAACAACGCTGTGAGTGTTCGCATCCAAAAATATGGTAATAACACACATGCACAACAACTCACGACTTACATATTACATAAGGACAATATTATGTGTGTAATTATATATTTATTAATTTATATGATTTTTTAGGGATTGAAGATGTAACGGAGGGCGATTTAGTATACATCCAAGATAATGAAGATACAAAAGCTCCTGTTGAGCCTGAAGAAGTTGTGGACATTGACACGCTGGAAGACGATGCTGCTTACGTGGAGCTTGGTACTACTAGTAGAAAGAAAGTGAAGGTAAACTGTTTAAGATTAAACTTATTAGTTACGAGTTAAATCTAATGAACGAATTATTAAGTAAAGCACTGGTTAATTTTTCTTTCTTAAATATGTTAAAGCACGTTACGAAAGAGGATATTGAGTCAGGGAAGTATTCAATAACGGACGTGGTATTGCCTTTGGTCGGGTATGGACTTATTTATATAAATGTATTTATTTATTTTCACACACACACACAGGATATAGTGTGTGTTGTGTGTGTGTGTGTGTTAATTTATTTATTTATTTTTCAGATGTACGACTATTTATCCAGCAAATGCTGTAGCAGATGTGTACATTGATCTCGCCTAAAAAGGTGTGAAATGTACTTAATATATGACAGGACATATTACATACTCATGTTTCATACATTAGCCAATTAACTATGCTGGCTAATTAAGTTTAAGAGAAGGGGAATAATACTCTTATATATGCAGTCATACTTTGTGCAGTAAGGCTTATTCATGGCTTATTTTTACAGGATGCTCTAGACTTAAACTCTAGTGACCACAAAGTGAAGTAAGTGTTTAAGTGTATTATAGTCTACATATATGTATTTTATGTGTATAAGTATCATTTATATACATTACAGCAGGGTAAACACAAATGTATATGTATATACATACAGGCAGCTTGTAAATATGCATATAGATAATGTGATTTACTAGGGAGTTTTCCGTGGAGTACGTAACTGGAGCTTATCGGAACATACTAGTAAAGCCTGTTGACCTTGAGTGGTAAGTTTATCTCTATATAAAACAAATATAATTAATTATATACTATGAATGAACGTTATCATATTTAATATAAGAATGTGTACTATTACAGGAAGCTTTCAAAGTACAGTGATTTTACAAAACCATTATTAAAGACAGATTTGGAAAAAGTATTAGATAAAACAGAAGAAAAATATACTGATGAAGGCAATTTTCTGGCTTTGCATTTAGAGTTTACCTTGCCTACCTCGGCTTATGCTACAATGGCTTTGAGGGAGGTCATGAAAATGTCCACCTCGGTAGGTATTTATGTATTTATATAAACCGTATAACATATACATGTATACTTCATTTATACGCTCTATATACATATTATACATACCAAATATATAAGTATTGCCTATGGTAACGTTTAGGCAGGCATATGAATGCTATTAGATGTTAAATTGTATAATACTATATATATATATATATATTATATGTAATGATTGTGTGTTTCAGGTGAATTTGCATAAGCTGCTGACTCAAGGACAAGACAAGGAATAATAATATTATTCATAGATTCCCTTATATTATATCTATTATGCCACAATAAATTTATATAATTATATTATATATCTCATAAACTATGTATAAATATATTAGCTGAATATATACATACATTATGTTATGTGTCTATATATGGGTGTAAATATATAAATACATACAGGAAAACATCCAAAATAAACTGTTATTTTAAGTATGTTTTTCAAACGCGCACTAGAAAACTTACACATAGGTACATATTATTTCCGTTGCAACCCAATTCAAGCCGTATAAAGATAGAAACTGAAACACACATATATACGTATTAAATCTCTCTCTCTCTCTCTCTCTCTCTCACACACACACACACACACACACGACTATAAGCATATACCCGAAGATATCTATATATACTACTTTACAAGCTGAAGAACCTCAAGTATGCACTGAACATTGGATAGTAGACTAATGAATTGCCGCTTGAGGATGGGGCAGCAAAAGAAGCTGCTCAAGAGTGCTTGTTTTGCGTGCCCGGCCCCTCCCAACACCTTGATTATAATATAAATAAATAAACTTGTAAATAATATAATTATTATCAATATGATTGATTAATATACCTTTGAGTAGCAATAAAAGCCTCTCTCTTTCTCGAGTAACATCTGGATGTACAGTTCCAAGCTGCTCTTCCTTCACTTCCACTACATTCTCAAGCAGCTCTATGGCATCCTCAACCCTGTAATATACATACAAATATACATTGTATAGACATTGTGTGTGAGTGTATCTATGCTATATACCTATAAACACACACATACACACACGTGTGATACACATAAGAGACATTTACCTTCCAAGAGCATCATAGCAACCAGCAAGATTACTACAAACAGACAGTGTATCCAGATGGTGAGCACCTTCAACATTAGTAAGTATCCTCCTTGCTTCCTCAAACTCCTTAGCGGCCCTCGATAGCTCCTGAATACAAATAATTTATTAATTAATTATTATATTCATGAAAATATGTTATTTACCTGTAGCTCAACACTGGCAAGGCCAAGCTGATTAAACAAAACTCCTAAAAAGCTCGTCTCCTTTTCAGTTCCAAACTTGAGTTTGGAAACCGCATTTTGAAATGCCACGTGCGCATCACCATACTTTCCCATTACGTATAAAAGCACTCCAATCTGTGCTTCAACGCCCGCAGCAGCACTTTGCTCACCTGTATACGATATATATAGATAAATAGATAGATAGAGAGAGAGAGATGCTATATATATTGGTTAATTATACGTTAGATGTATATATGCACCTGGAGCTAGTTCTAATATTTCTAAAGCTCTTCTCAATAAAGACAATGCCTGTTCTCGCTCTCCCATTGCCTCATATACACCCGCGACCTCAACAAGTCCACTTGAGAGCTCGTCTGCTGCATGTCCTGCGTTCTGCTTCCCAAATATCTGTATCATCATATGTTAGTAAGGTATGCACACAACATACATACAAGACACATATATAACGATGATAATACTACATAGTATATACCGTGGTGATATAGATATATTAGAACAGGTTACAACTGATATATACATAAACATCTATCTTATTTTAAAATACAGACACACAAGTAGATTACATATAGTATGTTTAGGATGTAGAACATATAGATATAGTAATGCATGGCATGTACTGATATACTGTTGACCTTTTTAATAATTCTTAAGCATCTCACAATATGACACACATAAGCACAAAAACACGCGCAGAGGCATGTGCATATACAACTCATGTCCCTAGGTATTATGCACCTTATGATTGGTTACATTGTCACTGCAACGCATACGCAATAGTACACGATATACTATGCCTGATGCATAAATACATACACTTATATACCTTCAATGCATTTTCACAGTAAGTCTTTGCTTCACGCTGCTTGCCAGTCTTAAGATAAAGCTCTGCAAGGCTCACGTATACAGAAGCCACTGTTGCATGGCTCTCCCCTTTTGAGGACTTCAGTATTGTCAAAGCTTTCTGGTACGAGAAAACTGCCTCATCATAGCGTCCCAATGCAAAATACGCCTTCATACAAGAATACTTTAGATCTTTACACACGCACACGCACACTGGAAGTACATACTTAAGCATAAACATATACTTACAAACAGTATACGTATAATCCATGCGAGAACTTCTGTCTGTAGGTATCTATATCGTTTGATACAGCATATAGTCAAACACACACACACAGAGCACATAAAAACATGCATTTTCCATAAGTATATACATACACATGCATACATAATATAGATTATTTAAAGTATATAATACAACTTAGCTATCTGTGAATATTTACATATACAGCATACATAAAGTGTATCACACACACACACACACACACACACCTCTCCAATGCTACAGTCAACAGAAGCAACGTCGAGTTCTTGGCCAGTGCAGCTCAAGGTTGTGCTTGCAAGAACTAAATGCTCCAATGCTTGTTCATATTCACCTTCAGATATAACCAGATTAAGATTATAATAAGAACACGCATGTTATATACATAATACTACCTTTTCCAGCATGTATAAGGGCCATGAGCTTTCGATCTATTGCTTCGTCAACCGAGCCAGCTGGGCTGTGCTTGCTGTGAATCTCAAGTATGTGTTCACACAGCTTCTCAGCTTCCTCAAACTGCATCACCTGCAAAACATTCAGCTTTTTATTTCTTTCCCCACAGAACATACTATATATCTGTAGATATTCATATCTATGCACGCATCTAACACATATCACCTGCATACCAAACATACAAAAGAACGTATACAATCATACATACATACCCATACTGGTTACCTGCAGATGAGCTTCGGATACGTAACGGCAAGTCTCAGCAACACGAAGATCCATGTCTCCAAGCACTTGCTTTTGCACTTGCAAAGCGCTGTGATAGGCGGCAAGCGCCTTCTCATGCTTTCCAACAAGTGTAAGAGTGTCTCCGAGCTTCAAAAGAAGTAAAATGCTTATGTCAGACTGCAAGTGCGTGCGAGTGTTTTGATAATAATTTTATGTCATTCATCATTTTAATACGTACCCAGACACATAGATACTAGATACAGATAAGCAAAGCAAAGTATACCACACGCGCGCGCGCGCGCGCATAGGTACATACATAGAAGAAATATTCACATAGGTGCACTCACATACATATACACGGGAAAAAGGCATATACACACACATACACATGCGGTATATACATGCACATACTTGGACGGTACACGCATGTGCATATCCACACGCATACACATGCAAAATATATGTTAACTTCTTATATCTATAAACACAGACACACAGAGACACACCCGCCCACCCACACAATATCTACCTGCATGTGACCAGCAAAAACAGCAAGTGCATGCTCGGAGCCTTGTTCGATATCGGGAATGAGCAATGAACTCTCAAGAACCTTAATTGCCTCGTCATAGCGACCAAGCCTACAGTAGCCTGCTGCAACTATGTGCAAGCATAATACCTAAACACTTAATGGACTTAATAAATATATAACTATAAAATAATTTTGATATAATGTAGACATGTAGCATAGGTCATAGGTATGCCATTCAACATACCATTTCCAAGTTGGTGGCTTCGCTATTTTCTTCTTTCTCCAGCAATGTTGCAGCTTTAGACGCATAATCCTGTGAAAAAAAATAAAATCAATATGCATCTAACAGCCAAAAACTGCAGACACATACGATGCACACATACTTATATGTATATATGCATATATACATCGTCATTAAAACATTACTAGTTACTTACAATAGCTTTTAAGGGGTTGTCCCCAGAAAGATGACTCGCTCTAGCTAGCTTCAGCAAATGTAAAGCATTGTTATTAACCAGCTTTGTCTGTTGCTGCTGCTGCTGGTGTTGATCTAGTTGTTGTTGTTCATGTTCCTCGGTAGTATCGATGTTTACTTTTGGCTCTGGACATATACTTAGTCAATCAAATATTTGATGGATAGCATATGCAATTGTACCAGGATTATCTGAACAATCTTTCTTGATTGACTGCTTTTTAGCAATAGGTGAGTTTGGCTTCTTTGGCTTGGGGGGACTTGCTCGGGGACTTGCTCTGATTGGTGGCTTTTTGTCCAAAGAGTTTCTACGAGAATTAGACTCGTGTGTTTTCTGTGGAGAAACTAAAATGGTTATTATAATAAATAAATATACAAATTAGGAATGCTAATGTAATCTGTATTACCGTATGCGTGTTTTCTTCTATTTTGCAATGAGGACTTGTATATATCTATGTAAATTTATGTATATATACATATGCGTATGCAGACAAGCACTATATGTGCGTGTTCAATGTGTAAGGATCCTCTACAATACCTTCTCTGTGGGCTCCATGGGCTTAGTAGCAGCTTCATCTGCTCCTGACGAGTCCACACTTACGAGTGCATTCTGCTCCTTCTGTAAAATTTCTGATTAATAAACCATGCACACACACACGAACGCACGGACACACACGCACAACTATTATATTAATCAACCAACCTTCTCTGTGCCCTCCTCAGGTGCGTCTGCTAAATTCTCTCGTGTTTTCTGGTTTTGCAGAGGTTTAGTATTCTTCTTAACTGCGTTTTGCATCTTGTTTTTTGTTGGAGTCTGGTCCTTAGACCCCTTTGTAACTTCAACACTCTTTGGTGACTTCTTACGTCCATGATCTGCTAAACTCGGCATTTTCCGACTATTCTCAAAACACTATCGCGTTCCTGTTGAAAGAACATTTCACTTGTGTGTCTCTGTATGTATATTACAGGCACATACGAATATACATGCATTTCTATACACACATGCATGTATGCATACATTTATTACTTTCATTATCTGCTAATCAACAGTAATCTCTTGCTAAAGATTTCTTACATATTTATCTTAACGAATAGCACATTCATATAGAGTGAGAATACAAATGATTGAGAAGTAATTTTTTCATATGTGTACGTCATATATATATATATCACATTTAGTACCACACAGGCATATTGTGAAGGTCTGAGTGCGAGTCTTATATACAGACGGATAGATATACGATGGAATTAGCCTTAGGAATACACTCTATCCTATTAAAAAATGCATACGAACTAAAACTGTGAAAGACAGACAGGCATTCAATTCATACAGAAGGATAGATCATACAGATATATATATACATATTTGTGTGTGTGCATGAGAAATGCCAAGCACTAAAATGCATGCATTATACATATGCCTGCAATATTATAGATATCGGAATACAGCACATATCACATGTAAAACATGTGCAAATGCTAAAAACTAGATCAGTCGGTTTAAGCACGCGGAAATGGCATAAAATACCAAATCAACAAATCTACGAACCTAATACCATCGTTCTGCAAGAACTCCTCAGATCGACATAAATTCATCTAAACCCTACTTAAGCAGCTATGAACCTGCATTGTCGAAAGAACATTACAGATCAACACAATGCATGCTCAAAATTCCTGTTTTGAGAGCGATGATCTTAGCGCTTACCTGAAACGAGGACGGATCAAGTGCAGCTACTAGAAAACCCTCCCAGACGCACAGAATCCTACAGATCAACACGAATTTGTTCCAAATCCCTGTTTGAGAAAGCGCTTACCTGACCATCAGCGCCTTCAATCCGGACACAGAAAAGGCTTCAATGCGCACACAGAGAACTACAGAGAGCTCAAGCTGCTTCAATCCGGACAGATAGAGCTACAATCTAGACACAGGAAGCGCCTTCAATCGGACCTCTTCACAGATATGCTCCGACAAACCTACACTCCAGCATTGTGCAAGAAACCTACAGATCAACACGAAAATCCCTGTTTTGAGACTGATAAACGCATAAATGCGGTCGATTGGGCGCCTACCTGAACGAATTTCCATCCCTGAGAACACTTCCTCGCGCATAGAACCCTACATTTCTTCTTTCACAGCCTTGTATCTATTCCTCCGAAGCCTCACACTAATTAATTATTGGCTAAACTAAAGCCTTCGAATAAAAAAGTTGAATTATTCGTACACGTGGCAGGAATTAAGCTTCCTTATTTTGACGAAGTGGATGTGACTGACGTGGCAACATTTAGCTGTTAAAATTTTAACGGATAAGATTTGATTAGGGTTCTTGAGAGAATGATTATGGCGGAGAATGCAAAGCACTTTCAAGTTGCGGTTAGAGGTATGGCTGTAGGATGAATCCAGTGTTTAGAAGAGGCTCTGGTTTCAAATCTACGGCTGTGATGGGAGATTTCTGGTTCAGATGATAGAAAGAACGGTTCAGATGGAGCTAGGGTTCATTCGAAAGGTCTATGGAGGTCCCCTGTGGTAGTATCTTCTGTAAAATCCGGCAGATTTCCGATCTTGGGTCTCCAATCTACGGTCAGAAATCGATGCTGCAGGTGTAGTGGTGTGAGTGATTTCGCAGCTGCACTCTCTATGAACTGGAGGCCTGCGTTGGATGAGGTCTTGCTGATGTCCAGTATACTCTTGGCGTATGTTGCCGGTGTTGCGGATAAGCCTTTGGGCGTGTTTTCTCGGCAGCGGCGTGGGACTTCTTTATCTACAAACAAAATGTAAGTACTTTATACACACACACACATATATCTTTCTTTATTTTTTGTATGTATTCGTACAGATGTATATATATTTTATTTCTGTATCGTACATACGTATATATATTTATTCCTTCATACTTACGCATGTTTCTATAGAGTGATTATGTGCATGTGTTTCATAATTATTCTTCTATCATCTACCTCAATATGGCATTGCTATCGTAATGTATCAGGTTGCTTATTATACATTAATACCCGAGTTATTATAATACTTCTATAAATTGTATAAAACGGTAAATTCATTTAGTTTGATTAGTCAGTTTTTGCAGCAGCATCTCTCTAGTTTGCACACATATACTATGCATCGTTGACAAATGTAGCTAATAATAGTAGTCAGTGGGCGTATTGTACAGATTCATGTAGCTGTATAACGTATGAGTACCAACTAACAGATGTTATACAACTACAGCTATCTATACAACTCTTTCATTAGAATATATATAAAATATCTGCACACGCTCGTTTATAGTTCTCTGCTCTTGTGTCTGTGTGTCAAACTAGATAACCATCAATAATAAGATTGTATCAACTGCGAAATCATATCTTGTGAAACATATGCATATATGTTTATATATACATATGTGTTATATACACTAATCAATCTCGTTATTTCAGTATAGAGAAGAAAAATGCTCAAACAGGGAGCACAGAGACTGTTTGGAACGATATACGTTCTAAACTTACAGAGGCAATTTCTAGTATGGAAACTGCAGCTCAACAGAAAGAATTGCAAGTCCTAAACTCTGCTTACAAGCGCTGGGATATGGGCCGCGCCTAAAATTGCTGCTCACATCTCTTTCACTGCTTCGCAATGAGGCAGGTACCTCATGACGTAGAATATGTGCTAGTATGTAGATATATGGACATATATGTATATAATCACTGTGTGTAATACACCTGTACATACACATATACACATGGCATGCATATCTATATATATAGCTGATATTTTTGCAGGTCGAATACAGGGAAGGCGCGTTTTCATTGGGAGAGTTTTACTATACTTTGGCTGGGAATGCATGTAGAAGCTGGCTATCTGAAGAGGGCGATCCTCTATTAAGCAACTCTGAAGTTTTTAACCAGATTATGGAATACGAAGCCAAGTCCTATATCACAACATATATTGAAAGAAGTGGTAAAAGCCGAGCTCTACACCGATTTCTTTTACTTTTTGTGCAATAAGTCATTGAGGTATTTGATTATTTAGTCTGATGCATATGCGTGTGTAGGAGTTTATGTAAATGTATAGATGTACGCACATATGATATTTGTAGAAATAGTATAACAGTTTGTACATATACTGTACTCATATATGTGATACATAGTAAACTGTACACAGTGGGGATGTATTTTATTGTTGTAGAGCTGCATACTATGTCTACTAACTAACAGGCAATATCTGTGTAGAATATTTGTTAACATTTGTCAACCTATGGTTGCTATATTATAGATCGATTTATGACATGATCTTGTTTGTATATATGTGTACGTGTGTAGATTGTGTATACTGATGGCGTGTTTGCGTGTATCTAGAGAATTTAACGTGTACCACAAACACATTGTATGTGCGAAGATATGTCTGCTCATGCGTGTGTGTGTTCATGTATGTGTGTATTATCTATAATGTATAAATACAGATTTAACTAGCTTGGGTTAATTAATAGGCAGGAAGCAGCTTAGATGCAGAGCATATTCTAAATTAGCGAGCAACATTTTAGAGGACATTGTTATAGTAATTTCAGAAGGTGCGGCTGTAATTTATCTGGCTGCAATCTTGGCTGCTGATACTGGCTGGCCGACTTTGCTGCACCCTTCAATTTCCTCCACTCGATGGCTTGAAAGGTTTCGAAACGAGGTAAATGCACACGTTATACGCGTGTGTAATGTAACGTTTTCATGAACCATATGTATGTATACATTCTCAATGTTTCGTTTCAATCTCTCTCTCTCTCTCTCTCTCTCACACACACACACACACAAAACGTTTGGTTTTTGTAGGTGGCAATGCAGCAATGGGTCCGACAATTTTGACTCAGTTGCATTAATCTATGAAGATCGTATCGAACTGTGGACTCTCAAAGAGAGGGACAAGAAAACACAACAAAGGCCAGATAAAACAGAGAAAAAAAAGGTCCAATGCTGCCCTTATGAAGCGCGAGCTCGATATATCCCCGTTTAACATTAGATTGCGAAGAAACAAAGAACTTAAGGCCCTCTCTGGATGGTAAGAAGTGTGGGTTTACATGTGTGTGTGTGTGTCATATATATGTATCTTTTTTACAGGAGATACTATTATAGTTTGTACTTGGAGTTTTCAGATATAGTTGGGCCAGTTTTGAGGATGGTGATGGCAAAACTCAGACAAGGTTTGTCATTCTTGCTTGTTTGTCTTATAGGAAGGTCGTTTGGCCTTATTTATCAAGGAATAAGGCAGAGCCTGAAATGGTCCTCTGCTGATTAATCAAAACACTGCAATATTTTTGTAAGTTAAATGTGTGGGTGTGTGTCACATTCTACTGCGTGTATTGGATACTCTCTTATGGTTATCTAAATGTAACTTGTATAGCTTTATATAATAAATTTTAAAATAAGATTTAAAAACTACGCCTCATAAGGTTTTTGAAGGGATTAAACGGTCTAGAAGCACTAAACCCACCATCAATGACGAGGTTATGCCACTAATATACTTAGAATCGCGACTAAGAGAAACAGTGCAGCATTAGCAACGTCCTCCATCTCCAACTTCCTCCCCACTAACTCCGAGTTTACAAGGTAAGCCTCCGTAATCTCTTCCATACTCATATTCGGATTTGATGCGTGAAGAGTCTGTGCAACCAATGGAGTAACTATCCCGCTTGGGGATATGCAGTTTACTCGTATTCCGTATTTACCGAGCTCACTGGCTGCTGTCTTTGTAATCCCCACTATTGCATGCTTGCTGTATATATAAATTATTACTAGAACATTACATATCTACATACACACACGCACGTACACACAAGTTAAAATAAATAATTAAAATGCAAATAGTATTCATTTAAGAACATTACAAATATATATGTCCCAAAGTAAGCATTACTCTATCATATACAAGTTTGGTACGAGGAAGTAAATGATTAACATCTAATAGTAATCATTTAAGAACATCACAAGTATGTACATATATATGTCCCAAAGTCAGCATTACTCTCTCTCTCATCACACACACACAAAAATTATAAGTTACCATTATGGTGTATACTTGTCATGATTCATAAGTAACATGTATTTAAGTGCTACATACTCATGATCTACGCATAACTCTAATAAACAAAGAATCTCTTTTCCCAAAACACACACACACACACACTTGCCTGATTGCGTAGCTGTGATAAGTCCTCTGTGCAACCACAGCCGCAATACTACACATGTTAAGTATAACTTTGTCCGAGTCCTTTGAAGAAATCATGGCCTTCGAAGCATGTTTCACACCGAACAGTGTACCCTTCACATTGACATTGTTTACGTGCTCGAAAACAGACGCATCGGTGTCAAGAATGCTGGTAAACGCTTGTTCGGGTTTCTCCTTGAACGCAACCCCGGCATTGTTGAACATTATATCGAGCTTTTCATATGTAGACACGGCAAACTTGACACAATCTGCAACATCCTGTTCCTTGCTGACATCGCAGCGGATATACCGAGAACTTGAGCCGAGCTTCTCACATATTTGCTTACCATCTTTCTCATTAACATCTGCGATTATGACATTTGCACCATGTGATGCGAAAAGTTCGCCGTCTCTGCCCCTATTCCACTTGCTCCACCGTAATTATTGCGACTTTGCCCTCCAACCTGTACATGATTCGCATATGAGAGAGAGAGAGAGAGTTGAGTAAATATAATAAAACGAGAGAGAGAGAGAGAGAGAGAGAAGAGAGAGAGAATTGAGTAAATATAATAAAACTTACTTCATTGCAAGTGTTGAAAAGGTGTGAGTCTTCGTACATAGACCAGATCTGAACAACTTGGGAAGACTATAATGCAAACATAAAAATTAAATTTCATAATAAATTTAACATACCAAGTTGTTCCCATTCTGCCGATGCTAAACATGCTTGAAAGTTCTAATGCTTGATGAAGAACAATGTGATTTATCCACTTGTCTTTAGTTATGTACCGGCTAATTACGAGAATATTCTACCGAAATATATTAGGAATAAATAACATTTAATATACAGTAAAAGAAACTAATACGTATTAAGTCAAACACAAGACTATTCCAAAGTGTTCAACTCTAATATGTAAGAATGTTGATTAAAGTTAATGGACCTTATTAAGAGTATAAAGCTTATTGAGGCCTACAGTACGTATAATATATGATCACACACACACACACAAGGAGTAATTTACATAAACTTGATGTATTAAACTTAAAATTTCCAAACTCATGTGAATATATAGCCTAGGAACCTTGTAGTTTCTGTCGGATTTTGTATTGTAAGGTTGTTTGAGCACAGTCTAAGGGTGTCTCACCTGTTTAAAGATTTCTTAGTAACTCAGTGTGTAAAATAATATCATATGTTGTATTTGTGTGTACATTTTGTACCTTGTGAGTTCTTAGCATGAAATCTGCTCCAGCATCCATGAGCATGAAGGCAATCTCCGTAAAATTAAAACAGCTGCCTGTAGGAGTTTAAAAACAAGGTTAACTTGAAGTTTATAAATATTTACTTCGTATATTCTATAAGATTATTACATGAATAACATAGGATGTATTATAAGCAGATAACGTTCAAGTAATTACCAAGTGGAGTAATGACATGCCTTGCTTATCCATGTAATTTGCATCGACTCCCTGAACATTATGAATACTTAGCCATAATAATGAAAGATATAAGAACATAATATTTAGCATAAGTACAATTCGTTTAAGAAAAAAAAAATTACTTTATCAAGGAGATTCTTCACACCACCCACATCTCCATTCTTGATGGCTTCTCGCATTCCCTTTAGATCACAAACATGTGTGTGCGTGTGTGTGTGTGATTGAGAGTGTGTATATACGTATATAAATTGTTACGGACTAAATTCAATACACATATTGTATTAGACTTAAATACCTCTCCACTAACAGGATAGCTTTGAGTAGATGCTTCATTATTGCCATGGGTTTGCCCAGATTGAAAAAATAAACTGTAATAACCACAACAATTAGAACTTAAAACTCAATTTGTATTACTAATAGCCATATTACGATATAATATAATATTAGCTATTACAGTTAATATACCTATTTCCACAGCTATGTTTACCTTGGTAAATGCGTAGTAGAAGTGTTCTGTGATGTCTTAGAAGCCGGAGAAGCAGAGACTCTCTTGCTTTTGTTAGAAGTTGACGCTGTTGGAACCACGGTAGATGGTAAAGTCTCCTAATAAAAATAAACATATATAAACTAATTAATATATATAATGAAATAGTCATCACCATTTGTAATTATATGTTTATATACCAAGTTATAAGTATAAATACACACATTTATACTTTTGTATAATGTATGTATGTCACCTTTGGTGGTTCCGGAGTACAGATACACAGAGGCATGCCACATTTACATTCAAAGCCTGAAGGTATGTTTTGTATACCTTGTGTGCTAGTGAGTGGCGGCTTAGTATCCTCGTTTAAATGAAATCCGCAAACAAGTTTGTAGAACTCTCTATATGATTCGTTTCACTCGCTTCAGGAGATGGACTCCGAATATTACTAATATTGTTTTCAACTCTGTATTTACAAACACAATGAGAGAAAGAGAGAGGAGGCAATAGAATAGAATATACTCATAAGTATACCAAACAACTATAACAATAAATAGTTAACTTACTGTTCTCTCCTGTGAAACAATCCTTGCAAACTCGTGCAGGCGTGTGCAAGCCGAAATGTGGGAGTGCCTAGTCATATGTAAAATTGTTCACAAAACACACACATGATTCTTTTGTAGAGAACTTAGTGGACATATGCGTCCCTGTGCGTATGTATGAATAAGTCAATCCGTGTAAAAATGTGTGTGAGTGTGCGCACTCGTCTGTGTGTCTGGAGACAGACACTTATGTATGTGTGTATATATGGGATATAGTACATGTACGTTTAAATATAGAGATACAGTCTTCAGTACAAGACATGCACATTTGTGCATGTACGCATATAGATTCACAACATTATATAATGATATCTTTACGAGATGCCAAAATAGCATACATATAGATTCACAACAATATTTACATATATAATGATCTATTTTATATAAACATATATATCCTATATATAAAACAGCTTAAACTAACCATCTGATTAGAAGAATGTTCATTGCAAAAGCTCCTCCCACAAGATCGGCAATGGTGCTGCAAGTAGGTCAAAAATATCAGGAAATTAAAAAAAAATACATAAATTAAAAGAAATATGTACATACTCTGCGCCTGAAAGTGCCAAAGCTGCATCCACAAACCGCACACTGTGCAGCCTCCTCAAACGCTGGCGGTGTAACAGGCGCCATAGCTTCCCAAAAAACCTAATTCGGGTTTTTAGAAACAGAACATATTCTCAAATTAGGGTTAGGGTTATAAAATCAAGTTAGGGTTTCAAATGAAGAATATAGAAAGAATAAAATTTAAATGAAACATACACATTTCTATATATATGTCATAATAAATTTCAATAATTAAACAAAATATTGTAACTATGTACTAAAATGGAAATTGCAATTATGTTACTGCATTGTTGAAGTTAAATACATTAATATATAATATTTTGATTTTGAAATACAAATACCTTAAACACATTATATATTTAGTATTATACTCAAAATGAACTTGAATTTATCAATTCAATACAAACTCAATATATACAACAAATGCATTTCACTATAAATTCAATATTTAATTATAAAATCACATGTAATCAGTATTCAGATAGAAATCAAGAACTGAGGTTTTTAGTGAAATAACCTTATTAGATTTTATTTCAGTTTTAAAATTAGTTCAAAAGATGATCATATTAATTTTAAATTTATTAATAATATCTTATGTACATTTTATTTTAAAAAGGATGCATGATTTAGTATATATCTTTTAAGTATTTATTTATTCTTTGAGTTTTAATATTTATCAATTGATTAAGTTGTGGAATTATCCCTTTATATTAATGGGAATTTAAAATTATTTATTCCCAAGTTATTTATTTATATGCAAGTTTATTATTGTTTATTATTAAGTATGCATATCTTTATTTCAGTTTAAAATCGAACAATTTCCCTAGGAATATAGGTGTTTAAAATTGTTTTCTTTTTAATTTAACTTTCACCTTTTGGAGTTTAACAGCATTTAGGTATAAGTTTAGCACATTTAGTTTTTTTAAACACATGAAACTTAATAATAATAATAATAATAATAAAATTTATTATCTAGTATGGATAAAGTTATCACAAAAAAATTCATATGTCATATTGAACCAAAAATTTTTTAAAAAAACTTATAGTATGAAATATATATATGTATATATATATAAGCCATACTTAATAATTTAAAAATGAATTATATAATGTAGAAAGAAGTTTTGTTATATAATTTAAAGTATTAATAGAACATATAGTTTACAAAAAATACATTGAATATTGATCTTGAAGCCACATGCATACTAGTTCGACTTTCTCTAGCATACCTTAAATATAGAATATATGAATAATTAAATAGATAGTGTAAGATACTGTATATTATGTAATGTAACGTATATACGCATGTGTATATACACACATGAGTGACACATGGGTGGTGATCTGGCCGCCATGTGTCAGCGCCACGTGTCGCATGTGTGCCACGTGGCAGGAGGTCTCTGTATATAAGCAGGGTTTTTGTAGCTTAATGTATCTGACATTTTTAATATATATCGGCTCTTTCATTGGTGGAGAAGTTGGGTATTCCTTTCTTCCGCCTTTTCCTTTTCGTGTTTTCATGACGATGAATATGGAGACGGCGTTTAGCATTATTGCTACTGCTATTGATGCACAAACAAAGTTGTTGGAGCGCTTTGTTGAGGGTTCGTCCTCCTCTTCCCCGTCTGAGCCTCATGCCGGGGGATCTGCTTCTAGTACTCCTTCATCTTCTTCACAGGCCACAAATCCGAGGGTTCGACCCCGATCTTTTTGTGGTGATCCGGGAGATGATGTATACCACTGGTTTGATCATTTCCAAGTCATTGTTCGTTACCATGGTTGGGATGAGGCCCGTGCTCTCAGAGAATTCCCTACATGTTTGGAAGGTCCTGCGCTCAAGTGGTATAATGGATTGGCTGCGGAGATTCAAGCCAATAGTAATCGGTTAACGGAATGCCTCAAACGTACGTTTGGCAAAGTTGAGGATTCAGATGATGCTTTCCAACAACTGCATGCGATACGACAACATCCTGGTGAGTCTGTTATGCGGTTCAGTATTAGGTTCGGGGATTTAGTTCGGCGTGCATATCCTAACATGCCTGAGCCCATTAAGCTCGGTATGTTATGGCCAACTATGCGACCCGAACTTGTTCGATTCGTTCGGGCTCTTCGTCCTACCACATTGGAGGAAGCTTTTGCACTAGCTCAACGTTTTGAGTTGGTGCCTGGTGAGGGCCGTGTTCCCCTTGGGTTACCTGCTCCTCTTGTTCAGCGTGCTGATCCAATGGAGGTTGATGCTGCTGCATATGTGCCCGCACGGCAAGCTTTCGTGGTCGACCTCGGGGCCCACCCCGTGGACCACCTCCACGAAATCGTCCTGCACCTGCTCCAGTACCTGCCCGTGGTGGTCAAAATCCACGGATTCGTGACAGGAGGAATCGGAACAATGCAGGTCGACCCAATCAAGTTCATTGTTGGGCCTGTTGGGCCTGGACATACTTGGGGGCATGCGATGTGTATCCTGATTGGCGTCCACCACATCCAGGCTGGCGACCATATGTTCCGGATGGTGTGCCTGTGGCGGCCATTATGGCTAATGATGAGCTTTCAGATGACGAAGCCTCTCTTGCAGGTGGATCTGTTGCGGAAAACGAGTAATCGTACGGGCGACGGAGGGATCCCGTGCGATGGAGACTTCACCTCCATGTTTTTTCCGCTATGCATATCAAGGTTTGCAAGTTCCACCAGATCATCCAGTTTTCACATTTTCTGCACGGGTGAATGATCTTTCAGTCACAGTGCTTGTGGATACAGGATCCAGTATGTCTTCCATAACTGCTTCTCTAGCGCATCGGTGCTCATTACCCTTAAGACGTGCAGATAAGGTCTTGCACATTTTATATGGTAATGGGCAGTCTCGTGCAGTATCACAGTACACCACTTTGACTACGCTGGTTATGGGTGCCAACTGTAAGTTTCCCTCTGGGTCTCTTAGGGTTGTCCCTTCCCAGGTCTTTGACATCATTCTGGGATGTGATTGGTTAAAGCAGTCGAAAGGTACATGTGATTTTTCACTCTCTCCTCCTGTGTTACGCTTGGAGTCTGTGTCTTTGCAGTCTGTTCCTTTACGTCCAGAGAAGCTTGTTGCTGTTTGTATCAGCATACAGCTCCTTTGATTCCGGTCTTGGGGTGGTGTTCATCTCAACAGGTTCAAATGCCGGATCCGTCACCTGAGTGTCGAGCACACTGCATCGAACAACTTAAGAAACAGTATGCAAGTTTGTTCAAATTTGATCTGTCCCAAGGTGCACGTGTGAAGACTCGACACTGTATACCCACCGGCAATGCAAAGCCTTTCAAAGTCCCGGTTCGACGCAGGTCACCAAAGGAGTTATCAGCCATGCGAACAGCTGTTACTGATATGATTGGTAAACGAGTGTGTCGTCCGTCACGGAGTCCATGGGCATGTGAACCTCATTTGGTTCCCAAGCCTGATGGATCTCTCCGATTTTGTGTGGATTACCGACCTCTTAACGATGTTACCATCAAAGATGTCTATCCACTTCCGAACTCTGCCGATCTATTAGATCGTTTGGGTCAGAGTCGATGGTTTACTAAGTTGGATTTGGCATCAGGATATTGGCAGGTTCCTATGGCTGAGGAGGATATTCCAAAAACGGCCTTCCGGACACCATTTGGTCTTTACGAGTTTTTGGTCATGCCTTTTGGATTGACTTCAGCTCCTGCCACCTTTCAACGCATGATGGATGAGCTTCTTTCCGATATGCCTGATATCACTGCCGATTTTATCGACGATGTGCTCATTCATGGGTCTGGTTCTTGGGAGGATCACATTCGTGATGTACGGCGCGTTCTTGATCGATTTCGAGAAGTTGGCCTGAAGTTGAAACTTGAAAAGTGTGTGTTTGGTTCGACCGACACCACTTACTTGGGTTACCGTATATCTCGAGAGGGTTTACAGGTGGATCCAATGAAGTTGCGAGCTGTTCGAGAGTTCCCTCGTCCCGTACAGTACAGGAAGTCCAGCGTTTCTTGGGCACGGTGCAGTACTTGGGTCGATTCATCGATCATCTCACTGATCGAACTGCCCCTCTTCGGGAGTTAGTTCGTCCACAGGTATCTTTCAGGTGGACTCGCAGGTGTCAGCAGGCATTTGACCAGTTAAAAGAGTTCCTGACAACTCCACCATTGCTTCAATACCCAGATTTTACTCGTCCGTTCATTTTACGAGTAGATGCCTCAGATGTTGGTATTGGTGGTGTATTGATGCAAACTGATGCTGTGGATTCTTCAATTCGACACCCGGTGGCTTACATTAGTCGAGTACTCACGCCGGCTGAGCGGAATTATTCCACTACTGAAAAAGAATGCCTTGCTGCTGTTTGGGGTTTTGAACGACTTCATGCCTACTTACATGGGAGTGAAACACTTTTGGAGTGTGATCATGCTGCTGTCACTTCCTTTAAAACGGAAGAATTTAGTGGTCGTGTAGCCAGATGGGCATTACGTCTCCAAGTATATAACTTTAAGGTGGTGCACAGGCCTGGGCGAACAATGGTGGATGCGGATGCACTTTCTCGAGCACCCCTTTCTGATTCCACTTTGCCTGCTCATGCAGTCGCTGCAGCATTCGGTTTGATACAAGCCCCTCAGGTATTCGATGCCGACTTACCATCCTTGGAACAGTGGCAGGATGCCAAAAACGTGAACCGTGGACGAGGCAATTACGGGATGCGTTTGCAAATCCTTCTTCCGAACCGCAGTTTCGACAATATCATGCTCAGTTTCGACTTCAGGATGGTTTATTGTATTTTATTGGGACAAATCCAGACAGATGGCGTTGGCTGTGCCCTCTACATATGTTCCACACCTTCTTCGAGCATATCATGATTCGCCTATTGTTGGAGGTCATCTTGGTCACCAACGAGTGTTGGAGAAGCTCCGATCCTTTTATTGGCCAGCATGCGTGGTGATGTGATCAGGTATATTCAAAGCTGTCCCATTTGTCAAACTCGGAATTCCTCTACGACTCGGGCCATGGGGTGTTAGAATCCATCAACGTCTCTCGCCCTTTTGAGTTAATTGCAGTGGATTTAATGGGACCTTTTCCACGTTCTTCTCAAGGTAACCAGTACATCATTGTTGTATCTGATTATTTAACTCGTTGGGTGGAGGTTGGTGCTCTTCCGGATGCAACTGCCATGTCAACAGCTTTGTTTTTGTTCGATAATGTGGTTTTGCAGCATTCTTGTCCAGAGCGGATGTTATCAGATAATGGCCCCGCTTTCATTGCAGAGGTATTCCGAGTGTTGTGTGAGAGGTTAGGGGTAAAACACATTTGCCTCTCCATATCATCCACAAACTGATGGTTTGGTGGAGCGATTGAATCGGACCTTCAAGGGTATGATCTCGAAGTATGTGAACTTCAATCACACTGACTGGGATTGGTATTTGCGATGCTTGAGATTTGCTTATGTAACAGGCATTCAGAGTTCGATTGGTATCTCTCCATTCAAGGCATTGTATGGATATGATCCTAAGTTGCCTAGTGAATTGGGATTATCATCGAATCTGCCACGTGCCGAGGACGAAAATGTGGGCTCGACATTTGGATGCTGTCTTGCCTCTTCTGCGTGCAGAGTCTGCTGAACATCTTGGTCGAGCTCAAATAGCAACAATCTTCTTACAATGCACGACATCAAATTCCACCAGACATGCTGACGGTGACTTAGTACTGGTACGTTTTCCCAAGCTACTGCACCTGGGCTTGCAACTGGTTTATTACATAAGTGGCTTGGTCCCTACCGAGTTCTCCGAAAGGTTGGTCCTTAGGTCTCATGAGATTGAGATAGTTCACGTAGTTCGAATGAAACGGTTTGTCGTTCGAGACTCGTTGACTACATTCGGTCATACCTTAGATGGCCCAACTCACACGGATCCAGGACCATCAGATCCATCACCATCTACACAGCAGAGGGGGGATAATAAGATACTGTATATTATGTAACGTAATGTATATACGCATGTGTATATACACACATGCGTAGTGACACATGGGTGGTGATCTGGCCACCATGTGTCAGCGCGTGTGCACGTCGCAGGAGGTCTCTTGTATATAAGCAGGGTTTTTGTAGCTGAAATATCTGACATTTTTGAATATATATCTGCTCTTTCAAAACATACATAAAATTTATAATTTATAATTATTATGCTATTTAACTCCACCAATTAAAAAATATAATATTGGCATTTACTAACATATTATTTGTTTTGATTTATTTTATTTCATTTGCTATAATTAAATATATATTAGCTAATGTCAATTTGCTATAAACTAAAGATATTAATTAATTATTTATTTCATTCTATTTCATTCCAATTTTCAACATAAATAAATAAACTAATAACAATAATACCTCATTAATAGTTGAAGTAAGTGGCTAATATGTAAATTTGCATAAATAAAACCTTACAGTAAATACCGTGGGAAATATTTTATTAATTTTTAAAAAAATCTTATTAAAAATAATTAATATTAAAATTTAAATTATTTATGTTTTGACATTTTATATTTGTATTTGTTAAATATATTCTGTTTTGAGGTATTTATGCGAATACAATCTTGAGGTATTTTTATAAATTTTCCCTACAAAATGTTACATAAAAAGTCGTTGTCTAGGGTACTCAACTTATATTTTTTCCATAGGTAATTTATATAATGCTCTCTTCAATTTATAAAACTTAGTATATATAAATTTAAAATAAAATATAAACTCACTAATTGATGAAAACATTAATGTTAATGTTTTATATAGAATAATATAAGAAGAAAATAAAAGACGGTAGTTATCATTGAAAAGACAGTAGTTATCGTTGTGTATATATAATAAATAGTTTTGGATTATTTATATATTTATATATTTCCTTTATTATTAACAAGAAATTATTATGAACTTTAAAATATATATTTTGGTTTCAAACTAACCAACTTGCATAAATGATTTATAAATTACTTATATTTAAAATATGTAAGTCTACTTGTATAGAAATTTTAGTTACACCAATTTTATGTTTTCCTACTTCTTTATTTATTTAATTAATTAATTTATTTTTATAAAACATTGAAAATATCCACACACACACACACACACAAGAAAGAAAGTGAATATACAAAGAAGATAGTTATTAAAGCTTTTAATCACGTTATAAATCATTGGGAAGATAATATTTAAACAAGACAAAGTCGAGAAAAAATAAGAAACTATATGTGTGTGTGTGTTTAAATTTGTACTGTATATCGATGTATATGTATGTATCTCTATGTATATATATATATATATATATATATATAATGGAATATCTTTTAAGTTACTATTATGGATTATATAGACTATTGTGTGTACACCAGAAATATTTAAGCTTATCTTTTAATAAGATTTATTAAACCGAATATATAAAATAATTGAAGGACATAACGTTAATGTCAGAGTAACGTTGTTCTTTTATATAAACATTAGCTGGATTATTTATATAAATGTTTTGATTTTTCCTCTTAGATTTGAAAGATGCCAATGTCGGATGCTTGTAAATACAAATTAATTTATAACATCATAAAATTGAGACTAATTAATTAATCAAAACATTTTATGCTAATTATAAGCTTTTAATCATGTTTATTAAATCGTTCTAGCTTGCATTAGATTTAAGTTTACTTAATAATTAAGAGTTTGTGTACATGCCATAATACGTATGTATAAATACATTTATAATTACTAGAAGATATATAAACGTTTATATATAAAATTGAGATATATTAAACACTTAAAGGAGTGATATTATAAGTTATATTATCAAACACTTAAAAAGGAGATATATAAAACGCATATAAAATTGAGACTTATTAAAGGAGTGAACGTAGTGATGTCTTTCGAATTTAAGAGGATAAAAAGATATTTTCCATTTTTAAGATTTATATAAAAGAAATGATTTGACTAGTTTGTATACAGTTTAGTCATAGATTTTTACCTTATATAAATGATTTAGCACAGATATAAAAAAGCTTTTAAAAAATCTAGATGTATGAAATCAATATATATTTTTAAGCGTTTAAACTGAGTTACCAACACCTGTATGTCTTCCAAGTTATAAAATAATTTATCTATTACATATTCTTATAAATATCATAAAATGTTTAATACATATTCAAAAAATTATGGTCAATATATAACTTAAAGTATGATTATAAATACATAAATAATCTAAATTTTCAAACTCAAAATCTGGCACTAATGGCACACCATGTATGTGTGTGTGTGTGTATATATAATATACCTATATTATATAAATAATCTTCATTATGAAATAGTATAACTAATTTCAGATATATTTAACTTGTATTATGAATTTATAATAATATATTCTATTTAAATATATATTTAATGATTTAAAATAAAGATGACTTTGATAACTTACATCTGTTAATTTTTAAAAAGGATTAAAATTTTAATATACCTTTTTAATTTTATTTTTTTTTGAATATTTGAATACGTTTTTATTAAATAAAATTTATTTTAATTAACTTTAGTATATTCTCTGAACCATTTAATCAATGATTAATCAGTAGGCCATTGAATTGATTTCACTTTAATAAATTAAAAAAATCTTATGTACTGCGTTTATATACATGTCTCCATGTGTATACATAGTTTATTTCATTCACCATATACACCATGTAATTCTCATATTGTATATACAACATATAAGTCCATAAGCAAATGTATATTATACAACAGACAAGGTGTATATGTATATGTATTGTATATAAGTATAAAAGGGTAAAGAAAATGTATATACATCCCTTTCTCTCTCTCTCTCTCTCACACACACACACACACACACACAAACAAACAAACGAAACAATCATGTGTTATATACGAATAATATATCTTTATTCGTATATATATAGAGAAGAGATATAAGAACTTGTATATACATGTTTATTGTGCGTGTATATATGTGTTTAGTTGAACACTAAACACTATGTATATATGTGTACAAACAACTATATATTTACTAAACTATAGTGCCTCCACCAGTCAACCACAAGGTTAATTAGCACTAACTATTTGACTTGAAATAATTAAATATATATTCAAAGTCAAATATATGTAAATATAGATTCAAAGTCGAATATAGATACGTGTCCAAGTTCATTAGATGTTGTACTACATTTGTTATAGTACAAAGTATATAAATTAAGTTATTTATAGGTTATCATATAATAATATTTACATAATAACTTTTTTTATATTTTATATATGTGTACGATGATATATATATATATATGCCTCTCTTTCCCTCCACTTACTACACCTAAATATGCCATATATTCAAGGTATATTCCGTATTTTCTTAAATATATACTATCTAGGGGGGAATATACGCAACTTGCTAGCATACAACATGGATGTACAGATCAGTATTATTATACAGCTGGTCATATCTTTATATGTATCCTCCAGTCATGTTGTGCATCTCTCTCTTACGTGGCTTGGTGATTAAAATACTAAGAGAAAAATTAAGTATTAAACCAGTATATATATATTTAATGTTTAATATTGATTTAATTAATGCAAATTTAGTACAGTTTTTCCTTATTATAAAATTAATATTCTTTTTCTTAAACATAATGCCACGTAAGAGAGAGACGTACATACAGCTTGCAATATAAATATCTCTGAAATAAAGATTACAGTATATCAAACGTAAGAGAATATGTACGTTCATGCATGTACACGTCGGTGTGTATATGTCAGGCTCATACGTCACCATAGTGATGTCATGGAACCACGTTGAAGACATCTCATGTGCACATAACAATGTCAGAATTTAATTAACTAAATAGTTTATTTTTAATACTAATTAATTAATTAATTAATTAATGAGTTTAAATGGTATATACGACAGAAGTTTCACCCCGCCGCGTACGTATATTAATACTATACACATACAATACACAATACTGCAATATATCAAATATTTCTTCAAGCGACTTCACATGTATATACATCATTGAAACTGCCGATCTATAAAACTCTCACTAAACCATATACTAATCTCACTAAACCATATACTAATTATAATTATAATATCTCAAGAACTCGATAAACTTATCCTTAAGCTCAGGAGACATCTCCATATCACCCTCTAACACCTTCATCACTTCCGGATACCCTTTACTATTACAGTTCTCTTCCTCCTCGAACCCTTATAAACCGCATTACACCTTTTCGCCCTTTTCTTGCTCCTTAATGCAGCTGGGGAGTGATATTGCCTCACAAACGCAAGAGACTCCTCGTCCTTGAAGTTGAGCTTAGCCTTTTTGCCCTTAATCCTCCTCGCTGCCGTGTCGTACGCCAGAGCAGCCGCCTCTGCAGTACTGTACGATCCGAGCCAGAGTCGGACCCGTTGCTGCGGGTCACGGATTTCCGCACCCCATTTGCCAGACGGTCGCTGCCGGACACCCCTGTAGTGCTTCCTCGGCGCAGGCGGTACCGGAACCTCTTCATCCGAGCTTGTCTCCATCTTGTGGGAGAAATTCCCGGTCGGGAATGCCTGTGAATCCCCGGTCGGGAATGCCTGTGAATTCCCGGCCGGGAATGCCCGGGAACCTGTCTCTTCGGCGCATTCCAATTTGGGGACTTTCAGATACTCCGGCTGTTGTACATCGGACAGAAATGATGAATCCTCTGTAGTAGCGAGGATTCGGGAGTAGCCGCACCGGATGCGGTGGGAATTCCCGCTGAATTCCCGGAGAATTCCATGGGAAAGGACCAGATACCGTCCTGGATGAGAACCTCGTCCTGGAAGAGCTCCTCGAGCTGGATGGGGCCGCTTGGGTCACGCCCAATGCGAGTTCATCGGCCTCTGTGCAGTCCCATTCGTCGCATTTCCAGTCGGGAATCCACCCATCGACATCTGGGCAGTTCCCACACAAGATTGGCAGCTCTACTGACTCGATGAGACCCCGACACATCGCTAATTGGAAAAGAATTGGGGATTCTCTGGGATTCGAGAGAGAAATGCGGGATTCGAGAGAGAAATGTGGGGAAAAACAAAGAAGTACCAAAGTGTAGTATATGCACCCAAGAAAAGAAGCTTTACGGGATAAGAGTGCCAGGAAAGCCCTCTTTTTGTATAAGCGGCTAGGGTTTGGAACATGGCCGGCACACGCCCACGAAGTTACCGCTCCACCTGCCGCCGTTTTACCACGTCCGTACAGGGTGAAAGCGCGTCCGTACAAGGGTAACAATGTGGCGGCCGTTGTTGGCGTCCAGCCGCCATTTGGCACCCAACATTATGTTTTTATTTTTTTATTTTTCTTGGCATTTTGTGGCAATTTGCGTTTATAGTAATTTCTGTTTAGGGTTTAGGGTTTAGGGTTATTTTGAACATTTTGAAAATAGCATATATATCTAAATTTTAGATATTTATAAATATTTAAATACATTTTCCGGAGGATCCCAAAACTCTCATTTTCTCGGCTGCCACGTGTTCCATTGCCGATTGGGCAAGCTTCATCAGGTCGAGAATATCCTTACCCCGTGACTCCAGAGATTCCATGTATGCAGTACGGAGCTCCGTGTTCACGTTGAGCTTCCGTACACCACATTCAATGCATGACTGGAATAAAGATGATTGGATTAGAACGTGTGACGTGGACATCATCTACAAGACGTGGATATGTAGTAAATATGATTAATTAAAATTAAACTAACGTATATTTAAGCTGCACACGTGATAAGTATGAGTGTAGGTGTGAATATATTATATTGTTATAAATATGATATATATATAATTTATTATTATATTATATAATATTTAATTTAATCTTAGTCCAGTCAAGAGAAGATGAAGTATAACTAAACAACTGAAAACATATATTTTACTACTATGAATAAAATCTGACAACGTAATGTATATAAAATATTAATGCAATCTAGATATAATACTATTGTTAGTAACATACGTTATTGACTTGTATTCTCATTAAAGAAATTTCTAGATTGTACTATGTTACTTAACATTATTAACACTTGAATACCGTTTCCTAACCTTAAATTGAATCTAAACGACCCATCCATAACACACACACACACACACACACACACAGGTGTGTGTGAACTTTATTACCTTGACCATATCAATAGGCAAGCCCGATGCACCATGCAAAACCAAGAGAACACCATGTTGAAGAGTAATATTTCTCAATTCCTGTGCATAATCACACGCATTTACATACATATAACACACATACACAAATGTATACATACACGCACACGCACACGCACACATATAGAATCTTACGTACCTTGAGGAGTTCAAAGTTCAAATTGGGACCACTTGCAGGATACTTGCCGTGAACATTGCCAATACAACTGCTAACATGTCCACCTGAGTCTTCTCTATGAACTCCTTCGCCTAAACACGTAACATTTAACATTTAATACTGGTAAACTGCATACATTAATCACAATGTATACTTACTAATATAATCTATATTATATTTTTCTTTAAGCTATATAATATATATATACATATATGTATGTATTACACGTTTAAGGTTTAAACTCACCTGGTTTACATCCGTAAACTTTGACTCGTACTCTTCAACAGTTAAACCATCTTCCGTACCAGATAGCCGACCCAGTTCAGCTTCAATGGAGAGGTCTTTAGAGTGTACGGAAGAAGCCATTCTTTTTGTAAAACGCACATTTTCTTCAAATGTCAAGTTTGACCCATCGGCCATCACAGAATCAAAACCCTGCAAAATTACATAAATGTTATAAATAATAGTTAATTATAAATAAGAAAATAAGCATTAACAGTTAAAACATCTAAACTTTACTTTTAACTTTATAAATGACCTAAATGATCTTTTAATACTGCAATATGATTATTACTTTACTATAAATATAAGCTCTGCTTGTTTAAATTTTAATTAAACATTTACCAGCTCCAAACCCTCGAAAAGTTCGGATTCATCGCTCCCATGATCAAAATGTACAGTTATTGTACCTACATTGTTTAAAATAAAAATATAGTACATAATTAAGTTAATAAAAGCAATATATTGCAAAGAAGATTCAATGGTGAATAAACACCACACACACACACACACACACACACAACTATCTGTGTATAACATACATATTAACGACTTACAGTAGCACTTTTAGCAGCAGCTATGCAAGATGCCACTAATGCTCGTCCCCATGATGATAAGCAGCCGGATGAATCTATGGAGTATACTTTATGTTGTATATATATAATAATGTTATATTATATAAGTTATATTATTATATACATCATATCTTATACATAAATACTAGTACATGATATAAAGTATATATGATACATATATACGGCAAACCTGTAATATTGCTGGACTTCTCTCTGCTTCTGCAGCAGATATAACGGCTTTGGCCCCTTCTAAATTGTATACATTGAATGCCCCGACTGCATATCCTCCATGCTCAGCATCCTGTATCAAACATCAAAACACATCTGCATACGCATGTGTATGTGTGTATGTATACATAAAATATATGTGCCCGGTGCATGTGTGTATTTCTTACCATAAGGATATCTTTGGTTGACTTGTGTTTGGTCTTTGACCACTTAAGAACAACAGCAGCAAGAGCATCTACTCCTCCAACATTACCTGCAAAAGTTATAAATTGTATATACACACACTATGTATATATGGAGGTATGTATAGGTCTCTACGTGTATTATATATGTGAAACTCCTTGAGATGACACACGCACGCACACACACACACACTACATATATTTGCTTATTATGCATAGGTTACATATGCATACATATGATATGTATACATATGTACTCTCTTCTCTCCTCTTCTCTCTCTCTCTCTCTCTCTCTCTCTCTCTCTCTCTCTCTCTCTCTCTCTCTCTCTCTCTCTCTCTCTCTCTCTCTCTCTCTCTCTCTCACACACACACACACACACACACACCTGGAAATACGATGTATGGTACACCAGGATGCCTGCTTCCAGGTCCAAGTTTCCAAAAAGGGACTCCTGGTAATGCCTGGCCAGCAACTTCTGCACGCTTAGCCCCCATTGCTTTTGTAGCTAAATCAGATGAAGTAATTCCACCCTAAGAAAACAAAGAAGTTAGTTCAAAATATATTTATATGTATATATCTTAGATCTTTCCGATACTCATACACATTTGTATGTATACATATGTACCTTTGCAATGATGTAACGTGGACGAGTGTGTATACGCTTAACAATCTCAACAAGAGCCGAGCTTACTTTGCTCCCAATCTCCAGGCTCTCAGCGTTAGCTAAACCATTCAATGATTACTTCATTAACAATATCTACATTTTATACTATTGCTACACTACATAGATGGATATATACATAAAACACCTACAAACGCACACCGGTTCTACACACACACGCACACACATAAACATAATACAGAAAAAAACATGCGTACATACCACATATACTTACTTTTTCCTGTTATAAGTTCACGGCTTTCATAATTAGTGTATCATGACCAGAAGATAGAAACATGTCAGCTGTTCTTGAGGCCTGAGAATCTCTGCTTCTCTCTCACTGTCTTGGCTCAATGCCACAGCGTCTACACTCACCTGTATTATAAAATTGATATATACATTTAGTCTATATGTATTAGCAATAATTGTTTATATGTGTGTGTGTAGTTAGCACAATAGAGAGATATAAACGTCTAAATAGCTACATGAACTTACAGTGATACACTCAAGAAAACTTCCACATTGTCGCTTCAGTTCTTCAACCTGGAAACGAATCAAGTTATGTACGCACGCACGCACACAATCGTTACCTGCTTTGTTGTTTTAGGAACATATGAACCAACCACTACAAGTCCACCATTAAGCCAACTGGTTTGCTTTTCTGTAAACAACAATCATAATATATATATATATATTAATATATATAGAGAGAGAGAGAGGAGAGAGAGAGAAGAGAGAGAGAGAGAGAGAGAGAAATATGCGTGATATATGTAGTCTATACATATAAAATACACACCGGCTCCAAGTTCAGCTGGTGTAATTGGTGGTTTTGGCCTTATGCCAATCCGTGCAGATACAAATCCTGCACCAGTACGGCACAGAAAACGCGTCCCCTTTCCCTCAGCCTGTAACTAAATATTAACACACGCGAGCACGGACACGAACAAAGGCACCTGAATCATTCCAGCTGCAAAAACAGATATATCCTTCTCACTAGCTGCATTCACGATGCAAACAGAATTCTGCATAGAGAAGCACAGCAGACAAAGGTATTTAGCACAAGATCAAACGTGTGTGTCTGTCGTGTGTCCTGGCGAAATTCTTTACATGTCTTATATATACCTTGGACAAGCTACAAAGTTGTTCACTACAGCAGAAGGGCCTCCCTCTGCGAATTGTCTCAATAGAAACCGATGCAACATCTTTAGCAAGTACTCGGCCTTTAGTTTTCTCTTCCACCCACTGCATAAATCATAAATAACAATGACAGGTACTATCACACTGTTGATGTTTATTAAATTATGGGTCAGCTTAATACAACATATTTAGATACATAGAAATACACACGATATACAAGTGTGTGTGTGTGTGTGTGTGTTTGTACCTCACAAAGATTAGAGGATTTGTAGCCAAAACTGAATCCCGTGCAAATTCGGTTTCTCCTGCAGGAACAAGCCTGCAAAAATAACAAAACTTATCTCTCTCTTCTCTCTCTCTCACTCACACACACACACACGCAACTTACATGTCCCCATCGGCTACATAGTGAATATCGTTGATTGGTATCGACCACCTTGCCAAAAAAAGGGGCAAATAATCCATGCATCACTCTCTCCAACCACAGAAGATACCGCTTCAGCTTCCTAAGTTAATAAATATAGATGTTCATTAAAATTTTAGTGATTCAATATTGTTTAAATTAATCAATTAATAAACGCTTATATTATAATGATTTGTTAAGTTTAATACTATTATCTACATATATCTAATATACCTCAGGAAAGTGTCCCGAAGAGTTGAATCACCTCGAAGAACAACTGTGTATTCAACATTTCCGCAAAGACTTTGCTGCGTGTCCACATTGCGACAGATCTCTTTTGTTAACTCAACTGCCTGCATAATGGAAAATATATAAAAATAAAAATTAAATAATACTGTTACATTAAAATTAATCTATTAAAAGTACAGTAGTATGTTGTCACTAAGTTAACCCAGTATTGATTTATAAACTATTTAAAACTTGTATATATGTATTACAATAATGATATGAATTGATGGCTATGAATCAGTAATATTTTGCTTTTTAATATAACTACATAATTTTTAATACCTTATCAGCACTTAAAGCCCTTGATTAGTAAGTATGAAGAAACAAGCTGGGGCTTGCTGAAATTGTCTTTCCAAAGACTCAGTGCTCCTGAAAAATATAAACAAAAATAAACAAATAATTAGAAAGAATTAATGAAAATAACAGTGATTAAAACCAACCACTCTGTGAGCAACTGTGACTCCATGCACAGTCTGTGTCCCAGTAGAATCATCATCCAAAACAACCAGTACTTTTGTCTTCCCTGTTAAAATAACATCAATTTGTGTGTGTGTGAGAGAGAGAAACTCGATATACATAGTTTTACGCATTAATACATAAGGCACACACACACACACACACACATTAGGCCGCCACGCACCTTCAGATTTTGCACTGCAGATTTGGTCAATCGTATCTTCACTCCATTCTGGAGGTAGCTTACTGAAGAGAACATCCTTCGGAATACTTAGCAGGCTTTTCATTTGAAGTGTTACTCTTAGTGTTGCCTTTGCTGCAGCCCATTACTCCTGTTAATTGTTCATAAACCTGTAAGAACATGTAAGAAAAAAAATAATATAAACACACACACAATATCACAACATACATATATACAAGTGCCCCCGTGTGTGTCTGCAGATAAAACACATAGTGATCAATACAAATCACATTCTCCATATAAACACTGATCAATAAACGTGGTACTTGTATTGTAGTACTCTCTCTCTCTCTACCTACCGTTACAACTGCTGCATCATCTTGTTGTCCCCGCCCAGCACTGAGCCTGCTCAATAGCAGAAAAGAAAGTAAATATTGTATACATTAATCACATAATTCTGTTGCGGAAAATAACTTATAATATAATGCAAATATATAAAACTTGTGAATAGAAAGACTACATTACCCGCTAAAAAACAGCTGTTGAGCAATGGAGGCCATGGAAGTGAAATGGACATAGTCTTTCCCACTTTAAGAACAATATCCTGACAGGAATATATAACAGTTTATTGATTAATTGTTGATTATTCAACAAAAAGTTAGTTTAAAAGTTATGCGACAAACAATTGACTAAATATACACGCGCACACATATACATATAGATGCAGATAATTAATGTATACCATATCTTTGATGAAATTATCAAGCTTTAGAGTAGGGTGTATAATCAGTGTTCAGCATATGTGGAACACGGGTGACAAACATCCTTGCACAAAAGAAGAAATATTGTCAAACGAGAGAGAGAGAGAGAGAGGAGAGAGAGAGAGAGAGAGAGAGACCATGAACTCCTGCGGCATTTGAGATAATATCGAACACAAGCTGTGTATCTAGACCTGCACGAGCTGCCAATGCCATTGCTTCTGCTGCAACCACGAGATGTATTCCTGCTAGGTGCTGGTTAATCATCTTCACTGTGCTGTATACACAATAAAAACACAATTACACATATACATATGTATAAACTCCTATAAAAGCATTATTGCTCTAGCTTCTATACTATATATACTATGCAGCCATATAATACATGCATAATATGTATAGTGAAAGCATCCACGCACACACACAATTACACATATTATATGTATAAACTCCTATAAAAACATTATTGCTCTAGCTTCTATTCTATATATACTATGTAGCCATAAAATACATGCATAATATGTATAGTGAAAGCATCCACAATTACACATATACATATGTATAAACTCGTATAAAAACATTATTCCTCTAGCATAATGTATAGTGAAAGCATCCACACAGACACACACGCACGCACACACACAAATGCACCTGCCGGTTCCAGGCCCTCCCTCAATAATATATAGCTTCTCACTGAGAGCTGCAATATACTATATATTATTAGCACTAGTATATATATTATATACAGTTAAATTGTATACTAGCGTGCGTGCACGCGTGGAACACACACCTACCTGAGAGCACAGGTGCAGCTTTCTTCAGGCTCTCATCTGTACCACTAGCCATTATCTATATAATACATGAAGATTAGCGTAATATTGGTGGTACAATATTAATATCATTTATATTAGTCACTGAAAATGATACAATAATGAGATGTATATAATTACAATATGTCACTTACTGTTAATGATCCCTGTGCAGCCTTAAGGATTCCCCCAGACACAGGAGCGTCCACAAAGTACAGTCCTTGATCTTAAAAAGCAGAAATTTGTTAATATAAGTTATTAAATTTTTTTATTAAATATTAAGATCAAATCTTACACTAAATATTTAAACTTAAGCATGTATATTATAAAAAAAAATTTCTGACCTCTGAGCCGAACTTCAAGGTTTCTGATATAATCAGGTGGTACTGTGGAGCATACTATAACTAGAGCCCCAGTCGGTAAAGCTGGAAAATGTAAACGTTTTAACACACACACACATGCATACAATATATTTATATTGAAGTTGTATATGTATACACACACATTACTATCTAGTAACATTTATAGTCAACCTGAAAGAGCTCCATCAACTCCAAATAGTGCACCCTCTACTTCTTCTTCATTTCCCACCATAATAATTATAACTTGCGCATCTGAACACAATCAAAAGAAAAAAGAAAAAACAAATGCCCCATGTTTATAGCTTATGAATGTATATGCAATTTTAAAGACTTGTAAAAGTTAAATTTAATTTAATTAAGTAAATAATTACACTTGTAATTTTAATTATTTTCAAATAGTCTTCTAAAGCATCTTTATAATTACTAATTACTAATTACTAGTTACTAATCATTTTTAAAGATTATTATACTTTCATTAAATAAAGAGGTGGTGGTGCATATATTGATATGTCAAAGTATACATAAAAAAATAATATACTAATTCATATAATGTATCAAATAAGCGTGTTTATTATCCAATACGACCGGACCTATTACATACAACGAAAGGAACAATTAATTGAATTTTTATGAGACTTTAAAATCTCATGGAACTTTAAATATGTATCGTATTGCAGATTAAATATAGCATAAATACGGTATTAGTGTACTATATATGTATGTATTATAGTCTAGTGCCTATCAGGAGGTGTGAGTGTGTGAGGGTGATAGATTGATATTTAATTAGAGTGCATGCGAATCTATAATGTTGTAGACAAATGTTTTATTATGGGCATGAATTGTCTACAACATGTGATTATAATATGATATACAGCATTCACTACACGCAAACACGCACGCACACACACACACACACACACACACACACACACCTTTAGCTGCTTCAGAACTATTTCCGCTGCTTATGCCCCCGACCTCTTTGAATTTGGCTCGTGCAGAGTGTATAACCTATAAATGTGCAATATTACAATAAATCAATAACGATAAAATAAGTTTAATTATTATGCATAATTTAGCAATATAGCACTTTACTCGATATTACAGTTACTTACATCGAAACCAGACACGTGGAAATTCTTGGAAACCAAACAAGAAGCCATGCCAAAGCCCATTGCACCAAGGCCAATAAATGCAATCTTTTCAGAATTTTGAGATCCGGAAGATTCCAAGGTAGCACTAGAATATTCTTTTGCGGGAGAAGCAACTACGATTCCAGCAGCTTTTTCCCATATCTGTAATATCTCTCTCTCAAACACACACACAAGCAATTGTACACATACCTTGACAACTGCAGAATCGTCTTCACGACCATAGCCACATGAAGAACCTGAAGAAATTACACCTCAGCAACATACTTAGCACAGTGTGTGTGTGTGTGTGTGTGTGTGTGTGAGAGAGAGAGAGAGAGAGAGAGAGAGAGATTACCCAATAAAAACTGTTGATGAGCTACTGCTGCAAGTGGTAAAGGAGAGACGTGATCTTTTCCTTCACTTAGAACAATTCCCTGTAAATAATAAAATATTAAATATAAATTTTTTACTTGTTATTCCACCTACAAGGTCTTTTATAAATATGCTAAGAGCAGAATGAGGGAAGTAATCACCATCCAGCATATGTGGTACACGGTTCATAAACATCCTGGTTAAAACAAGCACATGTTATTTAACACACACGTACACGTGTGTGTACATTGAAGTGTATATGCACATAAAGAAATCATAACAAATCCACACACTACGCGTACCATGAACTGCCGGCTGAATGAGATATTATCTCATATAGAAGACGAGTATCTATTCCTGCTCGTGCTCCCAGAGCCATGGCTTCTGCTGCAGCAGCTATATGAACTCCTGCCAGTAATTGATTTACCATCTTCACTGTGCTGCATACACATTAATATATTAAATACACGTGTGCAAATGTACATCTAGATACAACTGTGTGTGTTCAAATAATAAGCTAAACAAACAATGAAACTGACCTTCCTGCACCAGCACCACCTTCTATGATATACAGCTTCTCACTCATAGCTATTGAAAACAAGAGATGGATTAATCTCTCTCTCTCTCTCTCTCTCTAGTAAATATATGCTTACCAGAAAGAGCACGCATAACCTTATCTAATGCATTTTGTGAGCCAGCAGCCATTATCTGTAATGGAAATGTTATTTCTGGTTGAAACCATTTCACTCATGTGAAACTTAATAAGAGATTAATTAAATTATTTAGTTTCGGCTTACTGTTAATGTTCCATTCGCTGCTCTTGCTACTCCACCAGAAACAGGTGCATCAACCAGCAGAAGATTACGTTCTAAGCAAAGCGACCACCATTTAGAAAACACACACACACAGAAATCTTACAGACAGACACACCCGTACACACAAATAGTATATATTACTAGTTACCTTTTAATTTTTTATCAAGCTTCCGTACATATCCGGGTGCTACTGTAGAACAGATTATAACAATAGCCCCATCCGGCAGCACTAAGAAATAAAAAATCAATCTCAAAGTTAATAACACGTGTGTGTGTGTGTGTGTGTGTGTGTGTGTTTTGGATATTCTTTCATCATACAAACCTGCGGCAGCTCCATTTGGTCCATATATAACAGAATCAGCCTGTTCCGAATTCGTAACCATTACAATCAAAATAGATGCACCTGCTCAAAATTAAGATGCCATATATATATATGATATACATGATATATACGTGTGTATATATGTAATATGATATGTGTGTGTCCAATATATAAACATTATAACATATACCATATACATTATAAACTATACATTGCACACATATACATACTATAACCAACCTTGAGCTGCATCTGCTGGGTTTAAACTAGCAGCACCACCTAAATCACTGAATCGCTTCATTGCAGGCTCTGAAACCTGTATGTACGTATATAAGTATGATACACCTACATGTGTGTATGCGTGTTTTTATGTATATATACATCCAAATGATAAATTTTATAGATACTATTAAGATTATTGATAGATCCGCATGTATATATAGAATCTGCACTGGATCAACGATAAGATTAATCAATTATTATGCAAGATAATAAGAAAACATGAAAATTTACATAGTTTAAGAAAAATACATAATTGTGTACAAAATGTACATTTTTACGTACGCACGCACACACACGCTTGCTTACATCATAGCCGCGTACATGAAATCCGCATCTGAGGAGCGTGGTGGCCATGCCGAACCCCATAGCTCCTAAGCCGATGAACGCTACCTTGTCCGCCATATCCAGCATGCAACAAAATGCGATTTTTTAAATACTTAGGTCAGAACATCTTTTAATTACTTAGGTTTATTAACATTTAAATCACTAACCATAATTAAGTATGCCTAGTTTTAAATTTACATAATTAAAATTAAAATTTATAACAAAATCAATAAAAATTTATATCTAATCTATATTTAAACATGGGAACCCTTTTATATTAATAATCATTAATTAAAACTTAATTAATTGATAAATATTAAAAATCAAGAAAAAACTTGTATTTAAATATACCACATCGTATATAGATCTGTTTAATTTATATCCTTTAAATACATATAAAATCATTAAAATAATTAACTTAATTAATTATGATTAAGAGATTGTAATTTATATACTCAATGCATATAAATCATTAAACTAATTAGCTTAATTAATTACTTAACAATTAAATTAATTATATTCTTAATTAATTAAACACATACTTGCATACGTATACACATAAGTTGGTGAATGCACCGATGGGTTTTTGTCAGTGGACTCCACATCATGTAGAAAATTCATCAGACAGCTTTTGACCAATCATATTTACATTAATAAATAAATAAAATAAAATAATAAACTCTATAAAAAACACTAAACTCCACTAAACACCCATTAAACAATGTTCCTTCCTTCCTCTAGCGCCTGCTGCTTCGCAATATGCGTGTGTATTGCTTTCTTAGCATGCTCGTCCCACCCATTAAACAACGACGAGTGTAACGATGACAGTGTCTCCCTCGTGCAGTGCATGCCGCTACTGCAAATGCAGGTCGGGGAGCCCCCCGCGGACTGCTGCACGGCTCTCGTGAACTCGCTCAACGATAACCTCCTTTGCTTCTGCGACTTAATCCACTCCTCGGACGAGTATGGGATCAACCAAACAGTTGCACTCGAGCTCCCTCAGCTGTGTAATCTTCACAACTTTGATCTGGGTGAACAGTGTGGTGGGATATCCAACGGTGGAGAAATATATGGTATTTATTAAAATAAAAAAAATTATTATAATTTAATTAAATGTTTAATTAATTATTGGCAGCGCCTCCGTTTTTACCAACACACCATGCTCCGCCACCACCGTTTTTCTTGCCGTTTGGATCTTTTACAAGCTTTGCAGAAGATTCGAAGTATATCTCTTTGATTATTATTGGGATTTTATTTGTGTTAAACTTTTAAACACGTGTACAAAGACACTTTAATTGGATTAATATGTAATTAATTATTTTAATAAGAGTTTTTTTATATGTATATTTATTGTTTATATAAAAATGGATATTATAAATAAATGATATAAATTGTTTCACCTGATCTCTATAAAGAATTTCAAGTTATAATACTCACTATATCTTTACCGTCAGATCCTCATATAATTATTTCAATCATGTTTTGATTAGTATTATTTATATACAGTATATTTGTGAGTATATGCTTATATTGATTTTCTTATAAATACTATAACAGATCAAAGGTATTGACATAAAATATAAAATTGTAGATAATAAAGTATTATTAAATTTACGAGGAATTTACAAATTATAAAAAGAATCAAAATATCAGGATGGTTAGATTTTTAAGATTTGAGCTGGGCCGATGTTGCAATCAAGATATTAAAAATGCGTATAAGAAATTTCCACATTTAATTTTTTTTAATTAAATTTAATTTGCCAATATTTCCTTTTTAAGGCAATGAAATTCATTAAATATAAAATTGTAAAATACATATAATATGAAATATTTAATTACATATTAATTCACATATTTAGAAGTTGAACGCGAACAGCAAGATGCCAATACTAATCGAAGGAATATACTTCGACTCTCTTGCAAAGCTTGTCACAGATCCATGCGACACAAAGAATGGTGGTGGAGGAGCATGGTGTGTTGACACCACGGGTAAAAACGGTGGTGCTGCCAAATAATTAATAATCGAATTAATATAATTACACGTGTCTACATACCGTGCGTTGAACCTCCACCGTTGGATATCCCGCCACATTTTGTGCTCACATCAAAGTTATGAACATTACACAGCTGAGGGAGCTCATCTGCAACTGTCTGATTGATCCCATACTCGTCCGACGAGTGGATTAAGTCGCAGAAACACGGGAGATTAGCGCTAAACGAGCTTAAGAGATGCGTGCAGCAGTCCGCTGGGGGCTCCCCGACCTGCATTTGCAGTAGCGGTACACAGGGTAGAAGGGAGACGCTCTCGGCGTTACATTCGTTGTTCAGCGGGTGGGAAGAACATGTTATGAAAGCAATACACACACATACTGCGGATAGAGAAGCGTTAGAGAAGAAAGGAACATTGTTGGTGTGTTTAGTGGATGATTAATGGAGTTTAAGAAAGGTTGGGGTTTATTTTTATAGTGTTTTTTATTTTATATTTGTTATGCCTTTCTTTACCTAAATAAGATTGGTCAAAAAGATGTCTGATGAACTTTCTGCATGATTTGGAGTCCACTGACAAAAGCCCGCGGAACATTCGCCAAGATTCTGGGTATATTCTTAGTGAGAACCCGTGTTCAAATCCCGGCATCTTATTCATGGTGCTGACGTGTACAGGAATTAGGGTTTTAGGGAGATTAGGGTTCTTGGTAGCTATGGCTATGGCGGAGGCGCTGCAGGAGCCGCGGCGGAGGAAGAATCCAACAGATATGTTGATGAAGAAGAGGAAGAAGATTATGAGTTTGATGATGAAGAAGAGGACGATCTTGCTGGGGCGCTTGATTGGCTCGATGTGCACGAAGGTATGTACATTTCTTGTAATACAGTACACACATAGGTTGAAGAGTGTAGTGTATACAGACGAACATACTATACATATGTTTTTGGACTGGAGAAGTTACACACGCATTTTCTTTTAGATTTGAAATCTGGAGGAGCAGTTGATGCAGCATTTCATTATCGCCCAAATGCACACGGAGGTGTTGAAAATGCGAATAAAGGGAGCACTTTGCAACCTCGCACCAACCAAAATCAGAAGTTTTTTTCACACATACGTCTACATGTAAGTGTGTATGTATGTATGTATGTATGTAGTTAATATATCTTGGTTATGAAAATGTTACTATAGGAATGGGAAGGCCAAACGAATTATGTTATGTCAAACTCTGTCACAACAACGGTGCGAGATAATGTCCGGAAGCAAGCAGAAGGACGAGTCCGAGTTCATGAGAAGTCTGATCGAGCTACCGTTGAGCAAGTATGTACGTGTTTGGCTTTATTGCATTTGTTCAGATGTTTACTACGTGAGTTTATGTATATTTAGACTTTGTATATCCTTGTACACACATCTTTTTCGTCAAGTTGTGTATAGACACAGTATACCTACAAATAATTCAGTACACAATTACCTATAAATCAACATGTTCTTTCACTCTGTGCAGGTTTTGGATCCTCGGACGAGGATGGTTCTTTTTAAAATGTTGAATCGTGGAGTGTTCCAAGATATCAATGGCTGCATTTCCACTGGGAAGGAGGCAAGTATTTTTCCAATTAGTATTTATGAACGTAAATGTATAACTATATATTGTTTACGATAGGTCCATGTGAAACATGCTAACTATACAATTTGTTCAATTTCACAGGCTAATGTCTACCATGCAACGACAGAGAATGGAGAAGAATTAGCCGTAAAGATATATAAAACTTCTATTCTCGTCTTCAAGTAAGTAGATATGTTCTTCACTTGAATTAAGATATGTTGTTGTTAACTTGCAGTTACATAAACATTTGTTACACACGTATACAGAATGCATTGTTAATTTCTGTTACACTTGATGATAACTTCAAATTGAACTGCAGAGACCGGGATAAGTATGTTCAAGGGGACTTTCGATTCAGGCATGGATATTCCAAGCATAATCCTCGAAAGATGGTTAAAACTTGGGCCGAGAAAGAAAATGAGAAACCTTTTCAGGTACCACACGCGCGCATGCGCACACACACACACACACACAAGTGTGTGTATATATATATATATATATATATATATTATAGAGAGAGAGAAGAGAGAGAGAGAGAGAGAGTACATTTACACCATAGTTTAACATAACAGGTTAAAAGCTTCTGGCATCAGAGCTCCAGTTCCTCGTCTTTTAAAGCTTCATGTGCTAGTCATGGCTTTTATCGGTAGGCTATATATATCTACCCATATGTACAATAAATATTATGTTATACATATGTTTTCAGAGATGCTATTAATATATGTATGTGTGTGTGTGTATATATTTATATATTTATATGTATATATTTATATATATGTATATTTATATTTTTATATATTTATGTATGTATATTTATATATATTCAAGATCACAAATGTCTTGGATATGATTGTATCTGTAGAGTAATTAAATCTGTGCCTTATTAATCCATTACGTGTGGCTCCTGTCTCGTTTACTTCACTGGTCCTTTTTATGAAGTAGTCTTGTTTATAGATACACAACATACACACACACACACCGTGTATCCACGCGTGTGTGCTATTGTTTATACACATTGCAGACTACTTGTTTAAGATACACATACGTATGGGTAATATAGTATGTATTATATTTGTAATTACATATGCGATGCATATATCTGTGTGATGATGATAAAAGCTATATTTAATTACAGGAAAGGATGGTTGGGCAGCTCCACGGCTAAAAGATGCTGCTCTCTCAGATGCTAAATATCGTGAATGCTACCTGGAAGTAAGTACAGTATCGCATATGTGTATGTGTCTTTGTGCATGTGTTATATAACAATCAATATGGTGCAGATTGTAGAGATAATGCGTACCATGTACCAGAAGTGCAGGCTAGTACATGGTGATCTTAGCGAATACAACATATTATATCACGAGGTACGTGGCAACCGTATCTACACACACAATATATGTGTGTGCGTGAGAAAACCATATGCAATTACATACATTAACTGTTTTGGAAAGCATGATTTATGATTAATAACAGGGGCATCTTTACATCATTGATGTATCTCAATCCGTTGATCTGGACCATCCTCGTGCGTTGGATTTTCTCAGAAAAGATTGCGTTCATATCAACGTAAGCATATATATGTACGGATTACGTACGTAGACATGTAAATAAGCATGTATATGTATTATTCTTATTGTATTATTTTTAGGACTTTTTCAAGAAAGGAGGGGTTGCAGTTATGACAGCAAGGGAGCTGTTCGATTTTATAGTAGACCCTTCTATAGACGATGATCAAGTGGAAAATTACCTTCAAGAGGTATAGAATTAACATGTATATATGTGTGTTTTAATATTGCAGAAGTACATTCACACACATGCACTACTATGTTTAATGGTTTGCTATATATACAAACTAATGTATATATAAACATGGTTTTTCAGATGCAAAAGCGAATTGGGGATCGGAATTTGTCGCAGACTGATGAAGTCTCCGATGCCGTCTTTGTGCAAGTACGAGTATAAATCATTTAAGACATATTTAACGTTCTATAACTAACAATTTCTAATTATTATCATTTTTGTAATTATATATTTTAACTTGATGTTATTATTATGTTTTTATATTATATATACTTTATACTTTAAATCTAAATGTTATAACGCTCTGAGGGAGGCAGGATAATGGTATTATAATATTATTATGTTACATTCATACATGGTATTTATAAATGTTTTACAGTCTTTTATACCGAGGACTCTGGATCAAGTAAAGGATTACGAGAGAGACATGGAACGCATAGCATCAGGCAAAGACACAGAAGGAATATACTACCAGACAATCACTGGTCTCAAGGAGGATCTATCTGGAGTTAGACAAGTCCCGTCTGTCCTTGAAAACCAGGAGAACAAGGTGCATTTTAATAAATATACACACTTATATATGTGATATATATGGTTTTTATATATCACGATTGTCAGTATGTTACAAAAGCTTCTCTCTCTCATTTATATATAGCATATCTATATGCATGTTGCATGTACGTATAACCATTTTGTTTCTATTAGAATGTGGAGAGTGAGTTACTCGAAGAAACATCTAGTGACGAGGATAGCGAGGGCAGTGATGAACACCATGTTGTAGATGAAAAACAGAGTAAAGAAGACCGTAAGCTGGCAAGGAAAGAGCACAAGAAAAAAGTAAAGGTATATATATATATTCTTTAATTGTTACATACTATACGTGTAATAGTACCTATTAAGTCTATGTTGTATATATGCATGTCTGTTCTCAATTATGTATATATTATGTATTCATACACAGATACACATATGCACGAATACAGGTTAATATGTAAATATGTATATCATTAATAATTATACGTATATATTAACAGGAAGAGAACAGAGAAGCTAGGAAGACAAAAACACCCAAAGTAGTGAAGAAGAGGAAGAAGAAACAAGCACAAGAGAAGAGGAGGCATTGAAGGTAAACATCCTTAATTAAAATACTTATTACCATGGCAATTTTTATTATCATTAATCTCGCGGTGGATTAAAACCATGATAATTTATACCAATATATTATTTATAATGATAATTTAAAATCTAAGTTTATAATTTTGTTATTTTAATAATGAAATTTATATCGGGACGATGAAAAATACGGAATTTAATTTGTAATATATTAATATAATAGTATAAAATTCAAATTAAAATTAATATACTAAAAAATATAATATAAAATTTAAAATATTGAATTAAAAATGATATATTATAAAGTTTATAAATATAAAAGTTTAAAATTATAGGTGCAATATAATTCATATGATTGGAATATCATAATTGATGTGTAACATATATAAAACATTAAATAAAGCTTTTAAATTCACACATCATATCTAAAGCATTTAAAAAGCCAATATATTTTTAGAGAATATTACTTCTATATAAACCTCCCATTTTATCTTTGAAACTTTAATTTAAAACTTTATCCACTTTAAAAAATATATTTTTGATATAATTAATTTGTAATTCATGTTATTTAATTAATAGACCCATAATATATTTGTAAATCATTTACAAACCTCTCTTTTTCATGTTTAGAATTTTCTATGTTAAGTCTAATAAATAAATTAAAATTTTCCACAAAAGCTTACTTAGAATAGATAAATATTTTAAAAACTTAAATCAATTATAGTTAAGTTAGTCAACAAAAGTCTTTATCACTTTAATATGTACAAATTTCCTTTTTTACTTAATAGATTCTTCAACAAACTCCCATATTTAAAAATTAAACCATGTGATATAGCACTTAATCTTCTCTTAACACCTTTAACTCTTACAATTCCAAGCCATGTGTGAAAATTTATTAATATGAATTTTAATGAATTAAAATTGATAAAAATTTATTTTGAAAAAGCATTTACATCATATATTTAAAATGAATATATTAATATATTTTATTAATCTTATTATAATATTGTCATATCTTTTTTGAAATATATTTGAGATGAATGACTTTTATAATAATGAGAAGTATCACCATATCACAATCTTTGAGCACTTTACATGTTATATGAGGAAATTTATTCAAGTCTTTCGTTAAGTCAGGTAAAGAAAATGTCAACTGAGTCGTAATCATGGTGATTTATTTAAATTGGAAAAAATTTAAAGGATGTTCATAACCTTTTTGAAAAAAATTATTTGTTCAAAATATTCAACAGCATTATACATTAACAAATAAATGTATATAAAATGTATCTAAATAAACAATATTTTATATATATTTTCAATGTAAAAACATAACTTATAAACAATCAACACTAAATACCTTGTTAAATGTTAGATTTTTCATAAATTGAGTAATGCTTTTTTTGAGATATTGTGAATTTGTAATATGTTTAGTCTTTTGTAATTTAAATTTATTTAACAGTTTTTGTCAACTTTCCAAATTAATTATATAGATTATTTATAATTTTATTCCACAAATTTATAACTTTTATATCTAAAGCTTTTTATGAATTACACAATGAATAACAAATAAATTCGATCTCTTTTGCCACAAAACATATAACTCTTCTATTATGGCTTAATTAAATTAAATTTTTTACATCCTTTAAACCCTAACTTTTTGACTTTCTTCATTTATTAGCAATGAAATAGCTTTTAATGTTATGTTGCCAGCATTTAATAAATATAAAAATATTCATATACTTAAGATTTACTCAAGACATTACCACATGAAAATTGTAAAATGTCAAATAAAATGACATTAATTAATAAGTTAAACAATGACATATATTACATTTTTTTTTTTCCTGTGACATTCAATTAGATGCTGATTTTATTCCGTGGTTTGATCATTGTTTCTTTCATACTTATGTGCAACTGTTCTAGGCTTTGTTTGTAAGTTCTTCAACATACTCCCTGAAGTTATGTATGGTCATTCGTTAACAACCTCATTAATAGGCAGTTTATAGCTCGCTAACAGAAGCTTTCTGATTTGGACGGCGCCGTCCCAACCACCGCTTGTGATCGTCCGACGTCTCTCTTGCACGCCCTAACTCTAGGGTATTTATACCCTTAATTAAGTCTAGTCCTCCTACGTTTAATGAACAGATTACGAATGGACGGAATCCGTTAATGTGACTGACTGAAACCGGTGGGTAGTCTAAAAAGAGAGGCTTTCAGTGTTCTGTGCAGTCTGCAGGTACAATTGTGAGGAATTCCGTGCACCGAAATCCCCAAGTGTACTAAACACACAGCACACACACACACACACACGTATATATATTTCACTCCCCCATCCGCATTCTACTCGTCGTATACAATGGTGGAGCACAAGCAGAGGCAGGTGAAGAAAATGGTCGATCTCAGCAAGGCAGACAACATAATCCACACACCAACAAGCGTGAATTGCGAGTCCCGGGAGATAAAATGCTGCTGGAGGTCCCTCAGCTCCCTCCTGGCTTCCCTCGTCACACCCCCGTGCTGCTGCAGGTGCAGGTGCAGTTCCCAGTCCGAGTCCGAGCACAACAGTAGAGGCTTCTCCACACGAATCTCGACCAACACTGTTGTTAAGTCCACGGTTGTCGGTACACTCTTCGGGCACCGGAAGGGGAAGGTTACCATGTGCATACAGGAGGACACCAACAAAGCTCCGATAGTGATGCTGGAGCTCGCCATGCCTACGTTTCTTCTCGTCAAGGAGATGTCGTCAGGTTTGCTGAGAATCGCAATGGAGTGCGAGAGGGATCCCTCCAAAACCAAGCCGCTCCTCACCGAGCCGGTGTGGACAATGTACTGCAACGGTAGGAAAGTCGGATTTGCAGTCAGGCGACAGCTTACTGACTCCGACAAGGCCGTTCTGACGCTCATGGGGTCGGTTTCAATGGGGGCCGGTGTTATACCGGTCCCTAACTCGGACGGTGAGGAGGAGCCGGACGAGCTCATGTACATGAGGGCCACGTACGAGCGTATCGTCGGGTCGCCGGACTCGGAGTCGTTTCATATGATAAATCCCGATGGTTCTCCCGGTCAGGAGCTTAGTATCTTTCTTCTAAGAGCTTAAGTGTTTTTCTTTGTGTATTGGCCCAATACATAAGATATATAATGTTTGCTTATATTTTGAATACACAACCACGTGTACACACCACACACATACACACTCGGTGTGTAAACACATGTCAAGGATGTATATATCTGGAATGTATTTTATATATATGTATGTGATCTTGTGGGGACTGATTAGATTCCACGTGTTGCCACCTAATTAATTAAACTATATGGATTAATTAATTATATTAATTTGTGGTTTAAAATAGAATCTATAATATGAGCTGGTTATAGCTAACACCCACATGAAGTCACTGGCTGGAATATTCTAATAAAAACTATATGAAAATCAATGTCAACTGTATTTATAATACTTGGAGTCATGCATAGAATGTTTTGATTTGAAGCCTTTTACAACAACATTTGAATCATTACAAAGTACACATAAATATTTAATAATATTATATGTTATATATTAATATTAAAATTGAGTATACACATAACATATATGTATATAAACATGCATATGAGTATATCACAAACACACACATCTGTACATGCATATGTGTATACAATGGATACAGTGTATGTGTATTAGTATATTAATGAAAATTATCAACGTTAATTATTATGTAATTAAACTAAATATAATCGTTTATTAATTCTGACATGATTTAGACCAAGATGTTTCTATACATATAGATAAGATACAGTGGCCTTCCTGCCACACACACATATATATTTTATATATATTCTTTATGCATGTGTGTGTGTGTGTGTGTGTGCATAAAGAGTCTTTGTAGTTTACCTGTGAGCCCATTACTCAAGTTGCCAAAGGAGACACAGTCCACAGCAAGGCACTAATATTATTAAAAAAAATATTTTTATATTTAATATATATTATATATATCATATCTAAAATAAAATGAACCAATAAACGAATATATAATTAATTAATAATTTAAATAAATATTCTGTTACCTGCAGACACAACATTTGTCTGACCTTGCATATGGAATCTTTCTGCAAATGCAACAAGGATATTCCAATACCATTATTTAAATTTTTTATAGATTTTGCTCCTAGATTGTAGACAGCAATGTATATCTCTATATGTGTGGTGTGAAACTAATTTAAAATTTTATTAATTTAAATAATTCCATTACAATGACTATATAAACTAATACTAAATAAATAACTAAACTATGTAGTTTTAAATTTTTATTAAACTTAATATAATTTAATAAATCTTGGTCAATGAAGGTTTCAAATAATTCAAATCTGTCACCTTCACATATGACGTGATTTCAACACAACATTATTGCTCCCTTGATATTCTACGTGATCCAACCACCATGATGAATTACTACTTTACACCTTGTGCGTGCGTGCGTGCGTGCGTGTGTGTGTGAGAGAGAGATGAGCACATTATATATTTAACACGTAACGCATTAGAGTTAAACACACATAAATGATAAGATAATTAAAATTAAAAGTATTATGGTTTAATTATATAATATGATGAATATTATCTTAATATTGTATATATATTATATTAGTTCCTGTAAAGACCACGCTTGTACGGACGTACTATCCTTGTACGCATCTAGCTTGAGCAAGCGCGTGTGGAACTTGCGAAGCGTGCTCCTGTGTCCCACACTCACCACACATGTGCCTGATGCAGTCAGCAGTCCATACAAGTGCGCCTGCATCACATATTCCACGTTTGTATATGAATACACATCTGCTTATGTATGTAAAAGCACGTGTGTGTGTGTGTGTGTGTGTGTGTGTGAGAGAGAGAGAGAAGAGAGAGAGAGAGAGAGAGAGAGAGAGAGAGGAGAGAGAGAGAGAGAGAGAGAGATACCTCTGTTTCCTCGTCCAGGGCACTCGTGGCCTCATCAAGAAGGCCCACTCTTGGTTTAGACAAAAGCAGACGAGCAAATGCCAATCTCTGCTGTTCACCAAGTGATAGCACACTCGACCAATCTCCGTACGCATCCAAACCATCTGTACGGTCCAACAGGTGCGGTAGCTTCACTTTACGTAACATTTCTGCTAGTTCTGCGTCACTGGGTTGTGGCTTTTCTTGCTTGTTACTCGGCCTAGGGAGTAATACTAAACAAAACAAAGTTAATCAATAAATAATCAACATAAACATTCTACATATATAAGCACAAGTGTGTGTGTGAGAGAGAGAGCTACAGTTGTACATGAGTATATGTATATCTCTACATAGTGTGTGTGCGTGCTAGGTATATTATGAAAGTATATGCGTGGGTCTAAATTTATGTATCTACCACACACACATCAAGTATATAAAGAGACTATAGCTATATGATTACATGTGGATGTGATGTGCGAGAGAGAGAACGTAAACACAGAATAAGCACAAGAATATATATATAATAATATAAGATATCTCTATGTTATCTCTCTACACGTTAGATACATATACAGTGCGTGTATATATATAGACAAACCTGTATCTTTAACTTGCTCGTCATCCACGTTCCATGTTGGATATAATAACTGTTAACGTACCAAGAACCATATAAGGTCGTTGTGGTAGAAAGAAAATATTACCACTGAAATCTATTTGTAAAGCAGATCCATTGGTATATTCCCCTTTGCCGCGAAATATCTCTTAATTATTCCGGTGCCGGATTTCCACAGCCCAGCGATCGCTCGTAAGTGAAGTTTTACCGCTTCCACTCGCTCCCATTACCTGCAAATGTAGTATAATAGTAATACTCTCTCTCTCTCTCTCTCACACACACACACACACACACACACATATCTGTGTGTGTTACATGGACATACATATAAACAAACACGCACACTTTTATACATACTAACCAGGAGGTTTTGGCCTTGATTTATTGAAAGAGAGATTTTCAATAAGAGTCAACGTGTACTGAGAGTCATCATGTCAACTGGTCAACCTCGAGAAGAATATTCTCATCTGTGCCATCGACGATTTAATTATTCTCTCCGTTGACTGAATTGAGATTTCCACATTTTGTTCGTCTAGTATATCACTAAACTCGCCTGTAAAAGCATTAATTAAGTATAAACAGATTAACTATATTAGTTATTGTATCAATCAGTAATAAATTGTATATACACGCGCACACATGGATACAAACACCGTTTATGTTATGTATATAAACGATACAACACTTAAAAATAGTATATTGTGTGTGTGCCTACGCACAATAGTCTATCCGTTATAACACACAAAATATATATTAAAATATATACGTATATACACATATATACATGCTTACCAAGGCGATCGATTACGGCCGAAAACGCACTTAATGACTGAAACTGGTAAATAAAGCGAGAAATCGCTTAAAATAGATTGAATGCGGAAAAACTGATTAATCACTCCAAAGTCGATTTTACCGGCAAAGTAGAGAGGAGCAACAAAGCTGCTGGTAAAACTTGAATTAATATCTGTAGCCACTCTGGAAAAACTGTAAATTTCTCGAAGCCAAGAGCAATTGCTGTATAAATAATGTAAATATCAGAAATTATCTCTAAGGTTTATTGAACTATATCGTTATCTTGTGTACATAATATGTCAAGTTATGTAGTATAGATAAAGTAAATGCTTATGCTTATATATATATATATAGAGAGAGAGAGAGAGAGAGAGAGAGAAGAGAGAAGAGAGAGAGAGAGAGAGAGAGAGAGAGAGAGAGAGAGAAGAGAGAGAGAGAGAGAGAGAGAGAGAGAGAGAGAGAGAGAGAGAGAGAGAAGAGAGAAGAGAGAAGAGAGACCACACACACACGTATACCTATAAACTATACATATGTAATAGATGATATTTACCTACAGTGTAGTTGTCAAAGGATTGCCGGAAACGCTCCAGTAATAACTGAACTTCATTAGACTCCCCACCATAGAATGCAATAGACTCCACATTTTCCCGTACACGTACCATTCCATACCGAAAATCTGCTTCTTTTGCCTCTTGCATAAAGTTAAGGCTCACTAAACCCTGTTAAAACCTTAAGCTTTAGTTAAACCTATACGCACGTTTATACACACATCCTAATGTCTACGTGTATGTGTGTGTGTGTGTGTCTATACCTTTCCAAGTGCAACACTGATAACAGTTCCACCAATGGAGTATACGATGAGTACACCAAAGAGAGGTGGGTAGATACCGTATAATATACCGCTGAAGGAAATGAGGTCTATTGTAGCATTAAATAATGCTAAACTAAACCCAAGTGCAGTTGCTGTAAAATTAAAATATTAAAAATAATAAAAAGAATATGTAAAGTAATTTAGTAATAGCTAAAATGTATAGATTAAATAGTTATTACCTGTGAAAGAGTTAAGGTCGACTATTCTTTGATCGGGGATCCACAAGTGCCTGAGCTTGTATGTTGTAAAATGCTCGATTCTCAAAATACCTTAAGAATAATTAAACATTAATAAATATTTAATATATAGATAAATTATATACATATATATCATATATGTGTAAGGTGTATGTACCTTCCATATAGTATTTGGTCATCCACGCTCTCCAACGAAGAGACAGTAGATCCTTGGAATAATCTCTAAAAACAAATACCTGTAAAACAAAGTTTAGACTCCTTTTTTACACAAAATATGTACATATATATAAGAGAAAATTAATCATACAAATGAGAATATACCGGAATCCCTCCAATGAATGCTCCAAGTATAAACAATTGTTTTGTAAACTGTTCTTGATCCTTACCTGAAATAAATATATCACTATTATATAAATTAACACACGCGCACGCACACACATACACACATACAAACATACTTTAAAATATGATTAAACTTTACTTACTAGCAATTGAATTGTAAAAATCCCTTCCGAGAAAATTAAACCCACACTTATTCCCGTTGTTGCAAGTGTGAGTGCAAATACACTCGCCAAACGTATCCTTGCCTGGAAAACACACACATATATATATATATAAGTCCACACGCACACACACACATAAATAAATATACACACAGTAAAGACACATATACTAGAAATATATTAAATAATAATTAGACACTTGCCTGTGTTTTATCTTCTGAACTCCAATATGGTGAAGCGACCTTTGTAAACCTCCTAAAAAGCATTCCAAGGTCCGATGAAGTTCTCTAATTACATAAACAATTTAGAACATATATACGTGTGTTGTGTGTGTCTATATATATATATATAATATATGTTATTATTATGTAAAATGGTATAGGAGCCTCTGTGTGTGTGTGTGTTTATAAAAATGCATATAAAATGTCCCATCATATAACATGTGTGTATATGTATATGTATATGTGTGTGCGCGTGGTTGTGTGGTTTTAGATTTGCCAATATTACACGTTCTATATGCATTGCTCAATATATATATAATATATATATATAGAGAGAGAGAGAGAGAGAGAGAGACAGAGAGACAGAGAGACAGAGACAGACACAGACAGACAGACAGACAGACAGATAGACACACACACACACACAAACGCGCACACACATACCTTGCGTTCTGAGGGAAGAAGGGCCCAATGCATTTTTCAACATCATCTGTACCGAGGACCATGACAATAGAGGCAGCCTGGATGGGAAACTGGAGAATACAAGAGACTTATATGGGATTTGTGGGATTGCGTGATGCTTTGCGAGCACCTTTGCTTCTTCCCATTTTGCTCAGAGTCCATCTCACGTCTGCTGTATTACAAGCAATGCAGGGAGACGCCATAGCCGGTATCTCTATACTAACGTGGGTAGAAAGCATCCCATAAAGCTCTCTCAAATCCCCTCTAGGGCATACGAAGTCAACAAGTGTTAATCACCGTAGCTTTAAAAAAAAAATGATAAAAAAGAAAGAGAAATTCAGCAGGACACGTCAGTGAGATTCTCTTTCTTGCCTGGCTATGGCGGCAGCAGCATTCTCTGCTTCCTGCCTGCGTCTCGGGTTCAGAGATGTCGGCTGTCTCCCAGATACCTATGGGGAAGCAACACGAGCATTTGGGAGCTCATCTTCGGGCTGGAATGCAAAAGAATCGCCTTATGATGTTTTAGGCGAGTGTTCTCTCACGCACACGCATACAAACTATATGTGTGTGTGTGTACGTTATATGTGTATGGGTGTGTACATATGGATACACACATATGCATATGTCAATGCATACATATACACACATAAACACTGCAGGAGAGGGATTCTAGTGAAGAGGGATCAAAACTGCCTATCGCCATCTCGCCAAATTGTACCATCCCGATGGTATGTGTGACGCACGTGGGTGTGTAATATATTCAAATTATATATGTGTGTGTGTGTGTGTGTGTTGTGAGAGAGAGAGAGAGAAGAGTGTCAAACTAAAATTACATATTTAATTATATTATTTCTTCATTTAATAGTTTGTTATAATATATTCAAATTATATGTGTGTGTGTGTGTGTGTGTGTGTGTGTGTGTCTAACTATATTCTTTCTTCAGATGATAGTTTGTATATAATAATTCAAATTCTATGTGTGTGTGTGTGTGTGTGTGTGTGTGTGTGTGTGTGAGAGAGAGAGAGAGAGAGAGAGAGAAGAGAGAGAGAAGAGAGAAGAGAGAGAAAGAGAGAGAGAGAGAGAGGGTTTCTTATTTCAAACTAGGATTACATAGCTAAATAATATTTCATTTGATATTTGTAAAAATACATATAATATATTCTAATTTTATATGTGGTGTGTGTGTGTGTGTGTGTGTGAGAGAGAGAGAGAGACAGGTGGTTCTTATGTCTACATAGCTAAATATATTATTCTCATTAGAAAATATATATAATATATTATATATGTGTGTGTGTATGTGTAGAGGGAGAGAGGTGGTTCTTATGTCAAACTAAAATCACATATCTAAATATATTATTTCTTCATTTGATAGGTTGTATATAATATATTCAAATTGTGTGTGTGTGTGTGTGTGTGTGTGTGTGTGTGAGAGAGAGAGAGAGAGAGAGAGAGAGAGAGAGAGAGAGAGAGAGAGAGAGAGAGAGAGAGAGAGAGAGAGAGAGAGAGAGAGAGAGAGGTGTTTCTGATTTCAAACTAAAATTACACAGGTAAATATATTATTCTTCATTTAATAGTTTGAGAAAATATATATAATATATTCAAATTGTGTGTGTGTATTACTTAATATTATACTGTGTTTTGTAGTATATAGCGGAGATACGCAGTTACTTGAGGGAGAAACTGTAGAAGCCAGGTTTATTAAAATTCATGCTGCATACGAATTGCTTATGGATATTGAAGAACGTAAAAGATATGACATGGATAATAAGAGCGACCCTATCAAGGTATATTCTTTTCATATATGTATGTGTATGTACACACATAGTATGTCACTTTATATAATTATTAAATATATTATTTACACTAGTTAATCATTTATATGTGTATTGTTTGATCAAGGCATCTAAGGCGTGGATGGAGTGGTTTATTAAAAAGAAGCAAGCTTATGAACAGCGAGGAGACTTAGCTGTTACTTTGTGGGCTGAACAGCAGCAAAGAGAAATTAATTTGAAGGCCCGGCAACGAGCACGTCACAAGGTAAAGACGTGTGTGTGTGTGTGTGTGTGTGTGTGTGTGTGTGTGTGTGTGAGAGAGAGAGAGAGAGAGAGAGAGAGAGAGAGAGAGAGAGAGAGAGAGAGAGGGTGAGAGAGTTAAACTCACATAATGTATTTTATTAATAGATGGATCCTGAGGAGGAAAAGAGGATAATTGCAAAAGAGAAACAAGCTTCTGTGGTAAACTTCGAAACTACATTACGAAGGCATACGTTAGTTTTAAAAAAGAGGGAGATTGCGAGAAGAAAAGCCGAAGAACAGGCAGCAAGGAACAAGCTCTTACAACAGCTTCTTGCGTCGGAGGGGCTCGAACTCGACGACGACCCCAGGTACAAAAGCTTAGATGATTAATTTAATCCTCCAGTATATCATAAAATGTACTAGATATGTTCTGTATACATACATGCACATATCCCCCAGCATATCTTATTGGGATGCCGTATATGTGTACACACACCCACAATCAGTCCAAAGCTATATACTTTTATATGGATATAGACATTGACTTTATTATTATTATGAGGTGACACATAATGAGTATGAACTATCAAACTTTGACATTCTTAATAATACTATATAATATTGAAATGATTAATAATTATCTTATAGTTTATAATTATGCCCAAATAGCAAGTACAGACATGGCCCCAGCACCTAATAACAAAGTAATATACCCAGTATATAGTGTTTCCACGACTGCTGTAGAAACTCTTCCCCTAAGAAGTTAGCTGCTAATAAATCCACAAGGGACATATATATAAGAATCCCTGATGACATGGCATCAAACACTCCTTGTACTATTAACGCCTTTGGATTGTTCTCGTTGTAGCTCGATGAGATTGCTATCCCGATAGCAATCCCACATGGTGTAGTAATCGAGAAGAATGATGCCATTACAATCTTATATATCATGGTAAAACCGCCCTGTAATAAGTCTGGTGGGTAACTCTGTCCGTCGTAAACAGTAAACATGTTCGAGTACTTACCAGAGAAATGGAACCGCCGAGAGCGAGTCCCTCGAACAGCTGATGAAATACCAGAGCACCAACTAAGGGCCTTATGGTACAGGGACTCTGTGAAGACCCCAATGCAATTCCTATAATCACTGAGTGTGCAATTATTCCAAACTCTAATATCTGAAAATAATTATTATAAATAAATCTTAGAAAGAAAAAACACTTACCTGAGCAACCACTTTGTTCTTGATGGTAGAGTCTACAATCGCGTGTTTATGATCACCATGGTACTGCTGTACCTGCTGCACCTGAGCTACCTCGACATCCGAGACCCGGCGGGAGCCGGAGTTGCTGTGCTCCACTGCTGATGGCGTTGCCAGCTTCCTCGAGGCCTTCCTAACGTAGTATCCCACTGCCAACGAGTCCATGAGGAGCACAATCGTTGCAGTAACCATGGAAATAAACCCGGCAAACGGGAATTTCCCCCACGGGTGCACCCTCAGGCACGGGTTGGTCAGCGCATCGAACGCGTCCGGTAGTATATGCACGAATCCGGTCGCCAGTATCACTCCAGCAGCAAAGCACTGCCCCGCGAAGAACACGCTCGTCTTGTTGAAGTTTCGGAACGCCAGAGGGACCACTACTCCGACCATTGAACCGGCCAATATAGATACAATCCCTGCAAACTTGAGATGCAGCGATCCATGTCTGTCTACGCAGGTCAGCTCCCTGGAGCAACCAGACATTGTATTTTCAACCAGGAAAGTATATTACAGCATTTATTAGAAAGGGCAATGTCGACATCCCGCCTAAAAATTTGCCCTAATTACTTAAAGTTTTGACCTAATCGAATTATCATGTCGACATGCCTAAAACTATTCAAATATAGAGGGAGGTGACTTATATTTCTAAAGAGAGAGTATATAGGTGTCGTATGTGTCAAGACAAGCTTAGTTAATCCAGTTAAACCTTGCAACATGTCACCATCTCGTAAAGACAGCAGATGTTTTGAATACGCATGATAGGATTTGTACATATAATAACCGTTGTTTACCTTAACATTTTAAAGTACGTGAAGACGTGAGAGGTTGCAACACGTGTACACATGCACACATATTACATGTGACCAAACAACTTTTCGAGTCTATATATATATGTATACTCTCTCACACACACACACACGCACACGCTCGCAAAATACATACATACATGTCTTTATTCAAGTTTTGAGGCTTAACTATGCTCTTGCCAAAATGTGGGCTCATAAGTCAACCCACTAAACATATCTTTAAACCTTCCACAGTGCTCTGGAAGCCAATGCCACGTCATTTTATACACGTCATACATGAGCGTCCTCCACCTACACCAGCTATTAAACACACAGAATCCACTCCTCTGTCCTCCATGTTCATAAAATAAGTTAAACACCTGCAAAACTCCTTCATAATCCTCTCCGTCTTACCACTAATCACCTCACTAAACCTGCTGTTATCAAACTCCCATACACGAACACGAGCTCCTCTTGTACACACCACCTTTGCAGCCATCACCATACGGTCTCTACATACGAACAAAGAAGCATTCGAGAGACTCTCGTACGGAGTACGGGCGACTTCCAGCAACTTGGACCACCTGTTGTTCTCCATGTCAAATGCGAGCAACTTATATGGAGGTACTGAGAGTGCGTAGAAGTAACCCCGGCAAAAGACAGCCCTCATACCGGAGAAATCCTCGAACAGACCGACGCTTTCGCTCCCGCAGTAGAGCCAGGCGCCGGAGTCGGAGTCGGAGTCGTAGATCTCTGTAACGACCTCCCCGAGCCTGTCTCTCGATACACCCGTTACTAGTACCTTGTACGAGCCCGGTGACACCGACACCATCCCCATCACGTAGATGAGCGAGATCCTCGCGCTGCACGGTAAGACCCTGCAGGAGAGCGTCAAAGGGTTGCAGATGAACAGCGTGGGCGGCGTCCCTTGCTGCTTCTTCTGGCTGGTCAGGAATACGAGGCCACCGGAGGACGCTACAACGCACGTGAAGTTCATCTGTACGGAGAGTTCCGACGAGATTGGAATGTCGTGCCACGCGCCCAGCGCGGGGTCGTACGCCTTGAAGACGTGGTTCTGGAACATGAGGAACCAAGGTACTGGTGCCGCCGCTGTCGACCATCCCCGCAGGAACACTTCCGAGGACAGGATCCTGCGCCAGCTCTTGCACACGGCACGACTGGTCAGGACCGACGAGATCGGCAGCAGAGTGAAGATCCTCTCGTGGAGCTCACATGGTAAGTGAGTCCAGTGGTTCCTCATGAGAAGAAGGGGAAAGGGCAAAAGGGCAGCTGCCCTTTAATGGATTTATAGAGTATTCAACCTCACTATTTGAAGATGCCTCCGGAAGAGAGACAGAGATGTTGTATATTGGGATTGCAATGATGAAATGTGACATACACTCAAAGTTGTGAAATACTGGGGGAAAGATAAAAAAGGAGTGCTTTTCCTGGCTGTATTGCAGCAAGCTACCGACCAAGAGACAACTGGGCTTTTGTAGTTTAAGTGTAAAAGAAATCAAGCATGGGATTGGATACAACTAAGCCTGTATATGTATGTATTTGTATATTATATATACGGTGTAGTTTTGCTGTCTGCGTTGGAGTAGGCCGGCGGACAGGCACATAACGATATCAAAGCTGCTTATCTGGGGATTGTGTACCTAGAGGGAATCGAATCACGGATCGAACAATACTCGCCGACAGCTGACCATAAAGCGACACGTGGCTTGTGATGATCTGTCGGATGTCTTCTAGCAAGCAAACCCTTATGTCGGCGGAGTACGACAGGAAGATGGTTTTTGGATTCGTGACCACGTGGCCCGGATTCTGTACGGTAGCCATGTTCTCGTTGATCCATATAGTTGCTTCACAAGGATCGCATTGGGTGGTGCTTTCTGATTTTTGATGTCTTCATTTGTTTGTTTTGACACGTATTTTTATTTATTTTTTTAACATTTTATAAAACTAGTGGAGGAAATTTCTTGCTTTCGGATATATTTGAAGCATCCTGTATAATTTATATTAAGAATATACTGAGAATATCCTGTCACATTTAGTGTTAGGGTTAGGTTTTGTAACTTACTTAATAGACCAGAATATACTATGAATATCCTGTAGAGATAAACGACATGTATTAGTTTAATCATGCAATGCCCATGAGTTTGTTAAAGGAAGTCAAAAGGAATGCAATTCTGTTCAACGTCTCCCATTATATATATATTATATCCATCCATATACATTTCTTGGCACAATCCCCTTCTTTCCTATCTTTTCCCGCCCATTCTTTCTTCTTTCTTGCAGCTCACATTTCTATGGCGGCATTGTCTTCTTTTACCATCTGCTGCTTGATCCTCCTCATTACTTCCTCCACAACACAGGTATACGCTCAGTGCGTGCGTGCGTGCGTTATATATTTACACACACATATGCATATGTATTTGTATAGTATTCATGTATTATATACTGTACAGTGAATGCGGTAGTAATCACGCTCAACAACTCGTGTCCATTCACTGTGTGGCCGGGTGGATAAGTGGAGAAGGGGCAGAGCTTCTCCAAGGCGGGGGAAAGCTGGAACCAATGCAAACCCTCCACCTGGAAGTACTCATGGTTGGGGAGGCCGTTTCTGGGGCAGAACTGGCTGCACTTTCAACCCTGCAACTGGCTTTGGTATGTGTGTATACACATAGAACCACGCACGCACGCACACACATATCACATGTTTTTCAGGTACTTGCCAGACTGGGGACTGCAACAACGCACTCGGCTGCGGTGCAGCGGGCGGTATACCGCCGGTGACGCTGGCTGAGTTTAAATTCAACGGGTACGATAGAAACGGACTTCTATGACGTGTCACTAGTGGACGGCTACAATTTGCCTGTCCGCGTAACTCCGCAGGATCCGCGCTGTGCTGTCATTGGTTGCCATAGTGACGTCAACGCCAATTGTCCACGTGAATTACAGGTAATACTAGTGGTGACCTGGCTTCCCTTGTGTCAGTGTGTATGCCACGTGGCAGGGAAGCATGTATTAAAGGTCCATAATTAGGGTTTCTCCGTATACAGTGAATTGTGTGTGTGCGTCTTTGGAACACACATTTATGTACACACGCACACGCACACGCACACGCACGCACAAATGTGTATATGTACAGGTGGAGGTTGGGGGGAGAGTGGTGGGATGTAAGAGTGCGTGTGAGGCATTCCAGACGGACGAATTCTGCTGCAGAGGAACACACGGCCAATCAAAATCGTGCTCGCCCACGGACTACTCCAAACTGTTCAAGCAGCACTGCCCACAAGCGTATAGCTACGCATACGATGACCTAACTAGTACGTTTACGTGTGCATCTGGATCCGGATATTCCATCCAGTTCTGCCCATCTGGAGGAAGCCACGTGGCTTCATCATCGCTGTTCCTCAAATCTCGTAAGGGTCTTCGTGTATAAGTAATTAATGGAAATATGCTGTATTCAAATTACGTATATATTCTTAACATATATTAAATATATCTGGTTTTACTTGTTTACAGTTAACTGAACAATAATAACAAAATACTCTGAGTTTGGTACCACTACAATTTCGTGTATTTTCGTACGTATTCTCACCAGTTTCATCTTATCCTGTATAAACCATAATATACATACATACGTGCATATACACACATGCATATATATATATATATATATATATATATATATATACACCATACAGTACCTTTGATTGAATGTCATGGACTAGATCTTTGGCCTTTGTTGCCAGAGGTACAATATAAGATGAGTACTGGCAGAATAAAAAAAACAATTTAGTTATATATATATATATATATATATTTAAACTATAAAAATAGATATATACCCGGGAAGTTGTATTGTCATCCATAGTACTTGTGATTGGTATTCCTAGGCTATCAGTTATGATGGTTCCAATTATTCCTGCAAGTATATGATATATTAAAAAATCAAAATTAAATAAATAGATATTATAATACATGTACATACGTACCTCTGTGGGATGATATTCTTTTGAAGGTCTCTTCAACTTGATACTGTACCACATGTAAGAAGTCTCTCTCTCTCTCTCGTCACACACACACGCACACACACGCACATGTGTATATGAACCTTGAATTGAAGAAATTCTTCAGGCTCCTTCTTCTTAATCTCAACAATGAGAGGAGCTATCTCTTCCTCAGTTGGGGCTTCTTCTTCATCTTCCATTCTTCAACTACCAGTTGACCAGTTGACTCTGGGGGACGTTGACTCTCTTTGACCAAGTCAAAGTTTACCGGAGACGACTGTGAACTCCATGGACTTCGACTACAGGACCATGGAGATGCGAGGAGACATAAGGGACCATCTACATAATAGTACATTCTTCGCATATTCTAAAGATGACGTCACGCGAATATTCATCCGGGGGAAGAGAATATGCCTTTGGGGAATGCGGTCACTTGGGGGGATGGGTCAGGCGCTGCACAGGGCGAGAGGGGCGGTGGCGAGGTACGGACAGGCGACGAGCAGGCCACAGCAGCCGTCGATTGAAGGGGTTGCGGAGGAAGATCGACCCATCAGGATCTTCTCTGTCGGTGTACGGAAGCGCAAAACAGCGGAGCAGATTGAAGCAGAAAACAGATGGACTGAGAAAGCTCGAATGCTGTACGGCCAACCCAAGCAAGGTGTGTGTGCGTGTGTGTTTGTGTGTGTGAAGTAGTATAGTCATATTACATGTATAATATAAAGTCACACAGCATACACACACACACAGACACATATATATCACATTAAAATATGTATATGTGTGTGTATGAGTTTTGAATAAACTTATTCTCTATACACACATTCACTGATGCGCGCGTGTTTCATAATTTATATATCTATGTGCGTATTGTCTGTGTGTGTGTGTCTGTTTGAATATGTGTGTGTATGAGTTTTGAATAAACTTATTCTCTATACACACATTCACTGATGCGCGCGTGTTTCATAATTTATATATCTATGTGCGTATTGTCTGTGTGTGTGTGTCTGTTTGAATATGTGTGTGTATGAGTTTTGAATAAACTATTCTCTATACACACATTCACTGATGCGCGCGTGTTTCATAATTTATATATGTACGTGCGTATTGTCTGTGTGTGTCTGTTTGAATATGTGTGTGTATGAGTTTTGAATAAACTTATTCTCTATACACACATTCACTGATGCACGCGCGTGTTTCATAATTTATATCTATGTGCGTATTGTCTGTGTGTGTGTCTGTTTCAATACCATTTAATTTAATATATGGTTCTTTGCTACAGGTGTAATGTCTCTCTCTCTCTCTCTCTCCTCTCTCTCTCTCTCTCTCTCTCTCTCTCTGTGACGGACACACACACACACACACACATTCAAATATGAAAAGAAATAATATATTTTTTTTCTTTTTAGCTCCGGATTTGAAGGCACGTTTAAGGGCTCGTGAGGCAAAAGTGACGGATTATCAGCCGGAGCCTCCTTATGATAAACCTCGTCCGGAGCCTCCTTATGATCAACCTCGTAAGTATTATTTTTTTGGAATATAATATAGTTAACAATAATAGCTATACAAAGTGAATTTGTATAGTAATAATTAAGTAAAAATTAATTGATTTACATGGTACATTATTAATTATATATGTTTTATAAACTTTCAGAGCCTCCAGAGTCTGATGATAGTGTGAGAGAATGGAACAAAGAGGATCCTAATTATAAGTTTATGGTTCAAAAGGTTGCTGCTAAGGTGACAACAAGGAGCCAAAATGTTGGACCTGAGGTAAGAAGTGTGTGTGTTTATGTGCGTGCGTGCGTGGTATCCATTCTTTCGTAAAGCCTCATTATACGGCAACCTATACAGTATGCATATATGTCATTATACATGAATATTCTCTTCGTGTATAAACATAATTATCAACATTATTTCCCACTTGTGTGTGCCTGTGTGACACTTCTGTTCTTCACAGACGCGCGCGCGCACACACACACACACAATGTTTAATATTTTGTCAGTTTTACTTAATAGTTATCAATAATCAATAATTAATACTTATTATAGGTAACAAAAGCAGCTGAAAGGTTTGCACCAAAGCCATTAAGCCGAGCCAAAGTAAGCCAGGAAGAGATCGAGGGAAGAACTGTCCCTGGGAAGCTTAACATTGTGCAGCTAAAGCAGGTATGTATATGCTGTATATTTATTCTGCCATATTATATGTATATGCATACATACACATACATTGCATTATATGTGTGTGCGTGTCTCACCACATCACGCAGACACCCACGGTTGAATGTAAAACATAAGAACTGCATATGGTATGTATGTATCCTCTCTCTTCTCTCTCTCCACACACACACACACACACACACACACACAATGCAATATACAGGCGTACCTTCTGTACCAAGGACGTGCACAAGGGGAAGTTAAGCAGCTTAGCGTGGAAGAAATTGCACACAAGTATGACGTGAACGTGGATCTGCTGAGGAAGCTTTTTAAATATACTTCATTCACTGAAGGTAAGCCTGTAGAGAAAGAGGCATACTCTGGGAATTCCGCTAAAACCAATAGATTAAGTTGAGGAACGAAGAGTTAAATATTTTCTTTTTTAGTTTTTATTATATATTTCATTTTGACATGCTTATATAGTATTAATTTATTAAGTATGAAAATGATATGAAGATTTATGTGTGTATGTGTGTAAAATATTACATTCTCTCTCTCTCTCTCTCACACACACACACACACACAACAACCCACTTGTATTTGTATGCATAAATATATCCTATGTGTACGTTATTACATGGAAATGAAAATGGGGTCCTACTGAGATTTGAACTCAGATTGTTGGAGTCAGAATCCAAAGTCATAACCACTAGACCATAGGACCTAGACGTGAAAAATGAAAACATGTGGGTTTTCACTTGTGTAAATACCATGTTTTAAAAATAATTATATGTACATTATACATAAGAGTTTACAAGCTTCTAAATTAATAATTTAAATTAATGTAAATAAAATAATTATTTTGTTTTAAACACAGATGATAAATAAACATACCTTTCTAAGCATGTGAGAATGCTCAACTTTGCACACAAAAATAAATATTTTGTTCAGTAATAAGTTTAGTTTTATTTCTTAAAATCATTTTATCTATTTGTGATGTATGTTAGTCCCATGACTATCCAGTATTAGTGACCTTATTTTATTTTAGTTTATATTTATAAATAACAAAATTACTCTAATTAAGATTTCAATGAGCTTGTTATCATTTTAAATGTGTCAGTATATAATATAATTATTTATTTATAGCAAATTATATCATAATTTTTACTATAACTTTTATTTTTTTACTTTTGAATTGATTGTTATTCCTATTAAATTATGTTAATAAGTCTTAGGTGTAAAATAAATAAGCTTGCAACTTAATGCACTTGGGTATTTAGAGATGGTCCAGGTGGGTGTATTTATAAAAAACTCTAAGCAAAGCTAGCATTTCTATCTAGAAAACTCTTACTTTCATTTTTCGTATTTTAGTTGGGTGTTGGCCTAGGGCTGACCTAACCCTAAACCCCTTAGGTTAGGGTTTGGGAGTCAATTGGTCTTTTAATTAACTCATCAAGTATATTTCTATTAGGAATGATATTTAGTGTTAGCCCACTTACATAAACAAGAAAACAAAGAGGGGAAAGGAGGGGAGCTCTATCACATATATTAAGTAATGAAAGTTTTTGGGTTCATAATTGAGCTCGTTATTCTTCTATTGATGCAAGCTTTAGTTTGTGTCATCAAGGCACAACCCTCTGTTGGGTAGCTTACTCTTAATGTTGGCGAATCCATGCTTAGGAAGTTTTGTCAGAATGCACATTTTGAAGGTCAAAGGATAAAGCACATCTCCAACCTCCTCCTCCACATCAAACTAGGTTTAACATTCATAATTGTCCAATTGTGGGCGTGGGATCTTGATTGACATGTTACCAAGTTTTTGAGGGTTTACAAAGGGGTTCTAGAGTTGGCATTTAGAAGTCACATTCATGACACTTGATGTAACTCTTGAATTTAAGACATTATAGCATGATAGCCCACATCGTGAGAGACAGTGTCACATAAAGATGTGACATTAGAATAAACAACACATAGTATAACGCTCGAGGCACATTCTTTGGGATTGTATTATGTGTTTGTTGCCAAAGTTGGGTACTCTAGCAAATAGGCATACTTGTGCTCGCATCATGGTGTTAAGCCTTGAGCATCAGCTCAAGGGAGGTTAGGTTTCGTGACTAAGTGTGTTATTGGCACACTTGGTTAGTTGGTTAGTGTCACAACCCGATACAAGATACAGGTTTCTGGATACAGGATACATGTTGCAGGATATTCTTACAGGATATTCCTACAGGGATTCTGGATATAGGATATGGTTGCAAAGGATATACCACAGGATATGCTTAAAGGATAAGGGACATGTGGACTCATCTTAGCCTCTGCATACATGCAGCCGACTTAATTGTTGTACAATTAGTTACTATCAACATTAGTCTTACTACGATCAATCTTGTCTTGTCTTGTTCTTGTCTTGCCTCTTGTCCTCTCCTGTCTTGTTCCCGGATCCTGTCCTGTTCCTGTCTTGTTCCTGGATCTTGTCCTGAGCTTTCCTGTCTGGCTCTCGGATCCTATCATGTTCCTATCTTACTCCTGGATCTTGTCCTGCGCTTGGTCTTGCTCCTGAGTTTCTAAGTTCCTGTCTTGCTCTCCGTCCTGCTCCTGAGTCAAGCCTTCTTGTTCTTGAAGTCCTGCTCTCTTCTTGGTTCCTGGATCGTGACTTGACAGTTTGATAGTAATTGCTTTCATAGCTCTCCATTTTTCAACTACTTTTTTTTTTCCTTGATTCTTTTCCTTCGTTTTCCTCTTCTTTTTTTCATAGATCATGACTGAGTTTGAGCATTTTCAACGCAAGCACCAAATGTTGCTTCATGAGCTGGCCATTTCATGAACTACTCCAGGAGGTGGTGTAGGAACATGTACCACCGCTGCAGGATTGGTTTGCAGGAACTGTTGATGGGATCTTTCCTGACGACACTCGAACAAATGGTTGTCGCAACGAACAGCTTGTTGCATGATCTCCACTAAAGTTTGGGCATCCGGTAACGTAAGAAGAAGGTCCTTCACATCATCCCTCAACCCAAAACGGAAGTGTTCGATCAATGCAGTCTCGTCCCATGGAATGTTTGTGCAAAGTTGCTGAAATTCAGATGCATAGACGGAAGCTAGTCGGGATCCTTGAGTGAGCTTTCGTAACTTCGTGCATGCGGAACGGTACTTATCAGGATCTCCAAAGCAGGCTTCAAAGGCAGCCACGAAACCTTCAAAGTCTTCCATCAATGGGTCGTCACGCTCCAGCAAGGGGCAACCCAAGCCCGTGGAGATTCACTTAGTAAGGATGCCAAAAGACCCACCTTTTGAGCATCAGTCGAGTAGCAGCGTGGTTGCATGCGGATCAAGAGCCGGATCTGATTCAGGAAACCTTGAAAATCGGCACGATTGCCATTGAACTTTTCTGGCATGCTGATCTTTGGCTCCGAAGAAAAGTTCGATGAAGAGGGAACCATCGATGCCTGAGAGAGAGCCTGCGCAGTAGCCTTGGAAGATGCATCAGCAGTTGCATGTGCCGCATTGGTGGAACCCTACAGATCGGTGACCACTTGGTGCAAAGTGGCCAGCTCATGCAGCAACATTTGGTGCTCGCATTGAAAGTGCTCAAAATCAACCATGATCTATGAAAGAAAAAGGAGAAAAACGAAGGAAAAGAATTAAGGAAAAAAAAAGTAGCTGGAAAAAGAGAGCTATGAAAGCAGTTACTATCAAATTGTTAAGCCATGATCCAGGAACCAGGAAGAGAACAGGATTCCAAGAACATGAAGACTTGACTTGGGAACAGGACCGAGAGCAAGATAGGAACTAGGAACAGGAACAGGACGGATCCAGGAGCAAGACAGGATCAGGATAAGATCCGGGAGCAAGACAGGAAGGCGCAGGACAGTATTCAGGAACAAGACAGAAACAAGACAGGATCCGGGAACAAGACATGAACAGGATAAGAAACAGGAGCGAGACAGGAGCAGGACAGAAAACAAGACAAGAACAAGACAAGACAAGATTGATCGTAGTAAGACTGGTGTTGATAATAACTGATTGTACAACAATTAGGTCGGAGCTTTTATGCTCACAACTCCAAGAGCTAATCTAGGCATGAGTGCTAAAAGTGGTTGCATGCATGCAAAGTGACTGCATGCATGTAGAGGCTAAGATGAGTCCACATGTCCCTATCCTCTAGGCATATCCTGTAGGAATATCCTGCAACCGTATCCTATGTTTGGAATTCTTGTAGGAATATCCTATAAGAAAGTCCTGCAACCCGTATCCTGTATTCGGAATCTTGTATCCTGTATCGGGTCGTGACAGCCCCTGCATACAAGATTGGTGATCTTGTGTGGCTTCTTCGTCGACATATTCGCACCAATAGGCCTTCTTTTAAGTTGGATTTTCAACGATTGGGCCCTTACAGGATTGTGGCGGAGGTCAATCTTGTAGCTTTCTGACTCGAGTTACCATCTACGGTGAAACTTCATCCTGTGTTTCACACCTCCTTGTTGGAGCCGTATCATCCTTCTTCTCTTCCCGATTGTGCTTCTTCTCCTCCCCCTCTTGTGGTCATTAACACTGAACCCGAGTATGAAGTTGCAGTGTCAGAGTTTTAACCCAAAGGGCCAACACGTGGCTGCCAGGTGGCCATTCGGCGTCATCACCCTGTGTGAGCAACGCTAAGTTTCCCAGAACAACCCCAACGACCCCTAGGGTTAGACTCTAATGCCCAAGTGGACAGGAGACTTAGGGTTTAGCCTAAGTCTCCCTAGAATGTCTGCCCCCAGAACCCCCCAGTTGACTTAGGGTTTAGCCTAAGTCTCCCTAGAGTGTCTACCCCAAAACCCTTGAGGGATAACCCTAGTTGACTTAGGGTCTTGCCCTAGAAGACCTAGACAGGCTCATGCCCTAACCCCCATCAAGGAGACGTGTGTTCCACACATACCCCTGACAGAGCTAAGGCATCGTCACTTACCCCTTGAGGAATCACCCTCATCCGGGAGTACAACCCCTTTAGGGCGACAAGGGGTACCTGAACCACGACTAACCCCTAAGGGTTTGAGTGGCCAAGTTATACCCTAGACCTAGGGCTAGTACTTAGTGAGGACACGAGTGTGCGCCGTAGGCGGACACGAGTGTTCTGCTAAGCAAACTCCCTAAGGCTAGGTTTGGGATAACCCTAAGCACATGACCTTGCGAGTGCCTCACGAAAGGGCTCCTGCTAACACGCTTAGGTTGTTCAACCCTTGAATTCCAAGGAGAACACTCCCCTAGCCAAGTGTGCCAAAGCACACCTAGTTATGAGACCTAACCTCCCTTGAGCATGCCCAAGGCTTAGCACCCTAGTGCAGCACAAGCATGTCTATTTGTAAGTATCCAACCCCTTGGCGACAAGCCCATGACATAACCCCAAAGGGCGTGCCTCAGGCGTTGTACCATGTGACGTTTAGCCCAGTGTCACATCTCCATGTGACACTGCCTTCCCGATGTGGGCTATCATGCCATAGCCCTTAGATTCAAGAGTTGCACCAAGTGCCACAAACGTGGCTCCTAAATGCCAACTCTAGAACCCCTTTAATGAACCCTTAGGAACTAGGCAATGTGAACCTGTCAAACAAGATCCCACGCCCACAGTTGGACAAGGACACGGATGTGCCTTGCTTGGCCATGTGTGCTACACTAGTTGACATGGAGGAGGAGGCTGGAGACAAGCCTCACCTCTGCTCTTGGAATGCATTCCCACAAGACCTCCCAGGCATGGATTCGCCAACGTTAAGGGTAGGCTACCCCGAAGGTGGGACGTACCCCTGGCATCTGGAAGTTAGGGCGGCACAACAGAGGGTTGTGCCTTAACGACACAAGCTAGAGCTTGCACGGGAGAAGAGTAACGAGCTCAGTCATGAACCCAGGAACCCTCACTCCTATATACTACTTATTTATGTGACAGAGCCCCCCCCCCCTGTTTTCCTGTTTACATAAGTGGGCTAGCACTGAAATCTCATTCCCAAAGGAAATACTTGGTGAGTTATCCATCGACCCCTAAACCCTAACCTGTCAAACCTAGGGGTATTTCTAAGCATATCCGACATGCCAAACTCACCGGAACTAACCATTAACCCAACCGGGACACGAAAAACCAGGATAAGAGTTTTCTAAAAGGTAAGTTCTAGCTTCGCCTAGAGTTTCCTGCAAATACCTAATGACACTCAGCCGGACCATCACTAGATACCCAAGTGCACTAAGCGGGCCTGTTTCCTACTACATCTAGAGCTTATCAACATAGTACAGTAGGTAACAACAGTTAACGTCCAAAGTAAAGAGTTGAGTCATAGTAAAAACTATGACATGCAACCATCCTTAATTCTCGTTTTCATCGTCGCCAACTCCAATACTTGGTGGATTGGAAAGGTTATTTGCCTACTGATCGCACTTGGGAACTTGCATCCAACTTACTTCATGCTTCTTCTAAAGTTGCTACCTTCCATCGGCATTATCCTGCTAAACCAAGTCCCAAAACTCGTGGAACTCGTCTTTAGGGAGGAGGTGCTGTCACGACCCGATACAGGATACATGTTTCCGGATATAGGATATGGGTTGCAGGATATTCCTATAGGGATTTTGAATATAGGATACGGTTGCAGAGGATATGCCTAGAGGATAAGGGACATGTGGACTCATCTTAGCCTCTGCATGCATGCAGCCACTTTTACATGCATGCAACCACTTTTAGCACTCATGCCTAGATTAGCTCTTGGAGTTGTGAGCATAAAAGCTCCGACCTAATTGTTGTACAATCAGTTACTATCAACACCAGTCTTACTACGATTAATCTTGTCTTGTCTTATTCTTGTCTTGCCTCTTGTCCTCTCCTGTCTTGTTCCCAGATCCTGTCCTGTTCTTGTCTTGTTCCTGGATCTTGTCCTACACTTTCCTGTTTGGCTCCCGAATCCTATCCTGTTCCTGTCTTGCTCCTGGATCTTGTTCTGCGCCTGGTCTTGCTCCTGAGTTTCTAAGTTCCTGTCTTGCTCTCCATCCTGCTCCTGAGTAAAGCCTTCTTATTCTTGAAGTCCTGCTCTCTTCCTGGTTCTTGGATGGTGGCTTGACAGTTAGGGGTGTTCTCCTTGCTAAGCTTGTTAGTAAGAGCCCTTTTATGAGGCACTTGCGAGGTCATGTACTTAAGGTTATTCAAATTTAGCCTTAGGGAGTTTACTTAACAGAATGCTCGTATCTGCCTATGGCACACACTCCTGTGCTCATTGAGTACTAACCTTAAGTCTAGCCACTCAAACTCTTAAGGGTTAGTCGTAGTTCATGGTACCCCTTGTTACCTTAAAGAGGTTGTATTCCCGGATGAGGGTGATTCCTCAAGGGGTAAGTGACAATGTGTTAGCCTTGTCATAAGGGTATATGTGAGACACGTCTCTTTCATGGGTTTAGAACATGAGCCTGTCTAGGTCTATTGGGACATGATAGAGTTCAAGAGATAGTCATTATAAGGGACTTAGAGTAGGATTTTAAGTCTCCTATTTATTTAAGCATCAGAATTAGACTCTTGGGGCTGTATTAAAAGACTTAACGTTGTTCACATAAGGTGTTGATGTCAAATAACCACTTAACAGCCACATGTTGCGATATGTTGGCCCTTCGGGAAAAAACTTTGACAAATTATGTGGTATGTATTAATTAGCTACTACTATCAAGATCTCAATTATCTCTCTCACACACACATCTTGCACTTGCATACATAGCTTATATGCAATCTCAATCAAAATTAATATATCCCTCGCTTACCTTTTGTATATTCCAAGGACCTATTTAATGAAATATATATCACTATTATAAAGTAAATGAAAACCATAATGAAGTAAGAGAGGAAAGTGAAGGAGAATTATAATGCAGCAATTTGTGAGTAATTAGTAGGATTTTCTTGTCTTACTTGTGGATTAAACAATACTAAGTTTAATCACATATGTTAATGCAAGAACAAGAATTGTTGCAAGAAACATTTTGAGTCATGATGAAGAAGAAGAGGGAGCATAAGAAGAAACCTTAGAATTCTATGAAGAAGATGAGGAGGCAAACAATCCGTCAAAAGAACAGTTGCCTCATAAAAAAATCATGGGCAACAAATATTTTGCCCAAGAGGGGGTGCTGCTCATAAGCGGAGAGACAAAGAAGGAAGAGAGGCAGGAGAGTGACAAGTGGCACCGTGTGGAGCGTGCACATGGCAGCTTCATGAGGAGGTTGAGGCTTCCTGAGGATTCACAGATTGAGGATGTTGCAGCGAAGGTCGAGAATGGGGTGCTTACCGTGACTGTTCCCAAGGTGCAGAGCAAGGCTTCGGAGCAGGTCAAGCCCATCGATGTCAAGTGAGTCGAGTCAATTTCGAGTCAAACATGTCAAAGTCAGATAGATCAATTTGGGTGTCACTTTTGCGTTATGTAAATGGTCTCTTTGCTTAGTTTAACAGAGTTTCTGGTTTACATAATCATCATTTCCCCACTAACGTTTCTCAAATGTAATGATTTGATTTATAACAATGTATACGTAATAAAAAAAATCAAATGCATATAATTTCACGAGGGACGTGACATCAAAAGATTCATGCCCGTCATCAAGGGATTCTTCATTTATAAAATATATGAGATTCAATATAGAGTTTTTAAATATCATAGATTAGTTTTATTAACTCAGAAATGAACTAAAAAACAAACAATGTGTATTTTAATACATGTCGCCTATGCACATTATCAAAATAAAACAATTAATATTACCAAGATTTTAATGTGTTTCATGAATAATATAATTTGTATTTTAAGGGAGAATTTCTATGTTATAGATTAATATAATTTTAAGGCATTAATAAAAATTATGACAATGATTAAATGAAGATTGTGAAAACCCCTCAAGTATGCCATATATATATACACAAAGAAATCAATACACGCCAATATACGAGTTATATTGAACAATGTGTGATATAGTTTAGCATGTGGAAGTTACCTCAGTGGCGTATCATGTAGATACTTATAGATACACACATACGTTATATATATGTATACGCATGTATGTATAATGTATAACGATAGTAGGTGTTCTCATCCATATTCAAGGGTCTTCATCTTAAAAGTAAAATATAAGCACATACTGTACATCAACATATATACCTATGTATACAATTGGTAGGTATGTGTGTGTGTACATGGTTACACGCATGTGTAATGTATGTTGTATGTCTTAATATATATATATATATCCTCATATATTATATAGACATAGATATTCTAGTGTGTTTGTATATAAATTCTAAGGAAAGAAAATCAAGCAAGGAGTTATAAAATAAAGAAGAGAAAAATTTATAAACCAAAATTTTTGAAATGAGAAAAATTCTGATTGCAGTATACAACTTGATGACATTTTCAATATTTACGTTTTCTTCTTAAATTTTGATAATCAAGTTTTACATTTTGTTTAGCTTTTTCTAAAACTTCTTACAACTTAATTTACGAGTCAAGAATATGTTACATCACACTGTACTTATTTAGTGTAAAAATATTAATAAAAAATGATTATTTATCATCAAATATAATATAAGTTAATGTTATTATTTATATTGAAACGACCGAGACAATTCAAGCATGAACAGCACATATGACATATACAATAAAAACCCTAAAAAGAGAAAGATTCATAAAATAAGCAACCGTAACTTACATATGTATGTATGTGTATGTATACAATGGTGTATGCATACATCTCTGTATTCACTGTTCGTTAGCTAACCCTAATACCGCCTTGAATCGGACACAGATGGGATTCTGGGGATTCTCTGGGACCGGAAGGAGGGGCCTGATGGGGAAAATGTGGAGATGTGGAGAGATATATCGCTCCCCATTGTTATATGTGAGCGAATGGGGAGAAAATGTTATATATAAATGTTATCATATTGGGCAGATATTATAGAATTAGGTTTTTATGATTTTAGCAATACTCTTTATGTATATACAGAATATTCATGTACAAATATTTACATATGCGTGTATATATGCACAAATTTATTGATTTATATCTTAAGCGATCTTCACTTGTGTATGTATATATCTTAAGCAGCATACTTGATTACAACATTCTATATATGTGTACGTGCGCGCGCGCGCGTGTGCGTGATAGAGAAGATGTATTGACTTACGTTCGTAATGGATATACACGTGGATATACAGAATAATTATAAAATATTATTTGAATTTTATTTTATTTTTTAAAGAAAAGACATTTGATAGGATATTCAATTGACTTACATAATTAATTATTAACCTAATTAAATAATGACCTTAATTAAATTCTATTAAAATTCACATAACTAAATTTAGGGTGAAGTTAATATCCTCAATTATTTATTAACTAGAGGGCCTAGTATATTGTGTATATTTACAATATACTTATGAAACTATTGAACATTATAGATTTAACATAAATAACCTTAAATTTAAATATAATTTAAGTTTAACAACTGATTAAATCGATTACAATTGTTAATACTCACTCACAATTACTTAATAATTTTATAAATGTTTTGATATGTATATACTATTATTTATATCTTTTTTTAATTGTAAGGTACCAAGGTTAATTAATGTTCTTAACAATTGTAAACAACCCATTTGAAGTTGCTTGATGAGAATGAGGGTTCGCAATTGCTTAATGTAAACAGATTATTTGTAATTGCTTGATGAAAATGGCATGCTCAAACATTATTTAAGACCCAAGGGACAAACTACAAGTTTGTATTTCAATCTTTTAGGATATTATCAATATAAGAATATTTTAGAATTATAATTTATAAAGTAAGATGATGTAACATGTGTATTTTGATTCCATATATATAACTTTTTAAAAGTGCACAATTATTTTACATGTTGTGTTAATGTTAAAAAATTGTATAGCAATGGGAATTAAATACACTTGGAAGTTAATATATATTAACATGTTAAATGCAAAGTCCCTTCAATATAAAAAGAAGCTATAATGTTCAAGAAACAAAATCATGTCAACTATAAATAAGTAAAATTATAAAAATTTTAATGATAATAAGAAATGAATTTTATGATATAATGTGCATCTATTAAGTATTTTTTAGAAACAATGTATTTAAGGCTTGTGCTACGTTAAAAAAGGTTTTACCCTTTTGCATTTACATTTTAAAATGGTAGATATTATATAAAAGATTATAATGAGTCTCATTATCAATCTGCATTGCACAATGTTATTGTAAAGAAATATAAAAATGGGTTTGAACAATATGTTTTATATAGATTAATGATTTTAAAATATAATTTATTTTATAAAGACAAATATTTGCTCTTTATAAATTTTAATCTTAATTTTTTTAAAAAAAATTCAGCTCAAGTCAATTATTTTTGTCAATTAGATTATATATATAATATATATATATATATATATATAACACTTATTTATATATAGACCTATGAAACAATAATTGATTTACTTATTTCTTCACATGTACGAATCTTGTTTATAGATTGTATAGAATTAATAATAACAAATGTAAAATTTGAGAATAAGGGAGAAAGAGTACCTTGAGGTTAACAAATAAAACTTAACAAAATTGTCAAAGTTTTAACACGGAAGGTTAACACGTGGTAACATGTGACCGTCAAGTGGCCTTTCGACATTAATTTCCTGTGTTAACAATGCTAAGTCTTTCAAAATGACCCCAAGAATTTGATTCAAATGCCTAGTTAAACAAAAGACTTAGAGTCTACTTTAAGTTCCCTAAAATGACCATTCCCGAACTTTAAAGGATGACCGAGTAAGCTTTAAGATCCTTTCTTAATAAACATAGACAGGCTCATGCCCTAACCTCATCAAGGAAATGTGCCTTATACATACTCTTATGATAAAAAGCTAAGGCATTTTCATCTACCCCTTAAGGAATCGCCTTCAACTCTTTTAGGGCAACAAGGGGTACCTTGAACCATGATTAACCCTTGAAGGATTGAGTGGTCAAGTTATATCCTAGACCTAAGGCTAATACTTGGGAGGACCCGGTTCCGCATAATATTTTGTATTAATGAGAATATTCGGCCTTTATTTGGAGAATATACTTTTATTTTGCATGTTCGGAAAATATACCTATGCATGCAAGCCGACGTGCCAGAACCATCGACGGTGCAGCGCAAGATGGGGCCGCAGCGTCTCTCCTAGGGTCGCATAGGCAGCACCCTCCTGTTGTTCGAGAAATTCTCACCGGCATAGGGGGTAAGTTATACATGTGTAATATGACACACACACACACACACATAATGTGTGTGTGTGTGTGTGCACAGGGGGTGCAATATGGAAAATGTATCACTTGAACTGGAGGAGGAAGGTGCATGAATTCCAGGAGGGTTACGACGATGGGGTGTTTACTACAGTGATTTATCCCAACACGCGTCCTGCTCGTAGAAGACCGTAATTATGATATTCATCCTGGGCTGTGAACATCGCTTGGTTTGATAACAATGGATACTCTTCTCTCTCTCTCTCTATCTATCTATCTATCTATATATTTAAATTAAGATCAGTTTAATCAACAATCTTCTAATAACACTGGCACACTCCATGCGCACAAGAGCATTCTGAGGGCGGCCCATAGCAAGCTGCACATGTCATAAGGGGGTAACAGCACATGAACACTCGACGTGGCTCAAAGGTAATAGGCAGCTCCGAGTCTGCAAAATACACACGCGCGCGCGCGCGCAGCGTGGACGATGTTATATTGAAGTTATGCACAACTGAGTCATATTATGTTTAAATAACGAGAGAGAGAGTACCTGGAGGTGAAAGAGAAGAGACTTCGGCCAGCAGCAGTGAGAAGGCCATGAACAGTGCCACCGTCTTGTTCATGTTCTTGGACTCAATACATAAACCACACTACCACACTTGCATATATATATATATATATACACACATACTAATTTTATATTGTTCCCTGGAAGGAAGCAACTTTGGCACAAATTCATAATTATATTCATATTAAAATGTTCATCTGAAACGAATGAATGCATATTAAATCATGCCAATATTTTGAATAGTTAGGTCCATCATATTATAGAAATCCACGAAGACCTCCTTTTATAGTGTCTGTGTGTGTTATACACACAATTAAAACTTAATAAATATATATCATTTAGGGAATTCTTGATTAATTAAAACTTAATATATCCAAATCTTATTCTTCCATGTGTAAATCTTAATTTTTGATTCGTTATTTATAGGGAAAATTACATTTATATTTATTATTTACATATATATCTCTCAAAATTTAATATTTACATGTATACTCTTTTAAAAATTGTAAATTTACATATATACTCTTTCAAAATTTCAATTGTAATATTTTAACTTTTAAAATAACAATATATTAGTTAAAAATATATTTTAAATTTATAATATGTTGCAAATGAAATAATTAAAGTTTATTAAATGCTAAATGTTAAAAATTATCATAATAAAAAATAAAATATTTTTAAAAATAATTATATTATATTGTGATATATATGTTTAATAGGTTGTATTTTGGACTTAAATATAATAAAATACAAATTAATTATAAATTTTTATTGATTTTTTAAAAATGTTTTTAGTTTTTTATTTTAAAATTTAAGAAGTTTTAAATTAAAGTTTGAGATATATATGTAAATATAAAACTTCCAGGGTATATATGTAAATATAATAAATTTCAGATATAAATATAATTTTTCATATGGGCATATTTTAATCTTGAATAACTAAATTAAAGAACCATCATTTTAAATGTTAAATATTTATATTTAATATTTAAAATGATATTTTGCCTTGTACAAAAATTATAAATAAAAATAAAAGGCAATAATGCAATAAAACTAGGCCTTCTTAAAGTGCGGAATCGAACTTTTGAAATTTAAGTGATATATATATATATATATATATAAGTAATTTGACATGTATTACAAAAAGAATACACTCATTAAACTTAAGATATACTTGATTAATATCTAATTAATTATATACTTCAGCTTTCTTAAGTTCCTCTGCAACTTGAGAAGATTCGTCCTGGTCATTAAACTGCGAATGCGAATATTCCTCGAATAAACTCTTCTTCTCATGGTTATAGTGTTCTTCAGCACCTGATTCTCAGTATATACCATCCGAATCTGCCTCTTAGAGGGCGGAGAAACTCGCGGGGAAATCCGACGGCCCTCATTCTTAACCTCCAGTTTAACCTTGTACACTGGAACACTGAGAAAGTCTATAGGAACATTTAAACATTTAGTTATATATTAAATATTTAGAACAATATTAAAATACTATTTATGCAAAACTATATAATAAATAAATTAAATAAGAAAAATTCATTATCTTACAAAATAAGTTTATTTTGTGTTTATTATGAATGCCTCGTTAATGATTATTTTAAATTTTATTTAATAATCATTCTAAATCATGTATTGTTGTTCTAAATCTCATTTAACTGTTATCTTAAATTGCTTCAACAGTCATCTTAAATTTAAAAAATACATAGTTAATTGCCATTCTAACTTAAATCTTTTTCATTTTATCGTTATCGTAAATTTCTTAAGGATACTTTTAACACAATAACTTAAAAGAATTAAGTTATTGTATACACAATAATTTAAAAGAGTTAAAAGAAAAATTATTACATAAACATAATAATTTAACACAGTGAGAGATAGAAAGTTCATATACATAATAATTTTAAAAAATTAAAATAAATTAACTTATCACATACACACAATAACTTAACAAAAAATTCATGTGTTATCACAACTTAAGTTCATTAAAGTAAAAATAATAATAAAGTTAAAGGTGAATTGTTAAATAAAACATGAATAATTTGATTAAAAGTTATTAAGTAATTAGGACCAGTTGAAAAATAAAAACATTAAGAAGTTCAAGGATAAAATCTTACATAGAAAGCCCAGACATACATCAAATTAATAACAATTAAGTTTAAAATTTAAATTAGGAACAAACTCATTAAATTAAAAAAGCCAAATTAATATAATAATTAAGTTATTAGGAACAAACTCATCAAATTAAAAGGCTAAATATAATAATTAGGTTATATACAAGAACTTAAAAATAAACTTAAATTAAGAGCCAGATAAAGTCATCAAAATAAAGATAATAAATGATTTAAAAATTTATTTAATTAATAAACTATTATTAAATAATTAAGCACATGTATACTGATTTATACTATTATTATTTATTACAATATTTACATCCCTTCCAATATAAGTCAGTATTGAAGATACATATATATTTCCAAATTATATTCTTTTTACCTATAAAACTTCGTTTCAGTTTCTTATAATTAAATAAATGTATTTAACTTATTTTATTTTATTTCTCTAATTTCAACACAAATGAAATAACAATAATAAAAATATTATAATGCTTAAATAAAGTGGATATTATTTGGATTTGCTTAGAAATATTATATGAAGCTTTAAAATATATATTGTCCTTAGAGGTATATATCTAAATAAGAAAATATGCACGTATTCAATAGATCATTAGTTTATACATTATTAAACATGCTAAACAGCATAAAAAGAATAATAATTTAATTATAATATTACAATCATGATACATTAAATATTAATGTTTACTAAATAATTAAATATTTAATCTTAATTCATTATAACTGATATTTTCAAACACAGCCTGAACACAAACACACACGCATGTAGATAAACATTTTATTCTCTATTAAATTACACTAGAATAATAACCAGACTTTATATTCTAAATGTGATTATAAGACAATAAATTATCTTGTTAATGTACACCATTTCTCACCATACCAATCCACGTTCGTGTATGTTAGACGTTGCAAAACTTTGTAAAACCCCACATATGTTCTTTCAATCTAGTTTAAAAGAAAACTGTACATATAAAAAGTTACACACACACACACACACACACACACACACATCACACACATAAAATAATAGGCCCGATGTATAATGGAGAGAGAGAGAGAGAGAGAGTTTTGAACTCTGTCAAGTTTGTATCCTTACATAGACATACACCAAACACAGGGAGACAACACACACAAGTCTAATCTCTATCTACATCTAAAGCTGCTGTGCCTACATATATACAAAACGCGCATGTGTGTGTGTGTGGTCTCTATACACACACATACACACACGCGCTTTATACTTACCGAATTTGTCACCGTAACGTGCAGAACTTCTCAACAGGGGCAGATTGTTCAAGTAAGTAAGCAGCTTGGTAACACTCGGCAGCTTCATCTAGATGCTCCTCTTCCTCGTGTACAAGCCCAAATTGTACCATGCAACATAGTTCTTGGGATCCCAATGCAAAGCTGCTGTAAGTAACTCCTTGCAACTATAAATAACAAAACACATAAATATATACGTACACGTGTATTCCCACATATATAGCTTAAGTATACTATACATAGTACTCTTTATCTCGTGCACATATAAGTAGTTTATGTATACTAACTATATGTTATATATACGTATAATTGTGTAATGTGTATGTACATTATATCAAATATGTTCATACACAATAAGAAATGTCTTTTATACGCCTCATATAATATTATATCAAGTTATATATGCATATGTGATGTTGTAGATATATGTGTATATATCAATATATTACAACAGAAACCCTGTGCATCTCATCTCATGTCTCTCTGTAAATTCAGGTTGGGAGATATGTGTATGTCCTATATACTATGAATGTATCGATAAAAATGTTATCTCCATAATACAGTACACAATACATGCGTATGTATATTATGTATACTGAGGTTGTAACGAACCTGGTGAAGCATTCTTGCCTGTACGCCTTAGTGCAGCACCGAGTGCAACATGGCTCTGTATGTGTTCAGGCTCTTTACACAGAGCGTTGTTGTACGATGCCATTGCTTCCTTTTCTAGTCCCCGTGCTTCGTAAAGCATCCTGAAGCAAAACCAATAACTAAATAAATAACAGCTATATATAATAAAATTTAGAGACATTTAAATAATGCATACATAATATATATACGAATCTATGTCTATAGATGGGTATGATCAATATACACTCCTATATTTGACATTACTAACATTTCATTCCATGCATAATGTAGAGAGAGAGAGGATATAATTATGAATGTGCATGTACCTGTAGCAAACCATGTATCAGCAGTAGATCTTTTAAAGGCCTGAGCCTTCTCCAAGCACATTTCAGCATCACGCCACTGCGAGAGTGAAGTGTATATTCCTGCTAAATCCTGCCATACTTCCACCTCTGATACTCTGGCTTCTCCATTCTAACATAAGGAATTATTTAATGAGTTTTATATGTGCATGGAACTTCAAACACACACACACACACACATATTATGCATGTAAGGGCCTATATATAATTTATTGAATTTAAATTAGTGATTAGCCATTATTATATGATGTACGTGAATTTTACACATATAAAGACACATGCATACCATAAACACATACACTTATACGTATAACATATATACCTTTCCAGTTGTTTTCCTACGAGCCTGTACGAGTGCGAGGAGAAGCATGTATGTTTGGCAGGCATCGGTTGTACGGGACTGAGCAACCTGGAGTTTAGCCTTTGTACGGAGAAGTTCGCCCTGTTCCCACTTGCCTGTTTCCTCGAGGGCAGCGTTCACGACCACCTCTGCGTCTTCGTGTCTCTGTAGAGCAGACAAAACTAGGGCAAGAAACCTCCACGCCTGGATTGATGATCCTCCTGTTAGCTCCAAAAATGCCTGCATTTCATTAATCAATCTGTATCAAATAATCATAATAACATCAAATAACACTAACTCAGAATTAGATATAGACATTTACTATATATATACGAGTATTCGTATAGATACGATAATATATAAAGACACGAGATTGTGTTGTCGTGTAATGGAGATTTAATAGAGAGAGGACGCACATTACATTCATATTAGATATAAAGTTATATGTATAAAGTTACGTTATGGTATACTATTACTAGTATATATAGAGGGATATATATCATCCTCTATAGAGATACAGGTTCATTATGCGTGCGTGCGTGACTATGAATATAAATTTCTGTATCTTATATCTGATGCAGATTATTGTTATGATATTATAATATCTAGTATTTTGGTACATCCTCTGGTTCGTGTAATATAATAAATACATATTGAAGATCACATAAACAAATATGTGTATATAAATGCATATTTGTATATGATGTGTATATAGATCTTATATGCAAACCTTTGCGCAGTCAAGAGCAGAGTTCAAGTTTCCCTTTTCAGCATATTCCATTCCTAAGTCGAACATTACGTAAGGATCTTTCTTCTCAATTGAGGCAGCTTCTTGCAACGCCATCAAAGCATCTTCCTCCAGCTTTTCCCTCTCCGAATCCGAGTGTGCTTCCCTGGCCTATATATTCATATATACATGCACATGTATATAATATATTATCAAATATGCGTGTGTATGAAATAACGTGGCAGTTTCTAGAATATACTTAAAAATCAGCTACAATTATAATAGTGACGTATAGCAACTATATGCATGTATTCCCATAAATAATTCCGGAACATGCTTTACATTGTAACCTTGATAATTAACAATAACAATATAGAATATACCTGTTTTCCTAATGTTGCCCCCAGCAAATGCCTTGACCGGCCTTTTAAATAACCAAGCTTTCCTTCAGAGAACAATATTGCACGTCGGCCATACTCAGCCCCCTGTACAAATTAAGTAAAAACTTTATTCTTTATTTTTAACTTTTATTTTATTCTATACGTTCTCCTTTATTGAACTATAAATTAAGTTTTCATGTATGAATGGCATACACTAATTAGATTATATACTATATAGATGCGCTGTATATAATAGTTCAAAGATTAGAAGAGTTAAGACTAGAATTACCCCAGCCATATCACATTATATTATATAGTATTGAGCCATATGCAATAATATATAATATATTTCATATAATGTGTATATATAATATCTGTGACGTACTATTTGACTTTTTTGAATATTAACTGAGACATGTGAACATATACACGGAAAATATACTATACATATTCATCGCATATTTTACTAATACATTTTGTTAATATCTATTTGCTATGCTATAACATACTATACAGCAAATTATTATGTAAGAGATGTACAATATATAATCATGCTACGATACACTGTCATGCTATATGAGATAGAATATATGTATAGTATATACAAAGGTATTATGGCATCTACAGTACCTCTTTTGTATGGTCGGTAGGTCAATGCAGAGCTTTGAAGCAAGGAGTAAAGTGGGAACATCATTTGGCCTTTCGTGTCGGCTTAGACTTTTCTTTAAAAGGTTAATTGCTGTTTTTGGTTGCCCCGCAGCACTGTAGCATAGAGCCAGATTATACCAGCGGTCCGACCTGCTCCATGTGCCTGGTAACACCTCCTCTACTTGTTGAGCCTGCAAACATGAAACGTAAATATACAAAAAAAACATATACATGCCACATACACACACAGCGGCTACATATATACTAAGTAATATATACACATGTACATATATAGTCTAATCTTGTTATATATGTGTATACATACAGAAATGCATATATAGAGGCGTATAACAATAAGAAGAGTATGTTTTATTTATGTGTCTTTGTAGCATCTCTCGAGACACACAGACACAACAGTAAGAAAATAACAACTTGAGAGAGTGAGAGAGAGAGAGAGAGAGGAAGGGAGGAAGAAGGGAGTCGCTGTTATCCTATATAATCTCATTTGCTTATGCACAACCACCTATCAACTATATATATACATTTGTACATATGTAAATACACACACACACACACACATATATATATATATATGCACCATTATATGAACATACAGGTGATGTGATACAACTCAGTAACATCCATACAAATGCATATACTATTTTCATATATAAATTGTGATATGGAGTACATATTCAACCTGTAACATATATCTATTTATGCACATATGCATGTATGCAAAGACACGCATGCATACATTATACAGACAGACACAGAGATCATACCAAAGCATGGGATTGTCCACAAATGGACAATGCAAATGAGAGATGCTCCATGATGGTGTAGTCCCATGGAAGCTTGCGTAGAGTGTTCTTTCTGAGTAGTATGAGGAAAAGCAAAATAGCCTCCTCCACATTATTCTTTGGCGTGAATGCACCCTCTATTTGAGCTCCTAGCGATGGTGCACCCGCCACAATTCCTGAAAAAAGTATAACAGTTAGCTATTTTATTAAACGTAATAATATCAAATTATAGTGGACTAGTAATGTATCTATATTCATAAATTAGAAATATTTAATTATTTGAATATACTAACCAGTAGCAATTTTATAGGTCATAAAGCATACGAACACAAAAACTATTCATCATGAAGTTCTGTATTTCTATTACTATAAATTATGCTCCCGTAAGACAACAAAGATATCAAGCCATCACTCATATATTAATATTACTACGGTAAAACTATATAAATATTATAATAAGCTATTTATAATGAATCTAATTTAGGGGTTACTTAACTATAATACCTCCATACAGCAAGAGTATTGCAAAATTCTTCTGTATGCGACCGGAACACTCAGCGTCCAAGTTCCAGGGGTTAAGTAGTGCCCGACGGTACGAAGAGATTGCTTCTTGGTAGAGTCCTGCCTCCTTATATAGCTCGGGCAATAGTTCTACTGCTTTGTTTATTATGTCGTGTAGTTTGCTGCCACTCCAGGATGCAGGTATTCCGTGTGGTAACGATGATTCCATTGTGTCCAATATACTCTTGCATTCTTGTGCAGAATCTGTAAACATGTACATGTAAACCCTCCCTCCTGCGCGTGTGTGTGTGGCATATATAGATTCATATGCACATGCGATTCGTACTGATATTCTTAACCACTGATACCAATCTTACATTTTACTTGAATGTATAGGAAAAGGAATCGTATAAATTAGTAAAAGTAAGGTCAAAGGCGAACCTTAGCGTGAAAAAGATACTTTGTCATAATTGGTTCTATTAGATTTCACGTGATCATGGAATCATGATTTATAGACTAAACATATTTAAGAAGTCGCATGCATACACTCACCATATTGTACATCTATTAATATCTTCCAAACTGTATTGCTGAAGCATACATATATTTACAGACACCGTAATAAACGTATATATACATATATATCTCACATACGTATATATAAAGACGTATACATGTATGCATATGTATGTAAGAAGACATCATTGTCCTGTGAATGTGTATGCATAGATGTACCATTAAGACGGCCCAGCTTTTGGAGGCATTTGGCTTTGAGGTAGATGGCTTCAAGCAGCAGGCTTGCAGCGTGAAGAGAGATGTTCTGACCAGATTCAACTCGAGATCGTCCACGGCGATGCTTGCCTCTTTCTGCAAGGGAGTACCTCATTCTCGGTATGATTGTACTAATGTCGATGCCATCAAATACTTGCAATGCAGCTTCAACATTCCCTCGTTGGTATTCTAGCCTTCCCAACAGAGCCCTCGCTTCCTAATTGATATACATGAAATGTTCATGAAATTTTATATGTATGTATATATGTATATTATGTATTTAAAGTTTATGACTATGTGTGCATATGCATGTTGAAATATATACGGCAACCAAGGGCCACAACCAATATATTAGTGATATATTATTGACTTATATACAACATCATACATACATATACATGGGCACTCTATGGTGCATATAAAGTAAGTGATAGTTTAAGTCTAGACGGTAAATCCTGACTAATATAGATATTTTGCAAGAGTTATGTCGTTTTCTCCGTGTTTTATTCATTTCCATGGATAGATACATATACATACACATATACATGTGTATGTATGTATATACATGCATACACAGACATTGTATATACACACACAAATATAAATATGTGTTCACATATTTTGCAAAAGTACGGTGTATATACGAGTGAGTGTAAGTCTAAGACGAATAATGAATCTTAACTAATATAGTGGTGTGAAAATATGTCATTTCCTCAACGATAGACACACGCACCTTACACTAGATAGATCCAAACACATGATAGAAACTTATGTATAGCTTAAAGCTTACCTCGAAATTGAGAGACAAAGCTTCACGAAGAGACGACTCTGCTTCTTCAATGTTGCCTTCATCAAGCTTTGCCTCACCCTCCATAGTCTTTGCAGAGAGCCCACTGGCAGAAGCATCCATGGGATTCGTGACATCTGGAGACGACATACTCTCTTCAAACATGAACTGTTCCCTTGAACAGTGACACATCATTCTTTGTTCCTCTGTTTGTCTATTCAACGAATGGATCCAAAATCAACTGAAGAGAAGGAATTAATTAAGGATAAAACTCCTTAAACACGGCAACATGTGTTTAGTGGAGCTCTCTCTCTCTCTCTCTCTCTCTCTACATTTGTACACATACCTGGGGACTTGACCGAATGGCTTGCACAGCAGCTCCATAGCGATGGAATTTTCGTGCTCAAAGACCTAGATGAACCACCGGGAATTTTGAGTGATGTCCAGGATCCCTGAAGATTTCTCGGGATTCTTGGGGATCTCGATCGATCACCATGAACAATGAAGAAAAGAGGGATTCTGAAGAATGTGTGCCCTAGCTAGAGATTTCTAGCGAGATTTTGGAGAATGTGTGATGATTCCCGGGAATTCTTGAGAGAGATTTCTGCTGCGCGGCTCGAGAAAAGCGGGATTCTGGAGAATGTGATGGGATTTTTGAAGCCCTAGATAGAGATTTCTCCCTAGAAAGCGGGATTCTGGAGAATGTGACGGCTTACCTGGGGATTTGCGCGGATTATAGGGGATTCCCGGGAAGCGCCGTATTGCAATCGCCATAGCCGGCGTCCATAGGATGCTCCTTTCTGTGTACTGGAAAGAATTTAAGTAATTTAGGTCAGAAGGATGTTGTTGCGTTGTTCTTGTAGTACTCTCAACTTGGCAGCTTTGATGTGAAACTGTCACGTGAGGTTTTTGAAAAATAAGGTTTGCCTCTTACATAGTTTAATTAAATATATAATTATTTAATTTGTCATTAATGGGCTACAAGTGATAGGTCAAATATATACGGTCTATACGTACGTGTCTACAGTCTGACATACGGATACACATGCTCTATATTTAAATATATATATTAATTTTACTCTAAATGGATCTTAATTTATATAATATCTCTCTCTATATAAAGACATCTATATATATATATATATATATATTTATAATTTGTATATTATTCACATTAATTAACCTTAGTCATTCTTATATGTAGCGTGTATAATTCATTTATCATATACAAATACATATAAATATATAAATGTGATGCAGTTTTCAAATTTATAATTTTAATAAAATTATTTAATCATAATATGATTAAAATTTATATATATATATATATATATATATAAGTGCCATTTTGTAAAACTAGGTTTCACATGGCGGCTGAAGACTCTTCAGAGGTTGAGAAGCTCCCACCATGCTCGATTCATCTCCTTCCTTGTACAATCACACACAATGGACCTGCCCAAGTCTCTTCTTATTTCTGTCCACGCCACACAGGTACACATATATACACATGTATACACATACACGTGTATACACAACTACATATCTTATACAATGTAAATCAATATGTCGATTAGAGCTACCCACAATGTCCTCTCTCTCTCTCTCACACGCACACGCACACGCACACACACACAACATATATGGAGTCATATCCACATATATTTGATATCGATCCAATATACTTTTTAAACAATGACAGTTCTAGTGTCTCTCTCTCTCTCTCACACACACACATGCACACACCATACACACACGCACACACACACTGCAGGTGTAAATGCGGATGGTGTCGAGGTGAAGGAGGCAGCATTCAGGGGCAGAAAACTCCTTGGTTCCACTCTACAGCTCCCAGAAAACTACCAAGGTATATATATACACATACACACATATATAAACATGTAAATATGTATGTGTATACACACACACACACACGTATATGCAGGATTTGTTCTTGAGAAGCAACAAGAGAGCAATGTCAATAATATTGATATATGGAGAGTTAAGTCAGAGTTTAATGATATTACTTATTGGAACCATGATACAATGCCAACGTCTTCTGATTCTGTCCGTCGATGTATAGACTGGCTCAGCATATCCTCCGCGGTAACGTGTGTGTGCGTGGTGCATGTGTGTACGTATGTGTGCAGGTGTGCGTGCGTGTCTATGTATATAATGGTTTAATTGTAGGTACATAAGACTGTAACGGCGGAGGAAGTCTCTGCAATGCTCAGGGAAGGTGAGTTTTAAGTTGAACTCGTGTTTAACTTAAGTATTAAGACGTTTATTACGGTAAATTAATAATATTCTTTTTATAATGCACTTGCAATATAATGTTATTATTATTATTATTATAATTTGTAAGAAATGTATAAATTATTATAATTTATATTAATGTGTATTATGTATATTTGTACGTTGGACAATTAATAACAAGTACAAGGACGAATACAAAATGCATGCATACATAGGACTCACCTGCTTGGAATGTCGAGCCTGTCGAAGTCAAGAAGAATGTCTGGAGGGAACTTCTTGATAAACTTCTTTACAGATCCCATGAGTCTCTCAATGTGATGTTGGTCTGCTAGCAATCCAGGAGTATCAATGATTCTGAGTTTGATACCATGAACGGTACTGCACCTTCTTGAAACGCATCTGTATCACTCTTCATAATGACAATAGAGACGCATATTGGAATACACATACATATATACTACCTCGTCAAATCCTAGGGAGCAGAGCCATGTCGGGAAGGGCACAGGAACAGCAGCCGACTTGGAATTCTCGTCATCATATCCATCGTCCATTTGGGAAGCGTATTCCTCCGCAGACGAGGAAGATCCCGACCATCTCCTGGCCTCCTTACGCCTCTTAAGATCCTCTTTTCACTGCTTTTTCTGGAAGAGCTTCTCCCTCAGATGAAGCTCCTCGAAATATGCATTCCTGTTCTTCTTATCAAGTTGGTCCAGCTCCGCTTCTTGAACGGTGAGAGTAAATACGGTAACGGGGGAACCTTGGACCGCATTGCTAAAGCAATAATACAAGCATAAATATAAACCACACGCTCACACACACACGATCATACATGGATATTGTAGAACACATACACCACAATGACGTACATAAATACGTGTTAACATGCACATAGGCACGTATATGTATATATAGATGAGTCACCTAATACATACCGAAAGGCTTTCCTGGAGATTGAGGGGAAGAACCCTCTCACCAGTCACCGGGTTCATAAGACGCATTTCTCCTGCTGCCTGCATACATGTTACCAGTACTAAGCACGTACACATTATTCTGTAGGAGGCATCTCATTGTGACGTTGGTCTGCTACTGCAGGAGTATCAATGACTCTGAGTTTGATACCGTGAACGGTACCCGTTATCTCCTGCACCTTCTTTGTGGAATATTGGAACGCATTTGTATCCGTCTTCACCTGTGTACAGTAATAATCACGACAATAAGTAAGAGAGGTACGCAGATAGTGTAGACAGATTTACATAAACAATGTATAAGAATATAAAAATATATTACCAGAATTGATGGTGGCACTTTTACCTACTCCGGTTTTGCCCAAAACCTGATAAACAGAAAGTACGCATACATTTACATACATCAAATAAATGTAGGATAAGAAACATTATATATGGATATACGTACACAAACACATACAATACCATGATTGTGCATGTGAAATCGAGCCTCCTGTTCTTGACAGGCCTTCTGCAATTGCACTTGCCCTCTCGAAACTGAATGCACTGTTCCTGCTTGAGCTTCGTCCACTCCGAAGCTGCTCGGCTAAGCCCAACCGGTGAAGTACCTGAGTATCGGAGCTTAATTAGAGAAAAGAATATTTGGATTCTGTGTGTGTTTACCTGAGCAACTACTACATTATGCGCAGACTGCCCCACTGAGCAAGCCTGAGGAATTTGACACGTACCATCTGCAGCTTCTCACGTTTTTCATGGTTTCCTCGTTAGGCTCCCCATTCGGTTCAGGATTATCAGAAGCAGTAGCAGCGGCAGCTGAAGGTTGCGGGATTGTGGGAAGAAACTTGAGCACGTTGTTTCGTGAGCCTTCCCAAGGGGTTGAAGCTGGTTTAGCAGGTAGCGACGGACCTGAATTATACCCACGTTTAAGAACTCTTAAACGTGAAAATGTATGAAGACACGGATATCATAAATATATATGCGTGTGTTCATATATACCAACGAAGAAACCGCTCCTGCCTGTGACAAATCCCGCAATGGGGACGGTTCCTCTTTCTCTTCCTCACTGTCTACTTCATTACCTGCATATCAGTAACATTAGTGGCTACTTAAATATTCGACAGAAAGTAAAATTACCTTGAGGAGAATCTGGAGCTTGTTGGTCCCCGTTGGAGCTACTACGGGACACTTCCGGCTCGGCTTGCGAATCCTCCACTGGCTCCATTTCACTTCCACACCTCACTTGTTAACGAAGCCACGTGTCAAAATAGGGTTGTTATTTTAGGGTTCATTGGAAATGACCAAGGAGGTGGCGATGACGCTTCATGAAGCCATAAAATCCTGCCGCTGGCTCAAAATAGTAAAGCCGCAGCCGCCGCCGCCGTAAGTGTAGTTCGATTGTAGACAGAGAGATCATGTATTGGATTGCAGGAAGGAAGAGAAGAAGGAGCCGGAGGTCAAAGTTATTGGTGTGGATGTCACCCTTCTCACAGACGAGTAAGTTTTGCAAATTGTTTTAAATCCAGAATAACGTGTATGGATTTACAGGTCCGAGGCGGGTAAGGCCGCCATTGAACAGATCCTCAAAGATTTGCAAGACGCCGGACTTGCTGTTGAGTAAGCTACACTTGTTCACATGTATTATATATGTTTGTTTGTGTAGGAGACCGAAAAGAAAGATGAACAAGTTTCTTAAAAAGACCATCACTGCCGAGATGATGAAGGAAGTTCACGATTTCGGCCTCATTGAGACACCCAAGTATGTATATCATGTTTTCTATACATCTAATGCGTGCGTCCTTGACAGGGAGAGGGATAAGGATCTGCTGCCTCTTACTCAGTACGCACCCCATATGATCATGTACGTTTGATGCGTTATATATGTCTGTGTGTATATCATAAACAGCAATTTGTATGCGCGTTCGTGTGTCTTGATTGTTTTGACAGGAAAGAAAGCGAGGAAACTATAAGGGTGATGCAGAAAATAGAAAACGCGGGAATTCTTACCAAAGAGGCGCCTGCTGAAGTGTAAGTCATACTGCTTGCTTGTGTGTGTGCGTGCGTGTACACTTAGACAATATGCAGGTTTTTTTGTTTCCGTGGAGACAAAGTCTTCAAGGTCTACATTCGTCCATCAAAGCCTGGGAGCAATGGCATGTTGGGAATACGTCACTTGCTCGGGGACGAATGTGATCTTGTCATAGTTAAGAAGCAAGGAAAGGTGCGTAGTTGGAGCAGGTTTCCCTTAAACGGATATAATCCCCTCCCCAAGTCTGGCTCTTTGGTGTCTATCCCTCTGTCGAGTCTGCTGCGTGCGTAACCTGTATAATATAATTTTACTTATATGTTAAGAGCTGCCGATGAGACTAGAAATCTGGATTGCAGAGCGATGAACGAACCATTCTTCCTAAATTAAAGAATGAAACCCCGTACCCCCTAATTTAAAGCAAGTGTGACACATGAAGCCATATCATGGTTCAATGTTAAGAAATTGATGTTTTCGGTATTAAGTATATATGCTTGTGCTGGATTAAGGGTGCTAAGCCTTAGGAATTTGCTAAAGAGAGGTTAAGGTGAACTTACTACACACTTGGCTAAGGAGTGTTTATGTGAGGGTATATAGGTTGAATAACCTAAGCTTGGGCTTTTTTTATGCAACACTTTGCATAGTCACGTATGGTGGTTGCATGTTCAAGGTTGTTTAACCTTAGCCTTAGGTATGGAATACTTTATGATGTATACTTATGTTATCATTCACTACTCACCTTAGGTCTGAGATATAGCTTGACCATACAACTATGGATTAGGTTGTTACACTCTCAAGTGAAGGTAATAGATTGAATGATGCTTTAACCTTTATCATGAGGTATATGTGGGAGCACATGTCTCTATGGTAAAGTTAAGACATGAGCTTGTCTAAGGGCTCTACAAAGATTATTCTTTAGAGTCATTCTTCAGAACTTAAGTGTTAGAATTTTAACCCAAAGGGTTAACATGTAGTTGCCAAGTTGTCATAGTTTTTACTATGACTCGACCCTTTACTTTGGGGTTTAACTGTTGTTACCTACCGAGTTGTGTGGCAAACCCTAGTTGTAGTGAGAAACAGCCCCGCTTAGTGCACTTAAGTGTTTAGGGGTAGTCCAGCCGGCTGTCACTAGGTACCTCGAGAAACTCTAGGCGAAGGTAGTACTTACCCTTTAGAAAACTCTCCCCCAGTTTGACGTTACAAAAGATAGGTTTTCCGTTAAAATAGCTTGTCAAAAAGGGTTAGGGCACCCCTAGGGTTGACCTAACCCTAGGGTTGCCCTAACCTTACGCCCTAATACCCCCCCCTAGGGTTAGGTTTAGGGTTAGGTTAGGACAACCATTTTCTCTAAGGGCTGGCATTTCCGTGCCAGCCCACTTACTCATTTAGGTAAACAGGGGGGGGTCCGTCACATAAATAAGGTAAAGTATATGTAGTGAGGCTTCCTGGGTTTAAGAGAGAGCTCGTTAACCTCCTATCGGTGCAAGCTAAGCTTGTGTCGTCAAGGTGCAACCCTCCATTGTGCCGCCCAAACTTCCACATGACAGGGGTACAACCCACCCTAGGGTTGTCACAACCCGATGCAGGATACAGGTTTCCGGATACAGGATACATGATGCAGGATGCAGGATATAGGATACGGGTTACAGGATATGCCTGCAGGATATTCCTACAGGATATACCTATAGGATATTCCTATAGGATATGCCTAGAGGATATGCTACAGGATATGCCTAGAGGATAAGGGACACTATTCTTAGCTCATGACTAGATTAGCTTGGAGTTGTGAGCATAAAAGCTCCGACCTAATTGTTGTACAATCAGTTACTATCAACACCAGTTATTCTACGATTATTCTTGTTCCTTGTTCTTGTCTTGTTCTTGTCTTACTCTTTGCCTCCTGCTCCTGTCTTGCTCTTGGATCCTGTCTAGTTCCTATCTTGTTCTTGGATCCTATCCTGCGCTTTCCTGTCTTGTTCCCGGATCCTATCCTGATCCTGTCCTGCTCCTGAATCCGTCCTGTTCCTGTTCCTGTTCCTAGTTCCTGTCCTGCTCTCGGTCTTGTTCCTGAGTCAAGCCTTCCTGTTCCCGGAATCCTACTCGCTTCCTGGTTCCTGGATCGTGGCTTGACAGTTTGATAGTAACTCCTTTCATAACTCTTTGTTTCCTAGCTACTTTTTTTTCCTTGATTCTTTTCCTTCGTTTTTCTCCTTTCTTTCTTTCTAAGATCATGGCTGATTTTGAGCACTTTCAACGCGAGCACCAAATGTTGCTTCATGAGCTGGCCACTTTGCGCCAAGTGGTCACCGATTGCAAGGCTCCACCCATGCGGCACATGCAGCTGCTGATGCATCCTCCAAGGCTGCTGCGCAGGCTCTCTCTCAGGCATCGGTGGTTCCTTCTTCATCGAACTTTTCTCCGGAGCCGAAGATCAGCATGCCAGAGAAGTTCAGTGGCAACCGTGCCGATTTCCAAGGTTTCCTGAATCAGATCCGGCTCTTGATCCGCATGCAACCACGCCGCTACTCGACGGATGCACAAAAGGTTGGCCTTTTGGCATCCTTACTAAGTGGATCTCCACGAGCTTGGGTTGCTCCCTTGCTGGAGCGTGACGACCCATTGATGGAAGACTTTGAAGGTTTCGTGGCTGCCTTTGAAGCCTGCTTTGGAGATCCTGATAAGTACCGTTCTGCATGCACAAGTTACGGAGGCTCACACAAGGATCCAGACCAGCTTCCGTTTATGCATCCGAATTCCAGCAATTGTGCACGAACATTCCATGGGACGAGACTGCATTGATCGAACACTTTCCGTTTTGGGCTGAGGGATGATGAAGGACCTTCTCCTTACGTTACCGGATGCTCAAACGTTAGCGGAGATCATGCAACAGGCCGTTCGCTGCGACAACCGTTTGTTCGAGCGCCGTCAGGAAAAATTCCGTCAGCAGTTCCTGCCAACCAATCCTGTAGCCGTAGCACATGTTCCTACGACACCTTCTGGAGCAGTTCCTATGGAGGTTAACAATCCAAGCGTGGCCCACTTTCAACTGCTGAGAAGCAACGTCGTCGGGGTGAGAACCTATGCTTGTATTGTGGTGCAGCAGGACACAAGGTGGCGGAATGTCCTAATAAAGCCAGAAGTTCAAGACGCGTGAAGCCGAAGCTGAAGTTCAGTCGGAAAACTTCAATGTCCACTTCGTCTAGGAGCCGCGAAGTTGGACGTAGGTGCAGGCTCCATTGGTGCTGCTCATACCATTCCATCACTCAAGTTTCCTGTACACATTCGCCTCAATAACGAGAGCTCAAGGAGTTTGCCCTGTTAGACACTGGTGCAAATGCATGTTTCATGGATGACACTTTTGCAGCTCAGCATGGCATTCCGGTGGTGAAGTTGAAGCGTGCAGTTCCTGTAGAGGTGGCCGATGGTCGTTTGATTGCTTCTGGCGCAGTTACCCACGCTACCACACCTCTCTCTTGCAGTCATGGTGCATTCAACTGTTCGATTTCCTTCAACTTGATCAAGACTCGGTCGACTCCCATCATTTTTGGCATGCCATGGTTCGTTGTTGCAAATCCGCAGATCGACTGGAGGTCTAGGACGCTCACGTTTTCCTCTCCAGCAGCCAGGATCAATCCTGTACCTTCCTGCGTGCAGGATACATCCTTGGTGTCTGAGGCAGTACAAGCTACAGGATTGACCGTGCCTGTTCCTGTACCAGTGTTGAAGACTCCTCCTCGACAGGATTCACCTCATGTCAGTTCCTCAGCACATCCGCAGGTTCTCTCCACTCCTGTAAGTTTGCGGATTCCTGTACAGGGTTCTTCCAATCCTGTATCAGTGTCGAAGGTTCCTCCTCAACAGGATCCACCTCCTGTTGGTTCGTCAGCACACTCACAGGCTTCCTCACTCCTGTGCAACCACGGACTTCTGTACAGGATTCTTCCAATCCTGTACACTCGTCAACATCCACACAGGTTTCTCCCAATCCTGCCTCTTTTGTTACTCTGCCTCTGTTCCACCCCCAAGATCCTTCCTCTTTTTCAGTCACAGCTCCCTCCTTCCTCTCCGAGTTCTTACCACTACCATGCATGAACTTACCACTGATCCTGCTCCTTTCCACCTTTTTGCCTTTCAAGTAACTCCTACGTCCTCTTCTACCTTTCCTGTGTCTGACTCTCCTGTTTTTCAATCTCCTTCGCCTACTCTTCTCCTTCTCCTCCTTCTTCTACCATCCAAGTACCACGACTTTAAGGACGTTTTTGACAAGCACAAGGCTACAGTTCTTCCTGTTCACAGGTCCTACGACTGTCCTATTGATCTTGCAGAAGGAAAGACTCCACCGTTCGGACCGATTTACGCATTGTCACCCACAGAGTTGGAGGTTCTTCGCCAGTACATCGAGGACAACTTGGCATCCGGCTTCATTCGTCACTCAAAGTCCCCTGCAGGAGCGCCATCTTCTTTGTCAAGAAGAAGGATGGGAGCTTACGTTTGGTTGTGGACTACAGGGGTTTGAATCAAGCTACCATTCGGAATCGGTACCCGTTGCCATTGATCCCGGAACTTCTCGATCGGCTGCGAGGAGCAAAGGTGTTCACGAAGATCGACTTACGAGGGGCCTACAACCTTGTACGGATTCGTCCCGGCGATGAGTGGAAGACTGCCTTTCGTACAAGGTATGGACACTTCGAGTACACGGTGATGCCTTTCGGCCTTACCAATGCCCCAGCCGTGTTCCAACACATGGTGAACGACATCTTTCGTGACTTCTTGGACCAGTTTGTGGTGATCTACCTCGACGACATTTTGATTTTCTCCAAGGACCAGGCGGCACATGACAAGCATGTACGGTTGGTTCTACAGCGGCTTCGTGAGCATGGCTGTATGCGAAGTTGGAGAAGTGTTTTTTCGATAGGGATTCTGTGGAGTTCTTGGGCTACATCGTCTCTCCTGCTGGCGTTTCCATGGACATGCACAAGGTGAAGACCATCGTGGAGTGGGAGAGGCCCAAGTCTGTACGAGATGTACAATGTTTCCTTGGCTTTGCAAACTTCTACAGGCGATTCATACAGGACTTCTCCAAGCGTGTACTTCCACTCACGGAACTCACCAAGCGCACAGAGGTTTTCTCTTGGTCCGACAAGGCGGAACATGCATTCACAACACTCAAGGACACCTTCACGACAGCTCCGATTTTAGCACATCCTGATCCTTCTCGTCCTTTCTTCGTTGAAGCAGATGCCTCGGATTTTGCAGTAGGATCCGTCCTATCGCAAGTTGGAGAGGACAAGTTGCTTCATCCTGTAGCTTTTCACTCTCGTAAGTTCCTGTCGGCGGAGATCAATTACGAGATTCATGACAAGGAACTCAAGGCCATTGTGGATTCGTTTGAGGAGTGGCGGCATTTCCTGGAAGGTGCTGCACATCCTGTACAAGTTCTTACGGATCACAAGAACCTGGAGTACTTTCAAACGGCTCGAGTTCTCAGTCGGCGACAGGCTAGGTGGGCGGAGTTCCTATCACGTTTTGACTTCGTCATCGTCTACAGGCCCGGTTTTCGGAATGGCAAGGCGGACGCATTGTCTAGGCGCTCTTACCTTGCACCAAGCCCGGGCGATCCTGCATTTGACTGTCAAAGGCAAGTGTTGTTGGGTCCTGATCGATTCCGGCTTGCGGCACTGCAGGTTCATCAGGCTCCAGCAAATTCAACACTCCTACAGGACGTCCGTTCGCAGTTGGCTACAGACGACTTGGCAAAGAATGTGTTCTCACACATTCATCCTGACGTTGCAAGTTCCTCTTCCTCCAGTTCCCGTCCAGACTACAACCTGTTCACCATACAGGATGGACTCCTGTACCGGGAAGGTCTCCTGTACGTTCCTGTTGGTGTTTGCAGGACTCGTGTGGTACAGGATTGTCATGATACCCCGGCTACAGGACATTTTGGTGTGGCCAAGACAGTTGAGTTGGTGACTCGCAACTATTGGTGGCCTGGGTTGCGAGGTTTTGTGGAAAGGTTTGTACGGAGTTGTGACACCTGCAACAGGTCGAAGATGCCTCGTCATGCACCTCTGGTCTTCTTCGTCCTCTTCCTGTTCCTTCTGCTCCTTGGAGATCCATTTCTATGGATTTCCTCACAGATCTTCCTCCTTCTCGTGGATTCGATGCAGTTCTTGTGGTGGTTGACCGTTTCACCAAGCAGGCTCATTTCCTACCCTGCAACAAGACAGCTACAGGTCAGACAACTGCCGAGTTGGTGATCCGTGAGGTGTTCCGACATCATGGTCTTCCTGAGAGCATTGTTTCCGATCGAGGTCCACAATTCATGTCCAAGTTTTGGCGAGAGCTTCTTCGGAGTCTACAGGTTAAAGCGGATCTTTCTTCAGGATATCACCCGCAAACTGATGGGCAGTCAGAACGCACAATTCAGACCTTGGAGCAATATCTTCGTTGCTTCATCAGTTACCAACAGGATAATTGGTTGGACCTTCTTCCTATGGCGGAGTTTGCCTACAACAACTCCATTCACGCATCTACAGGCCAGACACCTTTCTTTGCTCTTACAGGCCACCATCCACGTTTTGACTTTGCTCTCCTGCTTCTCCTTCTTCCGCTCCTGCAGTACAGGATCGTCTCCAGCATCTTCGTCAGGTACAGGATGATCTCCAGGTTCATCTTCAGCAGGCACAGGAACGGTACAAGCATCATGCTGATGCTCACCGTCAGCCGGCACCTGCATACAAGATTGGTGATCTCGTGTGGCTTCTTCGTCGACACATTCGCACCAACAGGCCTTCTTCTAAGTTGGATTTTCAACGATTGGGCCCTTACAGGATCGTGGCGGAGGTAAATCCTGTAGCTTTCCGACTCGAGTTACCATCCACGGTGAAACTTCATCCTGTGTTTCACACCTCCTTGTTGGAGCCGTATCATCCTTCTTCTCTTCCTGGTCGTGCTTCTTCTCCTCCCGTGGTCATTGCTGGTGAACCTGAGTACGAAGTTGCAGCCATCCTTGATTCTCGTCTTCATCGCCGCCAACTTCAATACTTGGTGGATTGGAAAGGTTATTTGCCTACCGATCGCACTTGGGAACCTGCATCCAACTTACTCCATGCTTCTTCCAAAGTTGCTGCCTTCCATCGGCATTATCCTGCTAAACCAGGTCCTAAGACTCGTGGAACTCGTCCTTAGGGAGGAGGTGCTGTCACAACCCGATACAGGATACAGGTTCCGGATACAGGATACAGGATGCAGGATTTCGGATACAGGATACGGGTTACAGGATATGCCTGCAGGATATTCCTACAGGATATACCTATAGGATATTCCTATAGGATATGCCTATAGGATATGCTACAGGATATGCCTAGAGGATAAGGGACACTATTCTTAGCTCATGACTAGATTAGACTCATGACTAGATTAGCTTGGAGTTGTGAGCATAAAAGCTCCGACCTAATTGTTGTACAATCAGTTACTATCAACACCAGTCATTCTACGATTATTTCTTGTTCTTGTTCTTGTCTTGTTCTTGTCTTACTCTTTGCCTCCTGCTCCTGTCTTGCTCTTGGATCCTGTCTAGTTCCTATCTTGTTCTGGATCCTATCCTGCGCTTTCCTGTCTTTCCCGGATCCTATCCTGATCCTGTCCTGCTCCTAGATCCGTCCTGTTCCTTTCCTGTTCCTAGTTCTGTCCTGCTCTCGGTCCTGTTCCTGAGTCAAGCCTTCCTGTTCCCGGAATCCTACTCGCTTCCTGGTTCCTGGATCGTGGCTTGACAAGGGTTAGACTATCCTTATCGTTGGCAGGATCTTGCCTTTGAGATAGGGGCACGTCACTTCCAAGGAGTTAGTCAGATTCCTTGGTCTGAAAACCTGCCCGCAAGCTCAAAGACATTGCCCGAGTTCACGTTCCGCAAAACTAGTGGTTGAGGCCTTGCTCCGGCCGCCTCAACCACGCCAAGCTAGGAACGACACCTAAAGCTCGGCTAGTCCGTGTATCCTGATTCACAAGGTGAGTCTCGTTTGTGGACTTAGTCAGCTAGGGGTTTGACTTCCTAAGGCTTGGGTTCCTAATATGGGTTACTTTACCAGGTTCCGTGGGGTTTCCAAGAGAGGGGATTCCAGGGTTGGCACCTGGCAAGCCGCCTTTGTGGCACCAGGTAAAAACTCTGACAATTGGTATCGGAGCAAGTTCTCTGCGGTCAGTAGGACTGCCTTAAGTCGTAGGGTGTTTCAATGTTTAGATAACTCTAAATTCTTGTTATACTCTATTGCTTTCGGTTGACATGTCTGTATTCTGCGCAGAGAGTTTGATCATGTGAGTTGTCAAACTTCGGAGAACACTTGCTTAGTGAGTCGGCGTGAGATTCTAGGTATGTCCGAAAGTCTTATGCTAGTTTAAGCTGATGTGTGTGGGTGTACAACCTGTGCAGGGTGTTTCCAAGTTCACATTAGGAATATTCCAAGCATATTCTCCGAGTGTTGACACTAGGGTTCAATACGATGAGCAAGAGAAAGCAACCAGAGCCTGAGGCAGAGAGGGCTGTCGCAGAGGCTCAAAATGAGGAGATGGATGAGGTTGATCCAGGTCGACCCCCTAGAGTTAGACAACGACCTGGTTGGCGAGAAATAATGATGGATGCTCTAAACGAACTCGAGGGGATGTTTTGGGGTTGAACGATCGAATCGATAATGTTTGCCGTTCGGATTCCGACGAATACTGCAGTGCCAGATGTTCCACAACAAGACACACAGAAAAAGAAGAAGAAGCATGACTCAGAGTTAGGTTCCTCTGAATCAGATTCTTCGACGGAAGTAGGTGGTGGAGGTTCCAGTAAATTCAAACCGGTAAAGCCTTCGAATTTCATGGGTTCAAAAGATTACAAGGTTTTGGATGACTGGTTGTATGATATAGAAAGCTATTTCGAGGCTGCTTCCGTGAGAAAGACAGAAAAGGTTGCATGTGCTAAGCAGTTTCTTAAAGAAGAAGCTAAGACTTGGTGGCGAATTGTTGAAGGTGAACATGGATACCGAAACAGCTAGAAGCACATGAAAAAGGAGATCAAAAAGCAGTATATGCCAGATGATCTCGATTTGCGATTGCGTGCTGACCTGGCACTTTGTCAACAGGAGTTCGGGGAAGTCCAATGAACCACGTTTATCGATTCGAAAGTGTACGGCGATTGGTGCCAAATATGAGTGATGATGAAGCTCGAAGTTGCTTCATGGCTAGCTTGAATAAGAAGACGCAAAGAGAAATCTTAAGGTACAAGCCAACAAGCTATCGGGAATGTCAAGAGGCAGCTCAAAAGGTTGCTTATGGCATGTCGTTAAAAGACTTGTACAAAGGGGAGGAAGCAAAACCTAAACCAAGGAAGTTTCCTCCAAAGTCTGGGTTTAGAAGGTTTGATAGGCGACCAGACCAATCGCCATCAATTCGAAGTGCAAGTCCCTTTGTCAGCAGTTCCAAGTTTTCGGACACATCAAGACCCACCAGATTTCGGAAACCATTGGCGTTACCACCTCCTCAGCAGGCCAAAGGATTGGCTCCAAAGTCTTCTCCCCCGCGTTCCACAAGCGGGGTTATGAAATGTTATAATTGTAACAAGCCTGGTCATTTTGCTAAAGAGTGTCAGGCACCCTCACAACAATCAAGACATTTCATGGCGATGGTAAAAGAGGAAGTTGCTGAACTAGAAACGCTTGAAGATCCGGAAGATGAATCAGAAGAGGTAATGTTGTGCCAGACACAACCTGCCTTATTCGCTATTCAAGACAAAACTGACCCTTTGCTATATTTGACAGGAAGGATACGAGGGGACCGAGTCCAAATGATGATCGATACTGGAGCAACATACAACTTCATATCGACAAGTCTAGCTCGTCGATTGAATTTGGATGTAATAAAGATGTGTGAAATAAAGATTAATTTTGGCAAAGGTTCTCAAAATACTAATAATATAGCAAGGGCAGTTCCTGTCCAAATCAAAGAATGGAAGGCTAAGCTAGACTTAGTTGTCTTGAATATGACGGGGTTCGACTTTGTTTTGGGTATGGAATGGTTCCATAAACATGTAATCGAAATGAGGGGTTCTGGAGACAATCGGATCACGCTTGCAGCAGATAAAGAGGACATTAAAAAGATCACGCTCAAAATGGAAACGCTAACTGATAAGGATTGGAATCCTATGTTCCTTACCTTAACTCAGTTGCGTAAGGCAGTTAGACATCAAGAACGTGTGTTTCTTGCAATGGTTTTGGATACTGGTGAAGTCAAAATAGGAGATGGTCAAGAATCTGTTCCTAAGCCTATTTTGAAAGTCTTGAACATGTTTAAGGATGTGTTGCCAGAAGACTTGCTGCCTGAGTTACCTCCACATCGAGTTGTGGACCACAGGATAGAGATTTTGCCAGGTTCGTCTCCACCGGCAAGAGCCCCATATCGATTGAATCCTCAAGAGTTAGTAGAATTGAAGAGACAGCTGACAGAATTGATTGGTCAAGGACACATTCGACCTAGTCGATCGCCATATGGTGCACCTATCTTGTTTGTAATGAAAAAAGATGGTACGATGCGAATGTGTGTGGACTATCGAGCGCTGAACGCGATAACTATAAAAAATAAGTATCCTCTTCCACGAGTGGACGACTTATTTAATAGGCTATCGAAAGCAAAGTATTTTTCAAGAATAAACTTGAGATCGGGTACCATTAGATTCGGGTAGCAGAGAATGACATTGAGAAGACCGCTTTTCGAACGCGTTATGGATCGTTTGAGTTTCTAGTCTTATCATTCGGGTTGTGCAATGCTCTAGCAACTTTTTGCACAATGATGGATGATGTGTTTAGAGACTATCTAGACGAGTTCATAGTGGTGTATATTGATGACATTCTGATTTTCAGTTCGACAATTGAGGAACATGTGGAACACTTAGAAAAAGTGTTTCAGAGATTGAGAGAGAACAATTGTATGCTAAAGAAAGCAAGTGTGCATTTGGTCAAACCAAGATAGATTTTTTGGGACACTTGATCTCAGGTGGGGAGGTTGCCATGGACCCAAAGAAAATTCAAGCTATTACCGAGTGGATGACTTTAAAAGATGTGCATGAAGTTAGATCATTTCTTGGTCTAACAGGGTATTACCGAAGATTCATAAAGGGTTACTCGGAAATAGCAGCCCATTGACAGATCTTACGAAAAACATTCCATGGCATTGGACTCCAGAGTGCCAACGTGCGTTCGTCAAACTCAAAGAGGCTATTTCTTCTGAGCCAGTTTTGCAGTTGCCCATCTTTGAAGATCCCTTTGAAGTAGAATGTGACGCTTCCGACTTTGCAATTGGTGGTGTATTGCAACAGAAAGGACATCCAATGTCCTTTTTCTCGAAGAAGTTAGATGCAGCACAAACTCGATGGCCTACTCACGAAAAGGAGATGTATGCTATTGTTGCTTCCTTGGAGTATTGGCGTCATTATCTTCCAAGTCATGGTACTGTGGTTTGGACAGATAGTGTAACTCTAAGGTATTTTGAAATGCAGCCGAAGCTATCGCCGAAGTATGCTAGATGGCAACAGAAGTTGGCACGATTTCAGCATGAAATCAAACATAAAGCGGGAAAGGACAATGTGGTAGCTGACAAACCCTTAAGGGTTTGAGTCCCTAGACCTAGGACTTACCTAATGAGGACACAAGTGTTCTGCTAAGTAAACTCCTTAAGGCTAGGTTTTAAGTACAAGACCTTGTGAGTGCCTTAGCAAAAACGCTCGTGCTAATGAGCTTAGGTTGTTCAACCCCTGGATCCAAGGAGAACACCCCCTAACCAAATGTGCCAAAAGCACACTTAGTTACGAGACCTAACCTTCCTTGAGCCGATGCCAAGGCTTAGCACCCTGATATAAGCACAAGTATGCCTGCTTATTAGAATATCTATTAACCCCATGAGACAACCCGAAAAGGTGTGGCTTAAGAGTTGTACTATGTATCATCTAGCCTAGTGCCACATCTTCATGTGACACTGTTTTTCAGACATAGGCTATCATGCCATAGCTCTTAAATTCAAGAGTTGTACCAGGTGTCACGAATGTGGCTTTCAAATGTCAACTTTAGAACTTGTTATCCCTTAGGAATTCAGTAAAGAAACCCTATTAGCCAAGATCCATGCCCATAACTGGACAAGAACACGAATATGCCCTGCTTAGTTGGAGGCTGAAGACAAGCCTTAACTTGGAACATGTAGTCCGATAAGACCTTCTCATGCATGGATTCGCTAATGTTAAGGGTAATCTACCCTGAATGTGGGACAAACCCTTATTGTTTGAAAGTTAAGGCAGCACAACAGAGGGTTGTGCCTTGACGGCACAAGCTAAAGCTTGCACTGATAAAAGAATAACAAGCTTTGTCAGGAAACCCATGAACTCTCCTTTACTTTATTTATGTAATAGAGCCCCCCATCCCTCTTTTCTTATATGTGTAAGTGGGCTAGCACGGAATTAGTTAGTCCCTTAGTTAACGAGATGAGCTTTACTCTTACCCCTAAACCCCCTACCCGAGGGTAGGGATTTTAGGACGCTAGAGGGCAACCTTAGGGTTAAGGTCAACCCTAGGGGTGTCCCTAACCCTATTTAACATGTTGAACTCATATGAACTTAACCAAAAACCTAACTGGAACGTCAAAATCGAGAGTGGGTTTTATATAAGGTAAGTTTTAACTTTGTTTAGAGTTTTCTGTAAATACTTAATGACACCCAATCAGACCATCATCAAATACCCAAGTGCATTAAGCGGGCCTTTTTCTACTACATCTAAGGTCCATCAACATAATACAGTAAGTAACAACAGTCAAAGTTCAAAGTAAAGAGGAGTCATATTAAAAACTATGACATTAAATCAAGTCCCTATGTCTTTGCTTGCTTGGGGTTTCTAAATCAAACCCTAGGATCATTAGGGGTGATGATGTTGAATGGCCATCTATTACAGATAAAGTTATTTATTAAACTTACCATTTTAACTAATGTACAATCTTAATCTTCCTAAATTATGTCTTTACCTTAGGAATAAAGTTAATTTCATTTTAAAAAAATACATCTACAATATAATTTAAGGTTGTATTGCATTTTTGAATTCATATATTATGTCAAGTTGAAGTACTCAAGTCAATAGGTCTTATTATTGTTCTCTTTAATATTATCTAATATATTTATGTCATAGACCATTTTGAGCATGGGAGGCATGCAACATTCAACTTTGAGAATATATATACATAATAAAACATCAAAATAACAAACATAGAAAAACTTTTTCTTGCCTTACTTATAAAGTTCTTCACCTTATTACATACAACAAAAGAATTAAAGATGTTTGGTGATTTGATATTACTTAAGAGCTTCAAATATAGATTTGTGTATGCGTGTTTATACAACACAAACCACATGGAAAAGACTATGTTTGTACACACACAAGGATTTAATATGTGTTTTACATGTGCACCTTTATATACATGAGTGAAAACTCTAATATTTAATATCAAAATATATATTTTATGATCATTTGAGGAGTCAAATATGCAAAGCCTCAATCTTAAACTGTGAATATGGATTTTAATATTAAGATAACACTTGGAAGACAACTTTTGTGTTATATGCCAAAGATTAGTTTACATTACATTTAAACTAACATAACACAATGAATTGGTTTGTTTTGGTTTACAACTTAAGTATTGAGAAATGAATCATATAACGTTCTACATTTACACATTTTTTGGATTTTCTTTTTTCTTTAAGGTGCATAAATTTGGAGGGACACACGATTTATAAATGTGACATTATTTATTAAATTCTAGTTTAAATTAAGATTCAATGATGTTTTAACAATAATGTTTAAATATAAAAAGGCTTATGTTCAAATGTGCATCTTTAACTATGATGAAAAGTATTCATACATGAGAGTGAACATTACATTTTGATGAAAAGTGTAAACTAAGTTCTCACTAAAGCACATATATTTTTTTAAGTGTTAACTCAAGAAGCAGGCAATAGTGTTGAACTTAAGTTATGATAAAAAGCAAAATGTGTTATTATATGATGCATATGTTAATTAATTATATCAGAGTTGACAATATTAATGTAGTTAAAATACTATTTAATATTTTTATTATTTCATTAACACTAGTTATAATTAACATTAAGTTGAATAATTTATTAACACTATATTTGAACAATATACATAAGTAATATTAGGTTGAACAATTTATTATGTTCAAGTCATTAGATTTGAACAAATATAATGTGAAATCTTAATTTGAACATTAGAATTCTCATTACATACTCTACCTTATTACATTCAGCACTCCATAAGCCACACACATCCTCATGGTACCATTTTTTTTTCATTATAAATAAGAATAAGACGTAAAATAATAGTTAATTACTTTAATATTAATTAAACCTATAATCACATTCACACACACATTTATAAGCATAAATTCTTTGTTGCACGTGGACTTACAACTTCTTGCTAATGCATATTAAATATGTGTATGTACATTTATGTTTATTTATAATAAATAAGATACCCACCGTGTATAAGTGCTATGGACGTGTGCATTTGGATTATTAAATACTTACCTAGTATATTTGTTACTTCTTTTTACAATTTGGGTGTTTATCTTGTACTAGTCTTACATTCCTGCTTATTATGATAAGTATGTTTATATACATTTACTATATCTTTTATATCATAAATTTACAATTATACATTTACATCATTTTCATTTTATCAAATATATACATCATAGGACATTTATTTACATTTATTAAATTTATATATTTATTTTTTTATTTTTTTACACAAAATTACACACAGTTATATATATCATATATTCACTGAATATTATTTACAATATTATATACATTTAAGGTTAATATATATTATGTACAGCGGAGCTTGGAGGGTGTGGCGCTTGTAGGGGCGAGGCATTCACGGCGGTATGCATTTATATGCACATAATGCATGTTGCAAACGCGCACACACACCCATGCAAACGTGCACGCCTGCTTTGCATGTCGAGTCCGTCAAAGTAGTCCGGAGGCAACTTCTCGATGAACTCTCATTGTCACGTTGGTCTGCTACCGCCGGTAGCAATCCAGGAGTATCAATGACTCTGAGTTTGATACCGTGAACGGTACCCGTTATCTCCTGCACCTTGTGGAATATTGGATCGCATTTGTATCCGTCTTCACCTGTGTACAGTAATAGTCATGACAATAAGTAAGAGATAGTGTAGACAGATTTACATAAACAATGTATAAGAATATAAAATATATTACCTCGTCAAAGATAGAATTGATGGTGGCACTTTTACCTACTCCGGTTTTGCCCAAAACCTGATAAACAGAAAGTACGCATACATTTACATACATCAAATAAATGTAGGATAAGAAACATTATATATGAATATACGTACACAAACACAAACAATACCATGATTGTGCATGTGAAATCGAGCCTCCTGTTCTTGACAGGCCTTCTGCAATTGCACTTGCCCTCTCAAAACTCTGTTCCTGCTTGAGCTCCGAAGCTGCTCGGCTAAGCCCAACCGGTGAAGTACCTGAGTATCGGAGCTTAATTAGAGAAAAGAATATTTGGATTCGGATTCGGATTCTGCTGTGTGTGTGTGTGTGTACCTGAGCAACTACTACATTATGCGCAGACTGCCCCACTGAGCAAGCCTGAGGAATTTGACACGTACCATCTGCAGCTTCTCACGTTTTTCATGGTTTCCTCGTTAGGCTCCCCATTCGGTTCAGGATTATCAGAAGCAGTAGCAGCGGCAGCTGAAGGTTGCGGGATTGTGGGAAGAAACTTGAGCACGTTGTTTCGTGAGCCTTCCCAAGGGGTTGAAGTTGGTTTAGCAGGTAGCGACGGACCTGAATTATACCCACGTTTAAGAACTCTTAAAACGTGAAAATGTATGAAGATACGGATATCATAAATACATATGCGTGTGTTCATATATACCAACGAAGAAAATCGCTCCTGCCTGTGAGAAATCAATGGGGACGGTTCCTCTTTCTCTTCCTCAGTGTCTACTTCATTACCTGCATATCAGTAACATTAGTGGCTACTTAAACATTCGACAACGTTGAGGAGAATCCGGAGCTTGTTGGTCCCCGTTGGAGCTACTACGGGACACTTCCGGCTCGGCTTGCCACTGGCTCCATTTCACTCCGATATCGGCCTCCACACCTCGCGGATTTCACTTGTTAACGAAGCCACGTGTCAAAATAGGTGAGGGTTCATTGGAAATGACCAAGGAAGTGGCGATGACGCTTCATGAAGCCATAAAATCCTGCCGCTAGCTCAAAATAGTAAAGCCGCAGCCGCCGCCGCCGTAAGTTAGTTCGATTGTAGACATGTATTGGATTGCAGGAAGGAAGAGGAGGTCAAAGTTATTGATGTGGATCTCTCTCTCTCTCTCTCTCTCTCTCTCTATATATATATATATATATTATTACTTACAATTCATGAATTCGTTTCGTTTGCATAATTAAGAATATCTTGTATACGCAAATGTTGTATAATTGTTTTTTAATTCCAAATTTGTGAAAAACATTTTTTATATGATTTTGCCATCACTATAAAACATATTAAATAAAATAAATACACACGTGTGCACATGTACGTTCTTAATTTATTCATTGCCAATATATATATGTTCTTGTTCTCTTTATTACGAGAGTTTAAAAACTATTAAAAATAAATAAATAAATAAATAACAGTATAATAATTCATTAGTACCATGTTCTTGTCTTTTATCTCATCGCCTTTAGCACAGTACCAAATTAAAGCTATAAAAGTAAATAAATAATAGAGACTAAAAAAATTTTGATATTTTAAAATATTTATTATACTTTCCAAATAAAAATTGTGTGTGGGTGTAACATACCACATTTTTTCTCTCAAGTTTCATAGTTAGTATTAAAGTCTTCACTAAAATTATAATTGGTCCAATTTAATTTAAGAATATAAAAAATTAAATATATAATATAAATGTATATATTAAATATTTTGAGAATAAGCATGGTATGTATAAATTATTACATTGCTATTTATTTATTTATTTATTTACTTTTAACAGTTTCGAAAACTCTCATAATGGACAAGAACGTATATGTCTTGGTAGTCGATAAATTAAGAGGACAAATGTGTGTGTATGTATATTTATTTTATTTAAATATGTTTTACAGTGATGGCAAAATTATACGAAAAGTGTTTTTTTCATAAATCTTGAATTAGAAAATAATTTTATAACATTCACATGTATAAGACATTCTCGATTGTGCAAATGAATTCATAAATTATAAGTAATATAATATATTATATAAATAAAGTGAGAGACACACACACATAAGAAAGAATTAATTATATGTATTATGGGTATTACATGGTTGAACAAAGCAAGTATTTTAAAATATTTAAATCACTTATTCTTATAAAAAGAAAAACAATCGAACAACTTAATGGCTTTATAAGGGTATTGAGTGCACATGTATATATATTTATCATGGTATTACTTAACATATAGTTTTGTTTTTTTAAATTTACTTAAATGTTCAAAATGTTGGTAAAACAAGCATCGTGATAATGATAAAACTTGGTTTTTTAATGTATATATTCGTTATAAATTCGAATGGCAACTAAATACACACATATGTACATTTACGTTCTTAATCTATTTTAAAAACTATTATAGTTTCGTAATTAGTGTTGAGGTCTTCACTAAAACTATACTTGGTCCAATTTAATTCAAGAATATGAAGAAGTTAAATACATAATATAAATGCATAATTTATATATTAAACATTTTTAAAAAAACATGGTATGTATGAATTATTACATTGTTATTTATTTATTTATTTTTAATAGTTTCAAAAATTCTCATAATAAAAAAACATAACAAGAACGTATACGATTTGGTAACAGACAACTTCATATTAATATTTATTAAATTATTTTTAATTTAAAAGTAGATAAAGATTTTCTTATATAAGTGCCTTTTATGGAAGAAGAGGTAATTTTGAAAAATAATTTACGCATATACCCATATAAATAATATATAATTATACAAAATTGTAGTAGTATTTTGTATGCACACACATGTATAATATGACTATACATTTTATATTTACATTTTTTTATATTAATATTTTCATGTTAGAATATAGATTTTAAACTTAAATGCGAAACAATTAATCATTACATGTGCAAGGTTGGTTTATCATGCAAGTGATAATAAAAACGTCGGTGGTGGAATGGATGCCATTTGTATTGAAAAGTCATTTTTTTTCATGTCCACACCACGGTGAATTTATAACATGCATATATAAAAATAAAGAAAAAAGGCCACTTATGATAATATAAATATATACATGATTTAGTTTTCACATGTATTCGTAATAACATGCATATATCTCACACACACATCCTTCCTCTTTTTTTTTAATGTTACACACACACGTAACATATCTCATGCGCACACGCAACATGTCTTATTAAATATTTTACACCCTGTGAATGGTTATTATATATATTTATTAATTATTGTTTATTTTAGAGTCGAGTTTAAAAACGCTTTAAGAACTATGAGATTTTTATTTTATTTAAGAGGTTGTTCTTTGATAAGAATTATAAGATTTGGACAGAATTATTACATGTTGGTTTATTTTTATTAATTTTTTTTTCTCAACCCTAAGGATTCTATTACCATTCCAACGAATTAAATGATAATTGGTATTTTTTATATACACACATAACAATAATGAATATAATTTTAATTTTTATTTTTAAAGATTCGAGAGATAGACAAGCCTAAGCTGTTGATGTTGCCTTTCTCACATATGATATGTATATGTACATATTTCGTATGCCATTTAGAAAAAAAAGAATAAATAATAAAAATATGTAACAAATATAATTTACAAGATTAACATGTAAGAATTCCTTCCAAATCCTACTATTCTTAAAGAACAACCTCTTAAATAAAATAAAAAATTTATAGTCCTTAAAGCAATTTCAAACTTAATTTTAAAATAAATAATAATAATAAATATATATAATAACCATTCACACAAAAGGGTAGGGTGTAAAATATTTAATGAGACATGTTGTGTATGCACGTGTGTGTGCATTAGATATGTTACGTGTGTGTGTAACATTCAAAAAGTAAAAGGGGAAGGATATGTGTGTGTGAGATATATATATTATTATTAATATGTATATATTTTACTATCATAAGTGGTTTTCTTTTCTTTTTTCATATATGCATGTTATAAACTCACTGTGGTGTGAACGTGAAAAAAAACATCCATTCCACCATCAAATGTTTATTATCACTTGCACGATAAATCGATCTTACACATGTAGTGATTAGTTATTTCGCATTCAAATTTAAAACATATATTCCAACCTGAAAACATTAATATAAAAAATGGAAATATAAAATGTATCATATTATATATATGTATGCATACATAATACTACTACAATTTTGTATAATTATATATTAGTTATATGGGTATATGCATTATTTCTTATTCCATAAGAGACACTTATGTAAAGTAGGCTTTGTCCGCTTTTAAATTAAAAATAATTTAATAAATATTAATATAAAATTGTAGTATACATTGTAATAACTATTTTACAGTTTATATATATAATATTTATATATGTTATGAATTAGCCTTCTATAATCTCTTGCGTAATTTGTTCACCATTTGTCATTTTATTTAAATATATTTTATAAATCATACGGAAAGTATTTTTCACAAATTTGGGATTAGAAAACAATTCTATAGCATTTGTGCATTCAAGACATTCCCAATTGTATAAACGAATTCGCAAATTATAAGTAATAATATATATATATATAGAGAGAGAGAGAGAGAGAGAGATCCACACTAACAACTTTGACCTCCTCTTCCTTCCTGCAATCCAATACATGTCTACAATCGAACTACACTTACGGCGGCGGCTGCGGCTTTACTATTTCGAGCCAGCGGCAGGATTTTATGGCTTCATGAAGCGTCATCGCCATCAGTCTCCATTTCCAATGAACCCTCAAATAAAAACCCTATTTTGACACGTGGCTTCGTTAACAAGTGAAATCCGAGAGGTATGGAGGCCGATATCGGAGCCGGAGCTTTGTTACTCAGCACTTTCACGTTGTGCAACACATGTATATACATTGTACTCTGTGTCTATTACAAAATGATGTTGTTTGCTACTAACATATATAGGCAACAGGAGACATGCGTCTTATGGATCCCGGTTCCGCTCAGAGAACCATGCCTTGTAAATCTATCTATCTATCTATCTATATAATTAAATTTCTCAAATTTCATATAATGAAGTGACAATTGTTACATATAATTTTGCCACATATATATTAATTACTTTTATAAATATAATTTTAATTATTGCTTTTTAAAGACACATAATTAATATTTATAAGTAATTTAATTTTAAATTTCCTAAATAGGATTATTAAAATTATAAATATGATGAAACAAAATCTATATTAAAATCAAATATAGATTTAAATATTTAATATTAATAAATTATTAAATTTACATTATAAAAAAAATGTAGATTTAAATATTTTAAATAAAATTAATATTCGCTAAATTTTAATATTTTCAAAATATTTAATATGAAATAAATTATTATAGCTATATTATAAAATCAAACATAGATTTAAATATTTTAAATACAAATTAATAATGGCTAAATTTATATTTTCAAAATGCAAAAAATATTCCTTTAATTATAAAATTATATTGGCTAAGATTAATTAAAACTAAATTTATAGTATAAAATTAAAATTGAAAAGGTCCTCTCTTAATCATAATTAATTAAGCTAATTATTTTAGCAGTTTTATATGCATTTAGAAAATATAAATGAAAAATCTTTAGGGTTAATACATTTCATCTATATACACGATTTAATATATATTAATTTTTTCTTAATTTTTTAATATTTACCAATTAATTAACTTTTAATTAGTTATCACTAATACAAAAAAGGGTATATAACATAATTGTCCTAACTTAAAATTTAAATATTTAATATAAATAATTATTAACTTTAATTATACATTTTTAAAATGTGAAAATATTATAAGTATGATCAATAAATTAGAATGTATATTATAAAATCAAAATCAATATTTAAATTAATATTTTTAAAAAAATTAAATATTTCATATAAATAATTAGATTTAAAATGTTTTAAAACACAAGTTAAACACTTAAATATCATATTAAAAAAGATAATAATAATCGTGTGAAAAATTATTATGTATTTTGTTATGCAATCAGGTGAGGTTTTTACATCATAATTTTAATACACTTTTGTTAATATCACCTGAAAATTTTGAATAAGTGATTATTTTAAACACAATTTTTTCTAACAATTCTAGTGTTAAATTCTAATCATGTCATAAGGCTATTACTATATATATCATGTATACTTTAATATATCTTTTTTCAATATACAATGTATTACAAAAAAATAACATGAATAGTTACGAGCAAATATATAATTAACGTTAATGAGAGAGTAACCCGGGAGTTTTGAGGTGGCAAACGGTTGGCAAGCAGGCAAGGCACATGTCGAGATGACAGGGAGATTTGTGATAAGGGGATGTGGAAAAAATCGGGTGGTAGCCGTTCACTCAACTATCTGGGTAACAGAGGACAAATTTAGGGTTAGGGTTTTTCACGTTGAGGGTTTTTGTCTTTTTTGTTTTTCGCTCTCACAAGTCGCTAGGGTATGCCGCCATCGCCTTGAGTCTCTCTGCAATCCATATTTCTTTTCTCCGAGTCGAAATCCGTGAGCTATGGAGTCCGGCGCCCAGGTTGTGGCTGCTTCTCCTGAAGAAATCGGCTCCGGAGCTGCAGACCATGACGCGCTTGTGAATCACAAAGCTCCCGGTATGAATGAGAGTGAAAGTCCTCAAAATCCTCGCTTTGAGAGCGAAAATCCCGGTTTTGAGAGCAAAGGTCAAAGTTTTGAAGATACGGAGAGAGAAGATCCCCGTTTTGAGAATTTCGAGGACGCGGAGAGCGAAAATCCCCCGGAAAGGAGCAGAATTCATACAAAGATGAGGAGGATTCAAAATCTCCGATGCAAATCCGGGCGCCGGTGTCCGAGGAGCTGGAAGATGGAACCGGAAGCGAGGAGAGCTTTGACAGTGCCCTGGAGCGAATTGCTGGGTCTTCGACAGCCAGTTTTGATACTGCCGCGAGCCCACGTGCCCAGGACGATTCCGAGACGGCGAGAGTTATGCCCAAGGCGCTGGTCACTTCCGGGTCGAGCAGTGATAATGACGAAGATGAGGATGACGCGGTTGAGTCAACTGGAGAGAATGACGAAGAGGGTACAGGGTTTAAGGATGGGGAGCCTGAGCTGAACATGCCTGTTGCGAAAGTGAGCAATGAGGAAGAAGGTAGAGGGTTTAAGGACAAGGAACCGAAGAAGGAGCCTCTGCAGGACATGCCTTTTGCGAAAGTGAGCAATGATGAAGATGTTCCGGAGTTTAAGAATGAGGAACCCAAGGACGAGCCTGAGCAGAACGTGCCCATTGCGAAAGCGAGCAATGAGGAAGAAAATACAGGGCTTAAAGACGAGGGACCAAAGGAGGAGCCTGTGCAGGAGATGCCTTTTGCTAAAGTGAGCAATGACGAAGAGGTTCCGGAGTTTAAGAACAAGGAACCAGAGGAGGAGTCTGAGCAGAACATGCATGTTCCGAAAGAGAGCAATGACGAAGAGGTTACAGGGTCTAACAAGGAGGAAGCGAAGGAGGAATCCGTGCAGGATATGCCTTTTGCGAAAGTGAGCAACGATGAAGAGGTTCCAGAATTCAAGAACGAGGAACAAAAGGAGCGTCTACAGGATGAAGAGGTTCCAGAATTCAAGGAACAAAAGAGGAGCGTCTGCAGGATGAAGAGGTTCCAGAATTCAAGAACGAGGAACAAAAGGAGGAGCGTCTGCAGGATGAAAAGGTTTCAGAATTCAAGAACGAGGAACAAAAGGAGGAGCGTAGGATGAAGAGTTCCAGAATTCAAGAACGAGGAGAGGAGCGTCTGCAGGACATACCTGTAAGTAGCGAGGAAGAAAGTATTTAAGGACGAAGATCAAAGAGCAGCCTGTGCAGGAGCTACCTTTTGCGAAAGGAGCAATGACGAAGAGGTTACGGAGTTTAAGAACGAGGGAAGAGGAGCCTGTGCAGGTGAAAGCAAGCAATGATGAAGAAGGTACAGAGTTTAAGCACGAGGAACCAAAAGAAGAGCCTGTGCAGGGCATGCCTGTTGCCGAAACTAAATCTGAAGCATTGATAGAGGATTCACGAGCCTCGAATGAAGTGGAACCAGGCGAGGATTCACAAGCCCGAATGGAGTCGAGCCGGAAGTGTTACGTAGTAGTTCCCACGGGGAACAACAAGCTCCGGATTCTCCTCAAGGTAATTTTACTTTCTCACGAATATCTTAATATTTAAGTAGTCACTAACGTTACTGATATGCAGGTAATGAAGTAGACAGTCCTGAAACGGACTCTGAGGAAGAGGAAGAGGAACCGTCCGCATTGCGGGCTTTCTCACAGGCGGCAGCGGCTTCTTCGCTGGGTTCAGCAGGTATTATAGTGTTTTCGTTTGATGTAATATGTTATATATGAACGCACGCATATATATTTATGATATCCGTGTCTTCATACGTTTTCACGTTTAAGAGTTCTTAAACATGGGTATTATTCAGGTCCGTCGCTACCTGCTAAACCAACTTCAACCCCTTCACGATCATGGGAAGGCTCACGAAACAACAATGCTCAAGTTTCTTCCCATAATCCGGGTTCGAATTCTTCCCACAATCCGGGTTCGAACGCCGTCAACTGCCGCTGCGACTGCTTCCGATATCCTGAACCAAATGGGGAGCCTAACGATGAAAACCATGAAACACGTGAGAAGCTGCAGATGATACGTGTCAAATTCCTCAGGCTTGCTCAGAGGTTGGGGCAGTCTGCGCATAATGTAGTAGTTGCTCAGGTAAACACACGCACAGCAGAATCCGAATCCGAATTCTTTTCTCTAATTAAGCTCTGATACTCAGGTACTTTACCGGTTGGGCTTAGCCGAGCAGCTTCGGGGTGGACGAAGCTCAAGCAGGAACAGTGCATTCAGTTTCGAGAGCAGTGAACAGACGGGCCGGTCAAGAAGAGCTCGATTTCACATGCACAATCATGGTATTGTTGTGTTTGTGTACATATATCCATATATAAGACTTCTTATCCTACATTTGATGTATGTAAATGTATGTTAGTTTATCAGGTTTTGGGCAAAACCGGAGTAGGTAAAAGTGCCACCATCAATTCTATCTTTGACGAGGTAATATATTTTTACGTTCTTCTACATTATATTTGTAAAATCTGTACTGCGTATCTCTCTTAGATTATACTATACACAGGTGAAGACGGATACAAATGCGTTCCAATATTCCACAAAGAAGGTGCAGGAGATAACGGGTACCGTTCACGGTATCAACTCAGAGTCATTGATACTCCTGGATTGCTACCGGCAGTAGCAGACCAACGTCAAATGAGAGAGTCATGGGATCTGTGAAGAAGTTTATCAAGAAGTCCCCTCCGGACATTGTTCTCTACTTTGACAGACTCGACATGCAAAGCAGGTGTGTGCGCGTTGGCACATGCATTATGTGCATATATATGCATGCATTTTAATTATTTGTATTTGCATTGTGATATCTTCTGTATGTAGGCTACATGTTTTATATATAATTTGTGCTATGAAGGGATTATGGAGATTTGCCACTGCTTAGGACAATTACTGATACCTTTGGTGCAGCAATCTGGTTCAATGCAATAGTAGTTCTCACCCACGCTTCTTCAGCACCTCCAAGACGGGCCAAACGGGCTCCCACTCAGCTACGAGATGTTTGTTGCTCAGCGCTCTCATGTTGTGCAACAGACAATTCGACAGGTATATATATTGTACATATATATTTTGCTGTATGCCTCCTACAAAATAATGTGTTCGTGCTTAGTACTGGTAACATGTATGCAGGCAGCAGGTGACATGCGTCTTATGAACCCAGTCTCCCTTGTGGAGAACCATGCGTTATGTCGCACGAATAGGGCTGGTGAAAGGGTACTTCCTAACGGGCAGATATGGAAGCCGCAGTTACTTTTGCTTTGTTTTGCTTCCAAGATACTTGCCGAGGCCAATTCTCTCCTCAAGCTCCAGGAAAGCACTCCAGGAAAGCCTTTCGGTATGTATTAGGCGTATTGTATACATATACGTGCCTATGTGTCTGTGTGTCTGTGTATGTTAACACGTATTTATGTACGTCGTTGTGGTGGAGACAATACGTGTTATGTGTTCTATAATATTTATGAACGTGTGTGTGTTCGTGTGGTTTATATTTATCCTTGTATTATTGCTTTAGCAATGCGGTCCAAGGTTCCACCGTTACCCTATTTACTCTCTTCGCTCCTCCAGTCGCGAGCTCCATTAAAGCTTCCGGATGACAATGCGGGAGATGAAGACGAAGAAGATGATGATATGGATGAAGTCGATGATTCGGTTGGTTCTCTCTCTCTCTCTGTTCCTCTCACACACACACGCACCACACGCACACGGACACGCACGCGCACACGCACGCGCACGCGCGCACGTGCACGTGCAAATTCGATATACCTTCTGTAATATATACATCTACTTGCGAACACAATATGCAATCTACAGATAAAATACGCAAAACAGAACTAACGTTTTTCTATCAGGACGAAGAGGAAGAATACGATGATCTCCCACCGTTCAGGCGATTGACAAAAGCCGAGCTGGATCAACTCGATAAGAAAAACAGGAATGCATATTTCGAGGAGCTTCATCTGAGGGAGAAGCTCTTCCAGAAAAAGCAGTGGAAAGAGGAGCTTAAGAGGCGTAAGGAGGCCAGGAGACGGTCGGGATCTTCCCCGGCTGGGGAGGAATACGCCTCCCAAATGGACGATGGATATGATGACGAGAATTCCAAGTCAGCTGCTGTTCCCGTGCCCCTTCCCGACATGGCTCTGCCCCCTAGCTTCGATTCCGATAATCCCACGCACCGCTACAGGTTTGTGTGTGTGTGTGTGTGTAATCTTGCATATGTACAGTTTACTCATCAAATCAATGTAATGTCTTTATAAGAGAAATTCACAGTTATGTACACATGAATATGTATACTCAGAAACATTAATAATATTACTAATGCGTTATTACAATATTTATTGAAATTATGATTAAACAGGTATCTGGAGACTGCGAGCCAATGGTTAGTCCGTCCAGTTCTAGAAACACATGGATGGGATCATGATAGTGGTTATGACGGGCTTAACCTGGAGAGAATATTCGTGATGGGCAAAGTACCTGCGTCGGTATCAGGACAGATCACAAAGGACAAGAAGGTATTAATAGTAGCAAGCATTAAGCCTCTCTGTGGGTCAGTATGCATGTACATGCATTTACATGTAACTTATCTATTTGTTATGTTATGACAGAAGTATGGTTCTCTTATGCATGATTGATTTTCAGGAAGCAAATCTGACAATGGAATGTGCGGCATCGTTAAAACATGGAGAAGGGAAGGTATCGCAGGCGGGATTTGACATACAGACCGTAGGCAAGGATCTGTCGTACACTTTACGGAGTGAGACGAGGTTTAATAACTTTAAGAAGAACAAGACTATCGCGGGTGTCGCAACGACGATGATTGGTGAGACTCTCGCTTTGGGGTTGAAGCTAGAGGACAGGCTTATGATTGGCAAGAGGATTAAGGTTGTTATGAATGGCGGTGCACTTACCGGCAAAGGTACTATATATATTATTTATATATATAGTTACTCATATCGCTCTCGTGTATTTACCTATGGATGTTGCACACAACATGGATGATCTCAAGGATACATGTATAAATGAAATCGTATACCAATGCCATACATATATACACAAACATACATGTAACTGTTATAGGTGACACTGCTTATGGAGGGACGGTGGAGATAAGCCTTCGGGATAAGGACTTTCCCATCGGACGGACACTATCAACGCTGGGATTCTCGGTGATGAACTGGCACGGTGACATGGCACTTGGTGGGAACCTGCAAACTCAGTTCATGGTGGGGAGGACAATGATAGTGGCACGAGGGAACCTGAATAACAGGGGAGCTGGACAGATCACTATCAAAGTAAGCAGTTCAGAGCAGCTACAAATGGCCCTTGTTGGGCTTATACCCGTTGTTAGAGCACTCTTTGGAAATAAGCTATTCGGCAATTCACAACAAATCTAGGTACGTGTGGTATGTGTATGCGTGTATTTAGTTATACATATTATGTATAAGAGTGTTTTGTATTTCTTATTGTTGCAGATATATCAACAGCTTTTACAAGGTAACACCTCGTCTTCTTTTATGTATGTGTGCATATATACAAATGACGTGTTACAGGGGATGAGTTGAAGTATTTATTAACGCTGGGAAAGATTTTGAAGTCTTTTAAAACAGCGGTATAAATTTTCTCTAAATAATTATAATTTTATTACTTCGTCACTTTATTTGTCCAACTTACAAATATACTCTGGAAGTCTTATTAATATATTTATTTATAAATTAATTTATATATTTAATCAATTATTATAATTTAAAATTATTAAAGTAAATATTATCTTTTTTAAAAATATTATCTTTATGTTTTCAAATGTAGACGTGCATATCAATAGTGGTGCCTTGCTTGCACCAGATGTACAAATCCGGTTGACGGGGACACCAAGAAACATATAAATCTCTGCCGTCCCATTTATTCAGACCTCGAAGAAACACGGAAGTAGCCTCCCATTACCTCTGTTAACTTGGAGTTTTCCTACACTGTTCCTTGTTAGAACCAGCCCAAATCAGCCTATATATATATGTGTACTTCAATACATATATATAGTTTGCAGATTGGGAATTATCTAGATATCAGAATTTCATATGGGTTGGGAGCAGAGCTTTTGTGACTACTTCCCTGTGATGGCAGAGAGGCTTGGTGAAGAGGATTTCATGGAGGAGCTCTGCAAGGGGTTTGAGCTGCTGGCTGACCCAACGACAGGCACAATAACTCTGTCCAGCCTGAGGAGGAACTTGAATATGTTGGGATTGGGAGGCATGAGTGATGAGGAACTGGAGGCCATGCTTGTGCAGGGGGACTATGACGGAGATGGAGCTCTTAACCAGCATGAGTTTTGTATACTGATGATCAGGTTGAGTCCGAGTTTGATATCAGAGGCCCGGGAGTGGCTGGAGGAAGCCATTGAAGACGAGCTTGAGGAGTGTCAGGAGGTGCTTGGTGATGAACAAACATGTTAGTTTTGTTTAGAAAATTTTGTTAGAAAATTCATTCTTTTCATAAAATTCAACTTCTTATGTAATTTAAACAATATATTACACATTTGTGAAACTGTAAACACAAGGAAATTTCTTCATTGCTTATTTAGACTTTTACACACACAAACAGAGTTAATATAAGTTATTAATTAAAAAGAATTTAATCCATAATTTAATCATTGATATTTTCAGTTCTAACTGTAGTTCCCACCATGAACAAGTAGCAAAATCAAGACGAATTAAAAACAATATCTGTATGACCTGTTCTTTTCAACGTTTGAACATGGTACATTGATTCTTCAATGATACATTAGATATATAGTCATGTATATTTAACTTTATGTATAAGTGTAATGATACTTTACCATTAAACTATTTAAATGCTTCGAGAGTGAAAGAGAGACTTTACACACACACATGTATATATATAGATGTCACTGTATATGTTTTATATAGGACTACGTGTATACACATATATGTCTGTTTGTATAGTTTGCATAGAAGTCTAGAGCGTGTGATAATAGACTTTAGTTAAAAGAAGAGCATTAGGTGGCCTACCTAAGTGCAGCCTGTTTCCTTGCCTCCCACGCTTACACCGACTTTCTGCATAGATACGGCAAATGTAATGTGTTACACATATACATATAAATATACGTGTGTGTATAAAGCTATACACTGTATGTATGTGTATTTACACATACATACAGTGTGTGTATATAATGTGCTGTTTCCTTGACAGCCACGCTTGTACCAACTTTGTTAGATAGATACGCAGTGTGTGTAGGTCCCCTTTTTAAACATTTACGTATACATGTGTGTTTGCTTGTGGATATGGAATTCCGAGTGGTCCCATTTGTTTGAAAAGCTTACAGCAGGGAGGGAAGTAGCTCTCCCTGTGTGTGCGTGCGTGTGCGTTGTTATGTATATATTATTTGTATGTATACATTGAATAGTGTTCGTTCCCATTATGTGTACACGTCTTAAAGCATTAAGTGATTTATATACATAACCTATACTTCATGTGTCAAGTCTAAGCCGTATTATCTTAGGCTTTACAGACACTTTAGAAAGGGCATCTTATATACAAATGATATATATGTGTGTGTGTGTGTGTGAGTGCGTGTGTGTATACGATCGGTCAAAATGGGATGGGACATGCCAGGATGGATACATGGCTCCTATCACAGTATACTGCCAATTGCTTGTCATTCACTACATATTATAATGATAATGTACAATATCTATGTATATATATATATTTCCACTCCGCACCGAACACCAAAGAAAACAATGTATATATGTCTGCTGTTATCTTGCTGCTCTCATTGCTGGAGGGTTGTGCATTATGATTACATAGAAAAACATTAATATTTACTACGTACAGAACTACATTTATATACACCAACTCCTTTATACGTATATGTCACTTTATTAAATGCATTACTTAGCATTAATTAACATACTTAAACAATATCACAACTTATTCCTTGTACAAAGTCCGTAATTTGGAAACGAATCTATCACAAGTGACAAAACCCCTGCAAATATGTACATAGTCTCCCCCAACAATATGGCAGAATATCACGTTTTAATGCAGGGCATATACATATAAACCCGTGAACCACTTACCCTCTAGGGTATACCCACTTATACCCTTTAGGGTACCAAAAGTACGTTGGGTGTATATACGGTGTATACAGGTAGCGTATAATGAGAATATCACGTTTTAATGCAGGGTATGTACATATAAACCCGTGAACCACTTTTACCCTTTAGGGTATACCCAACATCTGCGTCCGTTAGAGTACACCAAAAGCACGTTGGGTTGTACATACGGTGTATACAGGTAGCGTATAATGAGAATATCACGTTTTAGTGCAGGGCGTAAACAACTTACCCTTTGGGGTATACCCACCCTTCAGGGTATATCAAAAGTACGTTAGCGTATGAGAATATAACGTACCGTATACGGTGTATAGTACAGGTAGCGTATACTGGACGGTCCAAGTGCCTGTACCGTTACCCTTGTGGAAAAAAACAAGACAAATATTAAATTAAAAAACAAAGAAAAGACTTAACCCACGCATTTATATCATTCATTCCCATAGGCACAAGTTGCTCTATTCTTTTCACAGAGACCTCCCAAAAAGAATGTAGCCATGCGTGGGCCTGTACATGGCTTTGTGTGTGTATGTGTATTTGTTTAAATCTTTGTTATAGCGAGTGGAGTTTTCTTCTACACACCGCTTGCAGAGACCGGCTCGTCACTGGTATGTCTGTATCCATTTCTTGACAGATTTCGGACCGGTGTATGAAATTGAGCAATCTGGTAGTAATGGGTCAGGTGGGGTCGTCTATTGCGTGCACATACATCTCGGAGTCGGAGCAGGATTACCTCCTTCAGATACCCAACAAGCAGAACAAGTTCGAGAGGGGCAAGTTCGGGAGGTTTCTGTCGGAGCAGCAGTCACCGTATCTGGTTCACTTCGGATACGAGGACGACGACGACGACGAGTACGAGCGGGACATGACATTGCTGGTACCCGACGAATGCTTGGAATGGGTGTTCAACCGACTTAGTAACGGGGACAGGACGAGTTGCTCTCTGGTTTGCCGGAGATGGCACCGGATAGAGGGACAGAGTCGGACGGAGCTCTCTCTGTCGGGTCATTCCGACCTGACGGCGTACATCCCTCGGATCTGCTTCAGGTTTGTTCAGCTCACTAAGCTCACCCTCAAGTGTGACAGGCGGGACGCCAGTGTGGGTGACCGAGCATTGATCCTCGTTGCAAAGCACTGTCGGAACCTCGTGAAACTGAAGCTGAAAGGACTCAAGGATATCACGGACGACGGACTCGATCAGTTCTCCAGGCTGAACAAGACTCTGAAAAAGTTTTCGTGCGGTGCGTGTGGGTTCGGTCCCTTCGGATTGAATTCTTTATTACAGAGATCGGATTGTCTAGAGAGCCTTACTGTGAAGAGACTCCGAGGACTCTCACAGGTCTACCCGGAAGTAATCTCACCGGGCTGCAGTAAGATCCGGAAGCTCTGCTTGAAAGAGATACGTAATGCACGGCTCTTTGGTCCGCTCATTGTCGGCTCCACCAACCTTCAGGTACTCCGGCTCTGCAAGAACCTCGGACACTGGGACAAGCTACTGGAGCCGATCACGGCTCACCTCGGCAGCCTCCTCGAGCTACACATGGAGAGACTACAGATAAGCGACAGGGGACTCCAAGCGGTTGCCCAGTGCAAGTCGCTTGAGGCACTGTACGTGGTAAAGGCATCCGAGTGCACCAACTTCGGACTCTCTGCAATCGCGTTCGGCTGCCGGAACCTGAGGAGGCTCCGTCTAGACGGATGGAGGTCGGGGAGGATCGGCGACGAGGGACTCATCTCGATAGCCAAGCGATGCAGGGACCTACAGGAGCTAGTGCTCATCCGGATGAGTATAACAGTCGGCAGTCTTACTGTGCTCGGTTCCAACTGCGTCGGACTGGAGAGACTTGCCGTCTGTAACTGTGACACATTCGGTGATGCCGAGCTCTGCTGTATAGCCTCCCGGTTCCGGTCACTCAAGAAGCTCTGTATACGTTCCTGTCCGATATCCGACCTCGGACTGGACAGTTTCAGTAGCGGTTGTCCGTCCCTAACCCGACTCAAGATAAGGAACTGTAACCAGGTTACCGGCGAGGGTGTTACCAGCTTAAAGACGAGAAGCTCGAGGAATGTATGGATCAGTCTCATTAACGACGTTGTCATCGGTACTGTTCCTACCGTAGTTGACCAGGACGTTCCTCCAGTCGTCCAGGTTAACAGCACTCGGATACAGAGAGTTCTTCAAGAGAGCTCGCAGTTGATGAAAACCAAGCTGAACTGGGCAGCTGGGAATACCGCTGTTTCCTGCTACTGTGTTAAGTGATAAATACCGACTCACGTTTCGTACATACGCGTGCGTGCGTGTGCGTGTGTGTGTGTTTTGTTGCTTTATATATACATGCATGTTTTCAGGAACAGACACCCATGTGCTCGCTCTCTTCTGACAGTTTTTGGACTTAATCTGGTTAAAATAATGTAAAAGCTGTTATATATTGTAAGGATCTTACCTCGTGTGTAGAGTCCTTTTGTCTTACATCTTCATTACACCAGTAGATAACTATATATATATCATATCATACACCAGGAGAAAGCGCATCTGTTCATGCTTGGGAACCTGTACGCAAGAACGCCATTATATATATATATAAGATATATACATCACCTCGTTGTGAGTCAGGCGTGTGTATGTGTGTGTGTGGTGCGTGTATAAGTGAGAATGGAAGCATCTATGAGGATTATTTTTATATTGAAGATGCTTCTATTGTTCTTGCATGTAACGTACAAGAGTCAGGCATACACACACTCCAATGTGTATGTACGTATGAGTTAGCATACGTACGCGATGTGTGTGTGTGCACATTGGTATATATGTAATTTTTTTTACACTTACACTATGTAAACTTTCTTCGAGAAAATATTTATATATAAACAATTGATATGTGAAATTCAATATCCTGGAATCTGCATATCGGTATCTGCAGTTATACCGTTACATCCTAGCCGTACATCTGCATCTGACGATGACCGTACATGCAGGATCCTGGCCATACATCCGTATCACAATCAACGTAATAAGCGATTTCGATCATCCTTAAATTATATCAATGACTATATGAACGTACTATCGTGTGTAAGTGCGTGGGCATGTGTGGAGAGAGATGTGAATGCCCATATGCCGCTATAAACATGTGTATGCATGAATATATGTATTATTATGTGAAGTGTATACCTCACAATATATAAATACACACACACACACAATATATATATATATATATATATATATATATATATATATATATAGAACATGCAGGTCTGCCTCGCAAAGAACGTGAGCGGGTGTGTGCGGGCGCACCGTGTACATCTAAGATTTCTTTTATAATGAAGATGCTTTCATTGTTCTTGCGTGTAACTAAGCATAAAATGTGTGTGCATATGTTGATAAATATACATAAACTGATAGAAACAAAATGAATTATATCAGTCAGGATTAAAATTATATTTAAAATTTGAGTTATTAGTTAACTTAAATTAATTATTTTTGATGAACTTAGTAAAGTTAAAAACCAATATTTGTTAAATTCAAAATTCATTACTCATAGAATTTTAATGTTCATAACAAACCTGGTGGCGGATCTTTTCGGGTCAATGAACTATGTGATAAATTTGATTTTAATCATTATTAATTACATATTAACTAGTATTAACTTTGTAAATTAATGTCGATTTTATAATCAACCATTAATCAGTTAACCATGTATTCATCGTTCAAATTTATAACAAATCTTAATATTTATCATTAATTAACTCATTAACTTGAGTTAATTCAACTTAAAATTCCAAAAAAAATACATCTTGATTATACAGTAGTGAATATAGCAAGGGATCATGATGTATACATGCGTGTGCATTGGCATGCATACAAGCAGCGTGTACAGGGACACTTATATAAAAGTTAATTTACAATACACACACACACACGTGTGATAAAATTTATAGTTTCGAATGTTTTATTCCAACTTTCGTAGTAAGTAAAATGTTAAACTTGATATCTGAAATTCAATATCCTGGATTCTGCATATACGCTTGGTTCGTATTCTGCTGCGTATAATTATACGCTTGATTAGGATCCTGTGTATAATTATACACTTGATTAGGATCCTGTGTATAGTTATATCCCTGAGCTTGCATATACGGATCCTGAGCGTACATCTGCATCTGGAGGATCTTGACCATAGATGACTGACCATACATATCCTGGCCTACATCTGCATCTCGGAATCCTGGCCATACATCTGCATCTGAGGATCCTGGCCATACATCTGCATCTGAGGATCCTGACCGTATATTTGCATCTGAGGATCTTGACCGTACATTTGAGGATCAAATCCTTGATCATACTGATAATTACCGTATTGATCATATCCATCATTTGTTGTTGATCAAAGCCCGTTATTTGTTGTTGTTGGCCATATGGATCTGCTTGATAATAGCTTGCATATAATCCTGGTTTTGGTATAAGCTTGCAAGTAATTTGGATCATGTAAATTATACCACATTAATATATTTTAATAATATATAATAATATGTTTTCACACAACACGCACATACGTACAGATACATATATATGGTTTATTGTAATATATATACACATTGAGGCTAAAACAGATGATATAGCGTACACGTGCATAACACACGCAAATACTTCGTAAATGTTTCAAGCACCTGAATGTATCCTGCATCGGGACTTTGCATCATTACCCATGGGGAAGTTGTGAGTGGATTCTGAGCAAGAAAACCTTGTGGAAACATCCCCATCGCTGGTTGCATTTGTAATCTCGGACTCGCCCATGAATCATCTTCATCCTTTCCACCCTTTTCGCCCTTAACTGTCTCATCCTCCTCTTCCTCGACCGGAGCTTTGCCCTTACTGACCTTAACCGCTGGTTCTTCTTCGTGTTCTTCAACCACAGCTTTGCCCTTTTCAACCTTAGCTGTTTCTTCATGAGCGTCTTCGTGAGTTTCCTGATCAGGTAAGGGCAGAACGTCCTGTATCTGTGCTTTTTGCCGAGCCTGAGGTGGTCTGCCCTGACCGCCCTTTCCACGCTGAGGCCCTTTCTTTGTTCCTGTGTGTGTGTGTGAGAGAGAGAGAGAGATGCACGCGCATAACATACCAGGAGGCCGTTGCCCTTTGCCCTTCTGTTTGGGTTTCTTCTTTGGGCCAACGCTCTGTTCAGAGCTGGTGGAGCTCTTTGGTATCTGATCCTCTGGTATATTCTCTTCTAACCATGCCGGGACTAGAACGTCTTCATCTTCCTCTTTCTTTGGTTCTTCGTGATGCTCTTCCTCGTGATGTTCTGTATGGAAAAAAGTGATATGTAAACACACATGTACACACACGTATGTATGTAGAATGTGTGTATACACACAGACATACAAACGTGCATGTACCTGGTTCATCGTGATGTTCTTCTTCATGTAAGTCCACAATGACACCGATCTCCTCTTCTTTTTCCTCTACTTTTTCAGGATTTACCACCTTCTTAACTGTTTTAAGGACAGGATCCCATCTTCCAGACACCCTCATCACAAACCATGTCCTGTAAAGTATTTACATAAAAAACAGCTATATATACATGCATGTGCATAGACGTGTTTGTGTGTGTGTGTGTGTGTGTGTGAGAGAGAGAGAGAGAGAGGTACTTTAGGTATCTGTACGAAGATATAGATAATACTAGAAGACATGCACATGTACCTGATACATATATACACGCAACACACACGCACACACTTTTATATATAGAGAGAGAAGTTTTACGTTTGTCAAAGCTATATACCAGTGCATACACACACACACACATACGCGCGTACCTGTAGAGGATAGTACAAAGGACTGCAATGATAACAATGCTCACGAGGGAGAAACTCAAATAGTGACTCCGTACATTCTGAAGAACACCTGCTTTACATGTGCTGCAATCCAGGCATAACCGTGCCTGATTTTCATTGAATATCCCACAGTCAGGAGTTGCATCAGGATTACTAGGCAACTGCCAATTTGTTCCCCCTCGGTATGCATATCCACATTCCAATGGTGGCATACAGCATCCCACCTACATAATTATACCCACATGTACGTGCGTGCGTGCTTGCGTGTGTGTGTGTACCTGTCTGGAGGATAATTAGCATGTGTACCTGTATGGGAGATAACTTAGCAGCATAGACGTCTTCAGCGAAGGTATAAGGCCAGTTATCACAAAAACCTTTAAAAGAGACGCATTCCTTCATCTTTTCCCATTTCGTACCATTTACCTTACGTTGAAAATACTTGGAATAATCTGTCACTTTATACATCTTAAACTTTATGCCTTTCACTCTTTTGCCACCACCTATAGATAAATATATATGTATGTATACATATACATATATACACATGCATATGTACGTAATTGGTATGTATATATAGATGTATGATTTACCTCTGTAGGTTACCATGAACCCAATCACTGTGATGGAAAACAGCATCAGAAGAAGAGAAGACGTGATAAAGAATTGAAATTTCACAAAGTCCAGCCTGTTTAAGAAAACTTGAGAATATATATATATATATATACAATGGATGTATGTATCCCATATACATACACACACAAGTGAGAAACCTATGTTATACATCTTATGTATATGTATGTACCTGTTGAACCATACACCAACAAAACCAGCAATTGAAACTAGCATAAGCGTAATGCTGAAAAGAAATCCAATCACCATAACTCTACCCAATAACACGTTCAGGCATTCACTCTTCAACTTAGTTGCCAATCGACTCGTCACTAAAACAAATATATAAAATTGTGTGTGCGTGTGTGCGCGCTATCCAATGTTCAATTATACACTATACATGTATTTACTATGTACACAACACACACACACACACACAGACACACACACACAGTTTACTTGTGAGTACTGGTATTCCCATAAATAAACAGAATAAGTTGAGCCCATGAGCATGAAAGTTGCCCAGTCTGTGGCTGCCTCCCCGTATGCCCAGCCTTGCTCCTCAAATGTTGTTCTCCATCCTGCCATCATTGTTAATACATTCTTTGCGACTCCTGTCTTTGCAACCGCCATTTTCTTCTCCCAATCTTCCCCTGAAAAACAAAATATACGTATATGGATGTGTATATCTGAGACATAGATTATATACACGTATATAATGGGTAAGCTACTGTATATTGTGTGTGTGTGTGTAAATGTATATGTATATATCATTCACACACAGACTATATGGATAGAGAACACACGAATAAAGCATTCAAAACCATCTGATCTGTACCTTTCTCTCTCTCTCTTTCTTTCACACACACACAACGCATATATACATATAAATATAATACCTGCTGCTTTCATTTTTTTCTTCATGTCTTCCTTAAACTCATGTCCCTTTGCATGCATCAAGGCTTTCATCTCATGTCCTCGTTCTCGCATTTTAGCCTTTAGCTCGTGTCCTCTTTCTCTCATTTGAGCTTTTAGCTCGTGTCCTCTTTCTCTCATTTTTCCTTCAAATCGTGACCTGTTAAAGAGAATTAGCTATCTATATGAATTAATTGTTGTATTGATACCTTTTTGTCGCATTTTCTCCTTAAACTCATCCGAATGCATTTCGTGCATCTGTTCAATAAACCGGAAAGTAAATTCTTAACTTGAACTAGTTAATATACATGCATGTGTGTGTGTGTGTTATGCCTATTATCATTATGTATTCAAGTTGGTACATATATAAATGTTTTACCTTTGCCTTCATTTTCTTTCTGAGGTCATTCCCCTTTGCCTTCATCTTTTCCCTCATTTCCTCTTTTTTCTTTTTCATCTTGGCCTCGAGTGAAGCACCTGTACCACACTTTGTAAAATTATTCAAAATATATATGCACATATACATCCGTGTGTGTGTGTGTGTCCGTGTGTATACCTTTCTGCTTCACCTTGTCCTCCAGTTTGTGGCCAGCCTTTTTGAGCATATCCTTGAATCCTCCAAAATGGTGGTGTTTTCTGTGGCCCTTCTTCTTTCCTCCATTTTTCCGTGTTTTCCATGTTTAAAAACTCCACCCAGTTTAAGATGGTGATGATGATGCTTATTGTGTTTCTTTGGAGCCATGATAATCTGCATACATACACATAGATATCTATCTATCTTCTCTCTCTCTCTCTCTCTCTCTCTCTCTCTCTCTCTCTCTATATATATATTATATATATATATATATATATAGAGAGAAGAGAGAGAGAGAGAGAGAGAGAGAGAGAGAGTATACTTCTTCCTGACTCTTTAACAGGGCATATAAATATATACACACTTAAAAAATACACAGTAAATGCTTACGTGTTAACTGCTTTCTGGAAGCCTAATGGAATGTTTAAGCAGCTATATTCTGCAAAAGCAAGTAGTTAGGTAAAATATTGAACACATCCCCCACACGCACACGATATGTAGGCAATTAATCAAATAATACTTACATTGCAACAGCATTGGCTTGCCTATATCCTTCTCCAGAGCTACACCGATCTTCCATAGCCATGAGCCCTAAATTTATGATGAGCCCTAAAATTCGAATAATAAGAATTCCCGCGCATGTCATTAAAACGACCTAATTAAAACAGAGCACCTGCTTTGACCTAAAACAGAGCCTCTGTTTATTAGGGTTCTTCGTGTGGCTATGGCGAAGGGAAAGAAGACGGGGCGCATTCTGATCAGGTTGATCTCTGCAGCGAACACAGGCTTCTTCTATGTGACCTCCAAGAATCCACGTAGGACGCCGCACAAGATCGAGCTTGTTAAGTATGATCCAAGGGTGAATAAGCATGTTCTCTTTACTGAGGCCAAAATGAAATGATGCTTTCAAGCTTCTTTATAACTAAATGTGGGTAAACACCAGCGCACACACACACGTACATACATACTACATACATACATATACATTATAAAATATTTTTAATGCATTTTTATATATGTGATTAATCATATAGTTTTTTATATTAAATTATTATGTATAGGTGAAAAAACAAAAGAATAATAATATTATTGGCTAAAGACTTCGAATTTAAACAAAGAAATTTTAATATACAAATACAAACATATACATAAAAAGAACATATATAATCACAGATTTTTTATTACATGGTAACATGTGGTTGTTTAGAATAAAATTTTAATATATTCTTAGCATTTTAATTAAGTCGAAATGTTAATATTTATCATTGGTGTTCATGTACAATCGAACAAGGATCTATGGCCAATTACATTAGATGTTTACTTGGGTAATATTTAATAATATTTTAAATTTAAATAAGAAACCTCAAAAGCAAAATATGGTTGATCTTGATCTCTAAGTAAATTATAATTCTTTATTAATTCAAGGTTAAATCTGAACCGTTTAAAATAAATTTTAATATATTTTTGCATTCTAACATATTTAAAAAGTATTATTTAATAAATCATATAAAATGACTATGCTTATGTATATGTATGTACTAAATTATTATTATTATTATTTTAAAATTTACATTCTTCCATGTAAATACACACACAATGCATTATAATATTCATTCATAGTATCAGTCACGCAGGTACACACAAGTGTTATATTTTGTAACATAAAATAATACTTAAAGATATTTTAATTTTGTAGGATTAGCATTTTTCTTTAAAAAAATTAAATTAAAAACAAACTCTAAGTATCTTTAGAATATACTACATTATTAATATATAATTATATTAAAATTGGATTTACTCAAGTATGTCTAAACTAGAATAAAATACATTTATTTATGTAAACTTATGAACAAGAGTGTCTTAATACAGTCTTTCAGGCTGCACAATAGTAGTAATAGGGACATCCAAAGCAGGTCTGGCAATTAGAGCTGCAGTTGCTTCAGTTGTTGTTTGAGCTCCCCTCTCAGAGGCTCAAGTAGTTCCCCATTTCTCTCATATTGTCTGATCTATTAATCTAATTATATTCATAATTGCTCCTAATACTAATAATCCACATGCCACAATTGAAAACCACACTGCAACACCCTTTAAATAAGCAATAAAGTTAGGGTTCTACCTTTACCCTTTTATCTAATTTAGGGTTCTACCTGGATATTATCAGCAACTTGATGAGGCCACGTGTTCATTCCAAGGAGCGTACTAAACACGTACAGAGTGCTTGCAAGTAGGAAGGACACTAGTACGGACTTTTGGTACGCCTGTAGGTACACAGGCGTCCGTTGGTACACCTGGAAATTGTTCAGTACGGAACCAACGAGCCAGAGTAGGGAGCCTGTGCAGAGCAGCCTCATCGAGTGAGCATTGAGCCTGCGTCTCTTGCTCAGCCAGAAGTAGTGCTTTCCAGGTGAAATCTATATATAATCAAACTAAACTCAATATAACTAAACACTAATCAAGCTTACACGGAGGAGAACAATACGCCCACGAAGAGAAGTACAGAACCGAGGGCATACACAACAGGTGCGGCAACCTCGACGAGAGCAAGCTGCGTGTCCAGCTGCAGAACCTCGGTGTTAAACTCAATCCCTGCGAGCTGTGCGTGCAAATCATGCAGATTAATTGCAATCATTAGGAGCAACCCAACAAGCAGCAGCGTCAGCCCGAGCATGTTGTTAAACTCGGGCAGCTGGAACGCTGCGCCAACCAGAAGCAATACAGTAGCAACAAAGTACACGGCTGCATTCGCCATCTCGAAGGACTCGCGGTAATGCGGAGGTCCATAGAGCCTCGCTCTTCTAACAGTTACAAGCTTCACCATCCCTGGCTATGGAGGCGGAACAAGCAAGAAAAGATCATATAATCGATAATTGCACCATGCAATGGTAAGCCTGCCAAGTGTACCGCTGCATGTTTACCATATTTTGATATGTTTTATTTTACAATTAATCTATTTTATTTTTATTCTTTCTCAATTATTTAAAATCAATTATTTAAATTAAATTAAATTAAATTATATGAAATATAAGTAACAACCCTAAAAACACAAATCACAATTACCATCTTAGAATTATTTTAAAAATAATATATAGAATTCTTTAAAATATATTTTTAATTTAAACTTTTGTAAAATTGTTCTAAATAATATTTAAACATTAATTAAAATTTGTTAAACTGGTGTAATCTGGACCATTGATTATAAACATATGCCAAACGTAGTGAAGGGTAAAGTAACTTTCAGATGCTCTGTTTCGCAGCCAAGAATTAGGATTCAAGAGCAGAGCTTTAGGGTTCTTGGCGCCCTGATGAGCGAGGAGGATGGGGAGGACAAGGGGACGGCGGCAGGCGGATTGATGGCGCTGGCCGGGCGCAAGATCTGCTTCTCCTCGGCGATGATGAGACGAGGATCCGTGTTGCTCCTGCTGCTTCTCGGCTACCTTGTTCTTCACGGGGTAAGCAATGTCTTCTTTCTCGAATCCAGAGCAACCGTGAGGCCGATCGGCCCTCGTATCGAGGCGCAGGCTGCTCTTCTCCAGCAGCCGGTGACAGAGCCCCCTGCATTGTTGAAGGTTTACATGTATGACCTCCCCAGCAAGTTCACTTATGGTGTTATTGAAGCTTATCTCCGCTCCCGGGGCTTCTCAAAAGGTACTGCTTTATATATACATATGTATTATGCACTCAAAACCCACATTTTGCTTTGATAATGTAGTCAGATGCTATATTAATAGGACTCGAAATATATATCTTTTATTACAACACACACATATATATGCGTGTATACAAATGACGCAGTTAATATCATATATTATTTTTTTAAAACAACGTTTTTTCTTTCTTTTTTTCATACCGATTATATATATATATATATATATATGTCTATATCATAGTATCAAGTTGAAAGATATATCTTTTATTTGTATTTACACACACACACACAGACCCATTTGAGTTATATGCTTATAATATATATATGCATATGTCTACACGCTATATACAGACACAGAACACACACGAGAGAAGAGAGAGAGAAAACCCATATTTTCTTCATTTCAGAATATTACAGTCGATAATATTCAGATTATAATAGTTTTAATAAGATTATCATGGTATACAAGATAAATAATAAGACAAGAGATATTCCAGGAGGGCTTAGTTTTGTAATACTAGTTATATTAACACACACACGCACACACACATATATATGAAGAGAGAGAGAGATTTATGGAGTGTGTTTATATGTATACGCACACCCACGCAATGTGTGTGTGTGTGTGTGCATGTGCATGGTTTTCCTATAAGTAATTACGCATTTACTGTTGGTGCTGGATCGATGTGTTGCATATCTATTTAAGATCCGTTTTGAAACTATAAAGTTTGCTAGAAGTATTTTAAAGTATTAATAATGACAAGGCGTTTAATGTATGTACTTACTGAAATATTTTAGAATGATAAGTTATTTATAGATGAAGAAAAGAGAGTACACAGAATGAACGCTGTGTCAGGTAAAAGTATGGTGTCTTTTTCTGTCATGGAATTCTGCATTCACATGCTAGTTCTGCTTTACAGAGAACGTATATTTATATGTGCATGGAGAATAAATACTCCAAAATGACAAGATATTTATTCGTAATTTAATGTGGTATTGAGCTCTTCTGCAATCATTGTTTAATTATTTATACTTTATAGCTGGCATATCCGGGGAATCAACACAGTGCAGAATGGTGGATATTCTACGACTTAGAACAGCAGCATCAAAGCAGAAGATTAAGCAGCTTAACAGTCAGAGTTAAGAATCCAAAAGAAGCTGATGTTTTCTACGTGCCATTTTTCTCTTCGCTGAGTTTAGTGGTTGCCAACGGAAAATATAACAAGGATGTTTATAACGATGATGATATGCAGGTACGTATACCATACACACAGAGATACATGTTTACTTATGCTATATGCAGGAGGAACTATTTACATGGTTGGAAAATCAGGAGACTTGGAAAAAGAATTCTGGACGTGATCACGTTATAATTTGCCAAGATCCGAATGCTTTGCGCTTATTACGCAGCAGGTACATTACTATTATATAGACCAGCTGATATAGTTAAGCTTATTCATGAAGCGTCTGTCTTGTTTGTTCTTGTGTGTGTGTGTGTGTGTGTTAAGCTATATGTTACTTTTTATGTTGACTCTATGATTACGTTACAGGTTAAAAAATTCGGTTTTTTTGCTCTCCGACTTTGGGAGGTTTAAGCCGGATCAAGCGTCTCTTATCAAAGACGTTGTGCTTCCATACACTCACCGTATTAATTCGTACATTAAAGAGAATGCAACACTTAATAGGGATACTTTACTGTTCTTTATGGGCAACAGATTTAGGAAAGAGGTAAGTTATGAGTGTGGTGTGTGTTCTAATATACAGTACATAAAAGATATGCATAGTGAATGCTATGCATTTATAAACACACTCTCTCTCTCTCTATGCATGTGTGCGCGCTGCCCGTGCTATGAGCTATATAACGTATATACTCTATGCATGCATTATTTTCTTTTAGCATTGCTTTACACACATATTCATGGTCATACTGAACTATATGAAGTCTATTATGGATGCAATACACTGCTAATATTTCTTCTATGTATTTGAGATGTATATGTATTATCTCACCTTGTCTTGGCAGAAATAATACCTTTTAATTTTTATCAATTCATATCAAGACGTTAATTACCAGATTAGTCTCATGAGATACCTTATAGTTAATGGAGCTAAATTATAGAATATTCATAGAAGCACTCATTGATTATTGATTGATTATTGATGAAAATCAACGGTCAATAAAAAGTACAAGACCAGAATATGCCATTTCCCACTTTCTTAATGCAGAGTTTTGCATATGTGTGTATAGGTGTGTGTGTGTCTTTATTTGCGTTTATATATATGTATAGCTATGTTTGTTAACTTAATTATACAGGGTGGTAAGATTCGGGACCAGTTATTTAATGTGCTAGAATCGGAACCCGACATGGTGAAAACACGGCACACAATCTCGTGAAGGAAGGAGGCTTGCAGCTGTAGGAATGCGTAACTCCAAGTTTTGTTTGCACCCTGCCGGTGATACACCTTCAGCATGCAGGCTGTTCGATGCAATCGTGAGGTACGTGTGTATGGATATATATGCATATATATGTGTATATGTATGGATAGACATGCGTATCTTCATACATATCTGTTTTATACTAGATGCATGTATCTGGTATGCTGGTTTTATAGTTACATATATGTAGAGACAGAGTTATATGTTTATAGACATAAACGGTAATATACATAGTATTAATTGATGATGTATATGACCGTGTGTGTGTTTACCTATACATACATACATACATACATATAGATAGATAGATAGATAGATCATTATCATATATCCATATATATACGTAGAAGTGTGAATGATTTATATTTACCTCCGGCATTTTTGGTTTTAGCATCTTTTCCGTTTTCTTCACTATATTCATGTTACAGATATCTTTGTGTGACATGTTCTTGTATGTATATAAATATGATACCGATATGGAATGTAAGATTTATATCGGAGTGTTTTACTGTTATCTTTATTCATAACAGATATCCAGTTGAGTGATGATCTCTTTGTTCACACACACACACACACACACACACGAAGCTCCATACATATCGCTTAACTAATGGCAATCTTGTTAATTGTGGCCAGTGTGTGTGTTCCGGTAATTGTGAGCGACGATATTGAGCTGCCATTTGAAGACGAGCTGGACTACTCAGAGTTTGCGATATTCGTATCCTCGTCTAAAGCTGTTGAGCCTGGTTACTTTGCCTCGTACTTAAGAGGGATTAGTGCTGATTTGCTTAAGCAGAAACAGCAACGTCTTCGTGAGGTACGCATGTGTATATATTTATGATACACACACACATATCTTAACTTACACGGAAGTTAATTTGCTACCTCCCCCCCCCCTTCTCTCTCCCCCAAACAACTTCTGTAAATGTATAATGCTCATGCATATTCGTCTATTGGCAGTGTATTAGACTTGTGAAGTGAATCCTCTGGCATGTTATTAGATAGACGCATTATCCGTTTAGCATGCTAGGTGTATGTAGACAAATACACTATCCTACTGTATATGTACAAGTCTCACAGACAGCCATGTATGTATGTACGTATCCATGTATAATATGGCCATCAACAACACGCGCACATGCACACGCATTGAGGTCTTGTGGGTTGTGTTAAGGTGCGGAAGTACTTTGAATATGAGGAGAGAGGAGGAACGGTGGAGATGATATGGCAACAAGTGAGGAAAAAGCTGCCGTTGATTCGAACCATGATCAACCGTGATAAGCGGCTGCTTAGTGAGAGAACGACGGGTAATTGCTCCTGCATTTGTGGCGGCTCTTGACTAGTAAGTTCTTTCTTATATAAGCTGTATATTCGTGGCATATCCCAGCGTATTTGTCGGGATATTCACTGTTTTGTCTTAAGATTAATGTTGTTCCCTGATGATACGCTATATAATAATTAAAATATTAAGAAATGAAAAAAGGTTATTTAATATATTTAGCTTTAAAACAGATTAAATAAATATTGTATATATTAAGAAAACGCTTGCTTATAGAAAACCTAGCTTATTTATAGGGTTGACCTAACCCTAACCCCACGCCCTAATACCACGCCCTAAGGGTAGATTACCTTTGACCACGTGGTCAAAGCTGTTCACTGTGAATCTGCGTGATGAAGCACCATTTGTATGACTGCTCATGGATATAAAACTCCCAGTGGCGACATGTTGCAGTTAACAAAATCAAATTGGAGATTAAAAAGCAAGCTGAGTAAATCAAAAGGTTGTTACTCAGCTGCTGCCTTCCACCGCTTCTGCCTCCCTCCACCGCTGCTGCCACCTCCAGCTTTGTTCTTCTTTGTTCCAGCTTTGTTCTTCTTTGTTCCACCGCTGCTGCCCCTCCAGTTGCGTCTCTCTTCCTATGAATATTAATTGGAAATGGAGGTGGACGTCCCAACAACAAACTCAAAATGCATACCTGCTGTGGTATCTCCTCCACCTGAAATATCTGCCTGACCCGACTTGCAAAGTACCGAGTGTTAGAGCTAGCTTCCTCCTCTCGATCTTTTACTGTTATGGTAGTGTTAAATCTAGTTGCACCAACAAAGAAACATTTACCTTTCGATAAGCACTGGAGGTGCTGGCAATTTTTCATTATCTCTTTCCTTCTCCGGTATGCGAGCAGGTGCGCCAGTTGGCTGCGTTCCTGTTCTTCCAGACAATGAACGGCCTCAAGCCCGTCTAACCAATATGCCGCCTGAGTGGAGGACATCTCCCTCTTCACGCATTGCTTCTTGTTGAGATTAGCATAAGTACCTTCCACTCTCTATGGTAGAAGCTCGACAGTAGGTATACCCGAGGATGAACCTGGGCAGACAACAGTATCACAATCATGAGAAAAAGAGAAACAACAGACCTGGAGTAGCACAGTGACGAACTTCGGAAACTCATCAATGCCTGCCAACAAAGGGTCCATGTACTCTCCACCTTCTGAATCAAAGTTTTCTCCTTGTAGCTCTTGAATTGCAGGCCCAGCATCGACAACCCGTCCTGTCCCATCATAGGTACTATCACGTCGAAGCGGCTCTGTGAGGGCTTGCAGATGACGCCTTTCTCAGAAGGTAAGCTTCTTCAGATGACTGTCCTGCGGCGTAAACTCGATCGGCATGAACGAGTCGAAATTGAGCTTATAGCCCTCGACACCTTAGCAGCAGCCTTGATACTCGGGTCATCATACCCGGGCCCATCAACTGTGTTAGAAAATCTTCCACAGTCGCACTTCCATCGCCCTTCTCTGCTAGGTCCCTAGCTCGCATGATGATGTACCGGCCGACCAGTTCCACTTTTGCCCTCGTCAATCAGATAGTCCTGACAAGCCTTCACTACATGCTCCAGTGCTTTCAGTCGAAATTTTCACTGCGAAAACATCCTTTGCAGCTGCGGATAACACTGGATCCCACGCATCCATAATTGCACCGAGGTCCTGTCGTCAGATATGTCGATCAGCGGACTCATGTACGCCTCCGAGGGCTGATGCCAAGTAGCTCTGGGGAACTACAGCCAGAGACAAGCGAGCACTCAACACTGCCATAGCAGCCTCCAACGAAACAACCCCTTTTTTAACCTCCGCCACCCCTTCCTCAGAGGTACCACCCAAAAGCTTGCGCGCTGCCAATGTCTTCAATTTCTCTACACTTGTATTTGCCTCCAGCAGCGCAGTCCAGAGTGGCCTACCAAACTTGTATAACTCCTCGAGAGTTAAATCTGCTTTTCCGTCGTCCACGCTCGGTCTGTAAATTGTCTTGAACCGAAAATACAGAGGTATCGGCGACTCTTTACCGATCGTCAAACTCGGGTCCAGAGATGCTTCTGAAGCAACCACGGGTAACTGAGCTTTCGTGTCCACGACCGAGAGAAAGACCTAGTATATGTTTGAAACACCTCCTTATTATATAAGGACTTGATAAGCTGATGCATCATCCTGAATAGAACGGCTTTCATCAGCACAAGAGGACCTTGAGCACTCGCCCTCTCCCTTTCTTGAACTCGCCAGTTTCCGAGTCTCTTCCAGACCCTCTTCACCTCTGTCAAGTTGAGGTTGGTTGTTTCGTCCATTTTTGTGCCACTTAGCACCACGTTCGATGTTTGTCCGGAGATGCCGCACCTGATCCGCAGTCCATGCCGAGGAAATGGACTTATCTTTCCATTTTAAGCGTCTCCTTCCTCTCCTGCTGTCGCTATTCCTCTCTCGTCTTTTCTTCTTTCCTTCTTCTTCAGCAGCGAGGAACCCTCTTCCGGAGACTCCAGTTCCGTCGTCAGATACTCCGCTCCTTGACCAGCTCATGGGTTCTTAATATATTCTCGAGTTGCGTCAAGACCGCAACAGCCGTAGCCCTCCTGCTCGTTCTTGATGCTGAACATCCGCTTCCTTGGACGCAGCAACGGATACCCAGCACCCTTGTTATCCTGAAGGTTGAGGTAGAAAACGAAACCCCCTTCTTGGAAAGTTCGACCAAGGACTTGTCTTCCCGAAACCGCTGGACTGAACGATGGCCGTGAAAAGGATAATTTTGCACCTCGATTCCCTTTGTCGATCATTCGTCAAACCAAGTCAGAGCCCTTCGCAAAACTCCCTCTGTAAGGGACAGAAAACCCAGCTTCATAAGGCCAGATAGTCATCCTTAAGCGGCACGTCGGCGCTTGCCTCAGCCTTCATCTTTGCATAAGACTCATCAAACAATCAACCGCCGCCGGATGTCGAGCCTCCGCCGCCTTAGGGTTCTTAAGCATATTAATTTTCTCTTTTGAGCACATAAATGTGTTTATATTAATTATGCCAAAAATTAATATATTATATTTATAATAGGAATTGAAATTGTGTGTGAAACTGTCATCACTGCATGTGTGCATGTGGTAGGGATGCTTTTGAATTATAGGGATGCTTTTGAAATATTTATTTTAGCACCAATATTTGAAATATCAAACTATATCTCTACATGTATTCGTGTCCATATGCAAATTAAAAGTAAGTATCTCACAATCGTGTATTTTTATTTAAATTAAGCGTGGGGGGGAGGATATGTTATAAATGTATTCTCAATATCAAGATAGTTGTGAGAAAAAACGAAAATGTATATTCCAGACTAAACATGTTCGAATCAAATTGATTTATACCATATTATTTCCTTGTGCTTTTGCATTCACATGTGCTGGAGAGTATGTGAAACGTACAAGGTTTACGATTTCATATTTGAATTCATTTCAATAATAGTAATCTGTATATTTCCAACTCTGGATCGATCGAGAATTGTTGACATAGACATTCCTAGTTTCACCATTCAATCGTCACTAACCTCCATATCCACAGTTTTCCAAATGAGGCATTTCTATACTTGTAATCCTCCTGTTATAAGTTCTTAACCACTGTTCTTCATGTATGTTTGGTTATACAAGCAACAAGGCCTTGTTAGACGACTCTCAAAACATCGAAATGCAAACCAATTGGGCCAAATCCTTCTTCTTCACAACAGTTACACCACCTATCATATCGCAGTGCACACGCCCTCTAAATGCGTTTGATTCCAATCTAGAATATGAATTTTCGTTCTTCACCATGTCAATATATTTTGTTATGTTTACATGCAGTCCATATGCTTATTTTTATAATACTTACCTTCATATCATGCACACATTTGATCATATTTCACAACATTACATATGCAAAATTAAAGTAATTACACTAGATATATATATAAATATATTAGCTCTGTAAGATAATATATAATTTGATTACAAGAAGTATACTTCCTCATAATTGCTAATGGAATATTAAATATAGTAATGACATGTGTACATATATTTATAAAGCATACAGATTTTGAAAAGAAGATCCCTAACGATATAGGCCTATGATATATAAGACAAAAGGATTTAAGGTATGAACTTGTGTATAATAGTTTAAGTATTGTTACGGAGAACACCACATGTTAAGAGGTTTAATTGGCAATCTTATGTGTGTCTTGAGAGCATTATAATTGGTATTGAGACCACAATTACGAGTAACAATGTGCATGAAATGATCGAGTAAAAAAAGTGAGGAATCTCAATATGAACGTATCGAAACTTTTAGTTTTAAAAATTCATCTTCTAAATACTTTAAGATTATGAAAAATAATAATTTGAATAACTATATTAAGGATCATTAATTATTTTTGAAAATTGTTTTATTAGTGAAAGTTTAAAATGCCTACTTTTTAAATGGTTTGACAAATACAATTAATAAAATTCAATTGAATGTATGGACTTTGTTAACGTGAATCTTTATGAGATGTTTATAAAAGCATTATTATTAGGGATAATTTTATCATAGTTACAAGGGAGGTTTGGGGAGGTATAAACCATATGAAAATATATATATCAATCTATCTAGTTATAATAATGTTTTAAATTTGATGACATTCATGTGATTAGAAAGTGCCTCATTATGAAGAGTTTATTCATTAAATATAATTCTAAAAAGGTTTCAAATACAATTAAACATGTATGAATTATATAGTTAAAAACTCTTCCATATTAATCTAAAAGAACTAGTTTTATTCTTATGGCTCAAGTGTATAGTACTTTTTTCAAAATATATTATTTGACTTTAATAGTTATGATAATTATATTTTATGAAACTTTGTTATCATTTGGGGTTACTAGTGAAAGTTATAAATCCATGTTATATTAAAGAAATGTTATAAATTTACATAAAATCATTGTATGGTTCGAAAAAGGACTTTTTGTGATTAACTTGAATTAATATGATATATTATCTTTAACATGTCTTAATTTAAAAGATATTAATTAAATACTTATGAAATATAAAAAGAAGTATACATATATTGATAGTTATTTTCTAAAGAGCAATAAGATTTTATTGCAAACTATTTAGTAAATGTGTGTGACTTTAAAGATTGATAATAATCATGTTCATGTACATCCTTTAATATTAAATAACATGGTAATATTTATTAAGATAGACTCAAAAGCATAATTAATGTTAATTAAGGTTTATGTTTTAAAATTATTCACATTAGGATTAACTTTAAATCCTAAATTCATTACTTGTAAATCAAATTATTAAAAAATTTTAACTAAAGAGAATTTTACAATTGAAAATGTTAAAAAATTTTAAATACAATAATGCTTTACCTCAGGATAAGAAGAAATTGAACATGAAATTGAATTTTCAAATGTGACTTTATATTTAACAAACCTACTTAATCATAATATAACTTTAAAATGTTTAAGTCTTTATTAACACAAACACATGTGTTTGTTATAATAATTTATAGTTTATGCAAATGTATGTATTGTACTTATGCAAAATGGGCATGTTATTATTTTGAAATTAGAAAAATTATAATGTGAAAAAGCATTATTTCACATACTAATCAGAAATATTATCTATAGTTCATGCTTTTTATGACAATCGTTTAAGGTGTATATTAATTATAATCACTACACTATTACACATAAAGATTTAAATGCTTTCCTAACATGATGTAAGTTATTTTTTGATTAATTTATTATATGCAATAATATATAACAATATATAACGATTCTAAAGGTAAACACAATGTAATGGCATATGCATTGTTGTATCAAAGTGCTTAAATATTATGTTCAAGTTGTATAATTTTATGTTGAAATTTTATTGACTCAAACTAAAGTTAGAAAACTGCTTTACATGAATAACGATGTGTTATTATAAAGGCAGATATATGTACCTAAGAATTTACTTAAGAATAAATTTATAAATGAAGAAAAAGATATACTTATTTAGTATTTTATCCTTAATACTCAGTATCATTTAAAAAATTGAAAATGGAAAAAAAATACACTAATAAATTAATATGTTAGGAATATACAGATCCAAGAGTCCAGATTTAACCTTAGGAAAAAAATTTATAACTATATACAAGGAAAACTATATAATAAGTAATTTAAAAAGTTATGAAGAATACATATATATATTTAATTACATGACATTTATAAATGAATATATATATATAATATTATATAACATAAGTTGAACCTTAGATGCAAATACGTTTATTAGGTTGTAGTTATCGTTAGACGACACACACACACAACGAAGCTCACTAGTTTGATGAACCTATACAATAGACCGATGTCCTTCTAAGAAATATTTGATTTTATAAATCTCAAATTTGTATTTTATATATATATATATATATATATATATATATATATGTATGTGGATAAATTTAGATGTAAAAGGTTAAAACAAGTTACTACAATTAGTAATAATATATACAAATTATATAAAGACAAATATCTAAACTATATACTATATATAGATATGTAAGACAACTCTAATTATCTATATTGTTTAAGTCAATCATCTTGTTCCTTAAATAAATATATAATAATTATATATATACACACACACAGTACAATATCAAATCCATTTACCTGTCTTATTGATCAAATTACATTGTAAATTTACAAAATGAGAGAGGATGTAATGGCATATTCAATTGTGTGTGTGTATGTGCGTGTGCGTGAGAGGGAGTGTCGTAAACCAAAACCAAAAATGCATTTTAGCTGAGGATTAAAAAGTATATATATATATTATATACGTTCCCTGTGAAAAAAAGGAATATATATAAATGTGTAACACACACACACACACACAAAAGGTAAGTCTATTAAATTCACAACCTGATATAATAATTGTGTACTTGTAACACTAAACTAACAGGCTTATAATACATATACAACGTTTCTTGATAATCTCTCTCTCTCTCTCTCACACACACACACATACACACACACGCACAACTAAACTATACGTACTATAATGTGTGTGTACAGTACATTGAATAATAAGTCGTGTGTTAGATGCTCCCAATGGAGTGAGACAGACATGTGAGAGCATCGGAGAGGGATAATTTCATCAGGAGGGCAGCGAAATATGCGCACTATACTTGATATTCCCGTCTTTTTGTCAGCTTGTTCTGAAGGTATTTGAGCGGGAACATCACCTTGTTCTTCATCTGTTCCTGTATAAAAAAAACTTAAATGTTGATATTAATTTTAATATGTGTAACACACAATATATACATGCATATATCTTATATACCTTAGACGATTTTGTAAAATTCGAATGGCTTGGAGACGCATACACAGGCTTTGTAATCTGCAAATATCAACGAATAATCAGTTAGCATTTTAATGTGTGTGTGTGTGTGTGTGTGTGTTGCATATGTTTAGATCGACTCTAATGGCACCTGGTGTTTCCTTGTATCTTTTCAATTGATCCTCCTTGCGGTAAACCGCAAAGATTACATATATCTTCTTTGTGAGGTCCCCTTAAGCTGGGCGATGTATAGATAAAACGAACGTCTCCAGACCATTCTCGTCTTACTCAAATATGCACATATATAAACAATATATGTTAGTAGATATACTAAAACTATAGAGAGAGAGAGGGAGGGAGGGAGGGAGGGAGACAGACAGATACAGACATGTATTGTACGTGTTTATGCATATATACATCTATACATAATACACATTTTCAGAGATGAGCTGCTTGAAATTGTTCGGAAGTATTCAAGTTCTTTGAAGGATTCAAATAAAGGAGACGAGGGTTTATGGCAGGAAATGCTAGATATGTTCTTTGTTCGGGGCCTTGTTGAATCCAAGATAGCAAGTGACTATTATATATATTAGTGTGTGTGTGTGCGTAATTAAAGAGTGAGATGCATATACATGTACATACATACGTGTGTGTGTGTGTGTGTATGAAAGACAAAAGAAACATATGCAAACTCTGGGTAAACATGCCGAGTCAACTGATAAAACGTAATACTTATTTATTATTTGCCATAGAACTTTCAATACTTGGAGAATGGTTTGAATGAAGATGGAGCCATGTTTTATGCGTAGATGGCAACCACAGGTGCGCACACCCATGCATTCTCTATTTATCTGTTTTCTCTGTCTATATTAGACACCGTTTGTAATTTCTTATAATCATTAAATTAATCAGACACCATTGAACCTGCACATTTTACTTATATATATATAATTAAAACAGCCTGTCTGCGTCCGCCAAGACAACCCATCGGAAGGCCTCCGATTTGTTCATCTTTGTGGGGCCGACGACTACGATATCCGCCTCCGATTCTTTGTCGTCTCCGGAACAGATAAACGAGATATAAGGGCCAACAGTATGCTCGACACGGTCGTCACAAGTTACTACTGCACCCCTCGAACAGCCACTGCAGAATAACCAGCACAAGCATGAGCAGTCTTGTTGAACTACGTCCGTGTAGATCACAACCCACGCGTGGTCGACGTGAAAATTACCTCATGCCACTGAAATATTCGTCCTCTTCCAGAGCCTGAACGAAAGATTCTGGCATCGGCGGAACGATTAGTCACATTTCACATTGTTGTATGTATCTGTACTTACCTGGTAAACAGAATGGAGGATATTCGCAACTGGTTGTCACCTCAAACTCCTTAATTAAATGTGCAGATAACTGTGAATTACCTTTGGAAGTGCTGAGACAGAGACAGTGGGATCTAGAACACCTTCTGTCTAGAATTAATATATATTTCAGTTGCCTTGTCTATAATCGCCACAACCACTTGACATACTGGAATTATCCAGAAATCCCTCGAGAGGCTCGCAACCAGAACATTCTCCGTTTGATTCCGAAGCCAAGCTATGTACTTGAGTACCCTACTTAGATCTGCCACCAACAGCACCAAGCCATTCTCCTTGATTTCCAAAGAGAAATATATATACAATGTTATAATCATATCCATATTGTGGGTCCATATGCACAGGTGTTTCTCTCTATAAGTTGTACACTTCAGTAAAGTTGTTACTGTTCACCTAGAATTTTAATTATAGATTTATAAACTAAGAAATTTTATACATGTGATCAAAACTACAGTGTTTGAAGTAATTTAAAAAAAAAAAAAATGAAATAAAAGATCAGTTGTACAAAATAACCAAATATAAATTAAACATATGAGTTTTTATATGAATTAAATTATACTTTAGGTTTTGACATGAAAATATGAATATTCATAATATTTAGTATCTTATGTTATAAGAGACATTGTTATCATTCCATGTCCTTCTTACTATAAAGTTGTAATATGACATTTGAAACTGTATATATGATTAAACTTCAAAATAAATAATAAACAGCAATATAATGGTATTATTTTTTTTTGCTTTTTCTTACTGATACATATATAATATTTAACTAACCCTTAAAGACTCACTCAATTAAATGGTTAAGAAAAGTATTTATTATTTAAATATTCAATCCAAGTCAGAAAATTGGGTGTTTAATACTTTGAAAAATTAATTAAAATTATTTATGGTACCATATACATTAAACTCACGACTTCAATTTATATTTAATTTAGTTCTTGCTCATGTATTTTGTTTATCGTAAAACGATATTTTTTTTATAAGCCGTTATAATTTAGTTTAAAAATTAGCATAAAAAAACATGTTACCTTTTAAGAAATGTTAGGGCTTTTAAAAAAACAGGGGGTTTTAGGGTAGAAGAATGGCTACAGCGGAGGTCGGACGAGGGGAAGCCGACATTGGTGCTGGACCTACGATACGTACGCTCTCAGGTAACAGCAGGAAGCAGGTGATGCTGGATTTCGAGACTGTTCGGATCGTGAAGCTTACTTCCTCGAGGAGATGGCTACACTCTATGAAATCGTCATCTTCAGCGCCGGCCAGAAGGAATTTGACCCTTCCGGCAAGTTCTTATCGAGGTATGCATGCATGTGAAACTGTCTGTCCGGAATTTATATTGTTATGATTCTGTGTTGTTATACACACACATATCATATATAGTTATGGAAAATGTCCATTCCAAAGATATATCCAATGCAGATGCATATATACATATATTAATATTGCACACCACACACGAGATATAATTTACAGACATCTAATGTGTGTGTGTGTTGTGTGTGTGTGTGAGAGAGAGAGAGAGAGAGAGAGAGAGAGAGAAGAGAGAGATTTCTGAAACATAATGGATGCAGGTGCTTGACGGAATGCACAGTGTTGAGCAGCGGGATGTATTGAAAACAAAGCTGTGGAGAGGGTGATATGGCTAGGTGACAAGGCACAGAACTTCTTCAACACGCCAAACAACGGATTACAGATACTAAGTACGATGGATCGAAGTGCGACACACAGCTTCTGGATTTGATACCTCTGTTGAAGGCTCTGGCTAAGGTTGAGGATGTGAGGCCTGCCATCTACAGATGGAAGTGTGGGGACACGAGGGAGAGCTTATGGTGGAAAACGGGAACGACGATGGTGGTTTTCTTCCCTTTGGGATCGATCGCAAGGACAGAACCATTACCTTGAAGCTTAGGCTCATGGACAACATGTGTTCTCACTACTACACGTCTCCTCCGGGTACTTCTAACGTCATGTCTGTTCCAGCTAGTTGTAACTCCATATATAAGCCAGATGTGGCTCCTACATGTGCCTATCTTATGTCTATATCTTAAGTAGTAAAAGCTTGATGGCAGGATCAAAGTCCTTTATATAGTCATATGTAGCTTAATGCAATTCCACTTGTATTCTCTCTCTCTCACACACACACACTGACACGCACACACGGATAAGGTGTATATCGACACAATGTATAATAGTGAAGCAACATACATACTTACATTTGCTATACGATATCAAGAAAATTTACACTGATATTTACACATTTCTTGATGTTGTATTATATAATTATATACACAATATATTTACACATTTCTTGATGTCGTATTACAAATGTAAGTATATATGTTGCTTCACTATTATACATTGTGTCGATATACACCTCGTATCTGTGTGTGTGTGAGAGAGAGAGAGAGATGACATTCGAGTATATGATTATGTACTGTATGATTATGTAACACATTTTCGTTTATATATAACTTTATTGGCTATGCAAAAGATATTCCTAATATGTCATTTGATAAAATGACATGTTATTTTATATGCTTAGTTATCCAAAAGCTTAATGAGTGTATGTTAAAGTGAATATCAAAATTAATAAAAATGTATTAAATTTTCATTGATCAATAACTTGTTAAATTAATATTGTCAAGTGTAAATGAATTATCGATACTAAATATATTAAATTAAATTGTTGTTATGATATGTATTTCAGGCAAGTGTTAAACACATAATTATACACAATTTTTAAACATATTAACTTCTGATCAAGGGAAACAACAGAAGACGTTTCTTGATGTATATTTTAAACATATTAAGTTTAATATTTAAAGTTATTTATCAATAGATTTTAATTTTGATAGTCACTTTAGCATACACTAATTAAGGTTAAACAGATGGGGAATTATGAATTTAGCCAGGGGCATATGGGGAATTTTCCCTAAATTGTTTTCAATAAGTATTCAATAAATTCCCATTAAAAGTGCCCTAATAATTTATATTAATCGTGTCAAATTACTCATCCCGGTTATAAATTATGAATCATTTTGAATGAAAACTACAGAGATGAAAAAAACAAGAAGTGTTTGGGGAAAATTGAGAACTACCTTCTAATACAATTTTATTTATGATGTTTATATATGTATATATGTTTGTGTGAATAATATAAAATAAATTATATGTATGTGTGATGATTCCTTGATATGTGGTAAACGTACAACCCATTTATTGTGATTAAATTTGGTTAATAAATAATTTCAATCTATGCTAGTATATTTTAAGAAGATTCTATGTCCCCAATTTGCCCTTAATTGACTAAGTTACTTTTTACCTGGACTAATTTGTAATTATTACTATTAAAAATAATTAAAACTTAATAATTATAAATTATAATTAATTTTTAAAAAAACATTCCCACAATCCCGTTATTTGTTCATATTGCAATGTTATTTTTAATATCATAATTATTTTATCATATTATTTTCATTTATTTAAAATGTAATTGGTTCCTCATTTTTAGTAAACTTCAGCGGCAATAATTTACTAAGAATTTATTTGGTTTCATTGGTTATTTAAGTAATAAATTAGAAAGACTTGGAAAACAATAAAATATCCTATCACGCCAAACAAAATACATCTAGCACAACTTAATACACAATTATGTATTTATTTATATAAGTATTATTTAATATATATATTATCAGATGAATTTTAATATATTGATGATGTTTATTCCTTCAAATATTACTTATTGTTTGTTTAAATTGAATATGCGGTATAGAATTATTCACATTATAATTTCCAACAACCAATTTGCTGACTTGGATGGGATGTTTAAACCCTGAACCCGCCAGGTTTTAAAACCTTGGAGCCCTAACCCTAATCAGTGCATTTCAGAATGGATTTGTTCAGGGCGGCCAGGGAGCGCAAGAATGCGCCTCCTGCGATTCACGTCTCTTTCATAGACAAAGGATCGTATGGGGAGGTGTACGGCAATGACGAATTTGTCTTGAAGATCTTCGCCAGATCGGCTTACATGGCAGACATTAAGAAGGAGTTCAATCTGGTGGGCAAAGCAGAACATCTTCACTCTGGTAGATTGGAATAGCGTAGAACTATATTAATCCGCATAACTCTTATAAATGTTTTGCAGATGAATGTCATCCGTGCTCACGGAGTGTATGAGGATCTCAGTGGGTTCACTGAGACCTTCGAGGGAAAGCGCCTGGCTGGACTGCCGGTTACCTTGGGAAGGAAACCGGTTATACACATGGAGCGTGTGCCCTTGGTAGATCGGGAAACCTGGGCGAAACTTTCTTCAAGCGGCACAATTAAGCCTGTAAGATTAACATCCATATATATACAGACACACACAAGCATGTGGGTTCGACATGTATATATGGCCTACACATTTGTAAATGTGTATCAAATTATATGTATACGGATTCTGCGTACGCATAGATATGTATCTATATACAGATACATGTATATGCACATGCATATTATACACATATAAATGCATGTGCACAACACACATATAGCTTATGAGGAATGGCATTCAAGGGTATAATGTGCCTATATTCAATAAATTTGCATGCATAATGTGTATACATTATGGAGCGGGTCATGGAGAATTTTTGACTTAACATATACGAAAATCCATACATTGTTGTACGTGTATATTCTGTAGATCTCGTGTTAAGACGGCACGCATACATAACACTATAGAGGACTTACAGGTGAAGTTTCTATTTGGAATGGATATGGACATGCTCGAGAATGAAAGCTTCCTGCCTGTCAATGCGAAGACAGCTGCGGAGTGCTTCTCTGCGGAGCGAGTGGCGTTCGAGATGGGTCTTTTTCCTCGGGAGTTTGCACTACAGCTTGCACCTGTCTGGCAGCGATATCGAGTTCACTCCTGGGGGCCGTGATGGTATATATCCTTCTCTTCGTGTTTCATAAACACACAACAAATTGAATAATATCCATGTATGTGCCTGAGTATCTGTATTGCATGTATGTCTACACCAACACATATAGATTATTCTTATTTGCCTTATATGGATTGATATCAGTGATCTCTCTCTCTCCTCTCACACACACAGACACACACACATACACGGAGGTGTTCCAAGTTGTGACGTGTATACAGTGATCGAATCATTCGTTTATGACGGAGGAACACCTCCGTCATTGTTCTTGTTAATACAGTGATCGTATCATTTGTTTATGACGTGTTTACTAAAGCTTGGAACACCTCCGTGTGTGTGTGTGTGTGTGTGTGTGTGAGAGAGAGAGAGAGAGAGAGAAATAGAAACTAACCATATATAAATATAATATTCTTATAGAAATCAGAAACACCAATAAAAATACTTGAACTTCTGATCAATAATAATATTATATTCTGTTGATATTAAATAATTATTACATTTAAATATATATACACGTTTCATATGTGTATATATATGTTATTGAGATTAATATATATGTATTTATATTTTAATAAGATTTATTCAACAAATAAAATCTAAATAGCCAAATTAAGGTACATCCTTATAATATGTGTGATCGTTGTTTACCAAAGACAATCTGGATGCGCTTTATATTTCACACTAATGAATTTTTAATATTTATGCTTTTATATACACATTATATTTAGAGTTAGAATATATATATATTTGTATGTATGTATATATCACTATATTTTTATATATATATATTGTATGTATATATAAATATATATTTGTATGTATGTATATATCACTGTATCTGATATCAAATCATTAATATATTTTTTATGATTATCATTTGTTAAGTCAAAATAATATTTAATATTTACAAAATATATTTTATCATTCCTGTTTAAACGGCCTTTATATATTATATATATTTTAGAATTTATATAATTATTATTTTATAAATAAAAATTCAAGTAAAACAAGGTTGTTAATGGCTCGAATATAGTTTCAACTTTATTATATATACTTAAACTTGTGTCTAAAAATTCACATGTCTATAGAAATAAATTATGAGAATACATTGATGACTAACATTATATTCAATATTTTTATATAACTATAAATTTTATAATAATAAATTAAATAAGTGAACTATATAGGTGGTCTTTTTAAATTATAATTTTTAAACTTTTTTAAAAGTTATTTATTTACGTATATCTCTATAAGAAGATATTACACTCACCAACATATGGGTTCTCATTTGGATAATATAAGTGAGATATTAATTTTTATAGACATTAATAATCAGAATATATAAACTTATTTTATATTTACAATGAGGAACCACCGTATAGTTTCTCTCTCTCGTACATATACGTATCTTTAAGGGCTATATAAATAAATCTATACAGAAATATTAATTTATAACATTCTTCAAATAAAAGATCATTTAATAATAATGCAGATACATGCATCTAGATACGTATGCAGATACGCATGTCTATCCATACATATACACACATATATGCATATATATCCATGCGACATCTAAACTACACGTACACACATACCTCACAATTCCATCGAATGTAATATAATAATCGTAATATGACTATTCAAACTCTCAATACATTAACAGTGACATGCATTCGTCTATATTTTATATAAACTAATAAACTTCATTTAGCAGATCATATCTAATTTATATTGTCTCTTATTACATAAGATATGAACATTTGTTATATATATATATATATATAGAGAGAGAGAGAGAGAGAGAGAGAGAGATTAAATGTTATGAATATTACCATTAAACATAAAATTAAATATATATGCAACAGAACAACACACACATACACACCAACCAGTAACTATACTATTCCTGTCAATGCTACACACGCGCGCACACACACACACGAAGCAACATATACATACAACTACATATAACATGCATCTTCCTATATATTATACATGATTATGCTGCACATTTAACGGCTAAGAGCACAACCGAATGTGCTTTAATATTAATTCTAATTACATTATTATTACATCTTTACAAGATTGAAAAGCATATACGTAGATATACATATGATATATATCTGTGTATATATATGTCTAGTGGAATAACAATGGTACATACAGATGTAAGCCATTACATTATATGCATATATACACATTTATCTGTATTATATATATATTATAATATAATATTATATATATATATATATATAATATATATATATATATATATATGTGAATATGATATATGATATATTCCTCCTCTCGTGATCTATTTGGTGTTTTAATTTGAATAAGTGCCTGCCTCATACACACATATACACACAAGCACGTAGAATACAATAGGAATAATAAAAAGAATCTAAAATATACTCTTGCTAAGAGTTTCCTCTCTAGAATTTATTAACAGATTAAAGGTATGCCACGTAGTATATTTAATAGGGCAATTAGGGTAGGATTGACAAGTCATAATGACCCTAGAAGAGGCGGGTAAGAAGGAGAATGGCGTTTTGGAAATCAAGGACAACGGCTTGGTGCTGTTGGTGGCAGATCCAAGTAGGGTACTCAAGTACGTAGCTTGGCTTCGGAATCAAACGGAGAATGTTCTGGTTGCGAGCCTCTCGAGGGATTTCTGGATGATTCCGGTATGTCAAGTGGTTGTGGCGACTATAGACGAGGCAACTGAGATATGTATTAATTCTAGACAGAAGGTGAAAACTGTGGTTCTAGATCCCACTGTATCTGCTTCAGCACTTCCAAAGGTAATTCTTTATACTCACTTATTTAGCGTCCTATATAACTTGACATTTCAGTTATCTGCACATTTAATTAAGGAGTTTGCCACTGCTAGGCTAAAACCCAACAAGGAGGTGACAACCAGTTGCGAATATCCTCGGTTGTGATCTACACGACGTAGTTCAACAAGACTGCTCATGCATCATGGCTTTTGTGCTGGTTATGCTGCAGGGCCTGTGCAGTGCCTCAGCCAGCTCGAGGGGTGTAATAGTAACTTGTGACGACCGTGTCGAGCATACCGTTGAGTGGATACGGGCCCTTATAAACTACCTCGGACTCTCGTTTATCTGTTCCGGAGACGACGAAGAATCGGAGGCGGATATCGTAGTCGTCACCCCCACAAAGATGAGCGAATCGGATGCCTTCCGATGGGTTGTCTTGGCAGACGCAGACAGGTTTCTTCAGGCTGGACCTGCTCTGTTTGAGCGTCTCCCACGTGGTGCTCAATGGGGAGTGCACTCGGAGAGGATGAACGAAGAGATTATCAATATTGTGAGGAATCCTAGCTTATATCCCAGAGCTGAATTTGGTATTCAGCTGAAGGTGCACTTCTTTGCCATGGTGGACGAGGACAAGAAGCTCGACCTGATTGTGGAGCTGTGGAAAACCCGGATTTGCATTACCCTCTACCGGGTTGCCATATGCTGTGCAAGTCCTGAGAGCGTGGAGTGGTACGCAAGGGAGCTGGAGCTCCGGGGACTTCCCAGCGTGTATGCCCTACACAGTAACCTCGATGAGGCCGAGAGGAGGAAGGCAGCTGATCGCAATGGTAAGGTTTGGGTGACGGACGTGGACTGCGGTGACGTGGGGGAGGTCCTGTACGTGGAGGTTCCACGTACGCAGGAAGCGTATTACTCTCTGTAGGACATAAGTATATCTCTCGGCAAGTTTATTTCTTTTGTAGCGGGGATGGTGACGTACAAGTCTTGTAGGCTCTGCAGCAAAAGTATGGCTTGGAGTTGAGGCTTACTCAGTTGCCACAAGGCTGGTCTCATTTCCTCCGTGAATAGATTCAATATAATTAAAGTAGTGTTTCTCACGGAGGAAATTCAATATAATTAAAGTAGTGTTTCATGGGATAAATTACATAAAATTTATAATTTCAGTTTTTATGTAGTTGACTATAAATAAAATTAAAATTTATCTGGGAATTTGCATGCACATACTATTGTTAAACTCTTTTTGAATGTTAACTTCTTTTCAAAAGTGATATTAAAAGGTGAAGTTCAATATGTCAAAAACTATAGCAACTACACGACTTACTACATGTTTAAATATTTTAACTTTAATATTTTATGAGCATAAAGTTTTGAAAACGTTAAGTGAATATATTTAATTGATATGTTTTTTGTTAAATAAGAATCGTTATTCATATATTTTCTAATCAGCGATACTTAGTATTTACAATCAAACAAAGGATGTTTTGGGCAGAGATTTGACTAATGTCTATCTCAACATAAATATTATATAAGTCATATATTTAATAATGTTATTTTTGTTGCATATATATTACAAAATATCCAAAAAAGAGTATAGATATAATTGTATGTTTAATGGTAATATTCATAACGTTTAGTATGGATATATATACATAAATATATGATCTGAATGAAGTTTATAACTTATGTAACATATTCTGAGAAATATTAATGCGCATTTTAATAAGGTCATATTATGATTATTATACTACATTTGAAACTGTACATATGGTTAAACTTCAAAATAAATAAAACAGAAATTTTAATGCTATTATTTATTTCTTATTTATACTGATACATATTAAATATTGAAGATCAAAATAAAATGCATGTAATTAATAAAATAAAAAAATACACGTATTGTTTAAATATTGGAATAAATTTATGTTTTAAAGAAAAACACTTATTTGTAATTTATTTAAATTAGCATAAGAAAATATACCTTCAGTGACCTTTATTTTTTAATATTAATATTTAGGGCAGGGGTTTTAGGGTAGAAGGATGGCTATTATGGCGGCCCAGCGGAGCTCGGACGAGGGGAAGCCAACATTGGTGCTAGACCTGGACGATACGCTCATTCATACGCTCTCAGGTAACAGCAGGAGGCAGGCGATGCCGGATTTCGCCAAGGTTTTCCACTTCCCCAAGATCGTCAAGACAGTTCGGATTGCCTGTGTGAAGCGGCCATGGCTGGATTTCTTCCTCGAGGAGATGGCTACACTCTATGAAATCGTCATCTTCAGCGCCGGCCAGAAGGAATGTGTCGATTTCAAGGTGCAGTGCTTGGACCCTTCCGGCAAGTTCTTTTCGAGGTATGCATGCATGTGAAACTGTCTGTCCGGAATGTATATGTATGTTATACACACATATATCATATAGTTATAGAAAATGTATGGAAATAGCGATATATACAGAGGAGAGACTATAATTCACAGTTGTGTGTGTGTGTGTGTGTGTGAGAGAGAGAGAGAGAGAGAGAGAGAGAGAGAGAGATTTCTGAAACATAATGGATACAGGTGCTTGACACAATGCACAGTGTTGAGCAACGGGGACGTATTGAAGGACTTGACAAAGCTGGGGAGGCCATTGGAGAGGGTGATATGGTTAGATGACAAGGCACAGAACTTCTTCAACACGCCAAACAACGGGTTACAGGTTACTAAGTACGATGGATCGAAGTGTGACACACAGCTTCTGGATTTGATACCTCTGTTGAAGGCTCTGGCTAAGGTTGAGGATGTGAGGCCTGCCATTTACAGATGGAAGTGTGGGGATTGCTGTATACACGAGGGCGAGCTTATGGTGAAGAACTGGAACAACGATGGTGGTTTTCATCCCTTTGGGATCGATCACAGGGACAGAACCATTACCTTGAAGCTTAGGCTCATGGACAACATGTGTTCTCACTACTACACGTCCTGTCCAGGTACTTCTAAGCTCATGTCTGCTCCAGCTAGTTATAAGCCAGATGTGACTCATACATCTGGCTTTGTTATGCCTTACGCTCAAGGGATAGCAGGATGATATCTATCTATCAAGGTCCTTCACCGAGAAAATATATTTTTTTGCTATATATGTAATTACACTTCTATTTAACATGAGAATCGAGGTCCTTCTTGTATTATGAGAGAGATCTCTACTATAATGATAAATATACTTCCATAATTTGTAAGTAATATATGCAGTATATACGTTATGTAGACTCTGCCATGGTGGCGCTAGAATCCATGCACACTAACCTGGGTGACAGCTAATTTAGGCATCAGGAATTACTTGGCATCAGGCATGCTAATCCTGGCATGGGCAACAGCTCCTGGCATGGGCGATGGCTAATTTGGGTGTCAGGATTTACTCGACACCAGGCTTGTTAATCTTGACATGAACACTTAATATAAATGCCTTTGTAAGTTGAGTCAGACTTAATTGAATTATATTTATGTGAATACCAAATATAATTCACACCTCTCTCATTGGTGAAGATGTTGGACAGTCCTTTTATGGCTTAGCTTTTTTATGTTCTCTCTTTCCCCTTTTGAGATGGTGAATGAAGAAAGGCGGTTGTAATTGTTGATGTGTTGTAGTTGAGCGTGGCAAATCAAACCACTCTTTTGTGGGAAATTTACTAAGGTATGTAACAAAGTGCCAATCCATGTGTTCGTCCAGAGTTCTTTAAGGAGGAGGTTGGAGCGGACATGTACAATTGGTGGAAACCTTTCAGGGGATTGCTAATTACCATGGATGGTCTGGATCTTAATGATTGCAAGAGTTCTCAACGTGTTTGCAAGGACTTGCCTTACAATGGTACAATGGTGTTCCCATTCTCGATCAACAAAATTGAAACATCTTATTCCACAAGCATTTGGTAAGCCTGAGGATTCTGCTATGGCTTTTCGTAAGCTCCATGACTTGAAACAAGAGTCATGAAAGACCGTTCAACAATTCGGAATCAAGTTCTAGAACTTGATCAATCGTGCATATCCAAGCATGATAGAATGTATATGGTTGGGCTTAATATGGCCGGCTCTTCACCTTCATTTGGCTAACTTAGTAGAGGGATTTGGTCCCTCAATTATTGAGGAGGCCTTGAGGATTGCACAATGATTTGAGAACTTGTTGAAAGCAACACAATTTGTGTATCCTGTATTGACACATGTTCCTGGAACTTCTTCGACATCCAATCATGTTTTAATAGAAGTGAGTGCTGTCCAGATAAAAGACAAGTCCTTAAGGGCTGAGGCCAATTTGTTGGTCGGCGTGGTTGTGGTCGTGGGCGAAACATTTAGTGCTATGAGTGTCGAGGTTGGAGACATGTTGCAAGAGCGTGTGCGAATCGACATCAAGGAGATTGCAAAAGCAATTGAGATGCTTCCTCAATCGGAAAACGAGGAGTAATGCATGGGGTGTCAGAGGACCCATGCACTAGGCACATTACATCACATATGAAGAATTCGACTCATGCGCATGAAGCACCTTTGTTCTTCCATGCTTGTGCGGGCATAGGGGTCTCAATTGAGTTGTCAAACACCGAGCATTTTATGTTGTGTTCTTATGCATGGTAAAAGGAACTTCTGTTTCGGTCCTAGTGATCTGGTATCCATCAATCGATTGGTAGCTGAGTCCCTACACCTACACATAGTACATGCCGAGCAGACTTTGAAGGTAGTGTTTGCTGATAAGAAGTTCTTTACTCGATCACATTGAATTGCACATGTGCCTATGGTGTTAAAAGGATACCATCATATACTTCCGTTTCTGGTGATGTTGAGTCAAGTCTATGACATCATCATGGGTGTCAATTGGTTCCGTGCAATCAAGGCGAGGTGAGATTTCGAGACACACATGCTATTTATCCCAGGATGTCCTCCATTATGGGCTACAAGACATGCACTACATGGTATGGCAACAACATTGCATGGCATCGTGGCGCATAAGGAAGAGCCTTCTCCAAAGCAATGAGCCAAGGACATCAAGGACCTGTTGACAAGGTATCCAAACCTATTCAAACCCATTGTAGGAGATGTGAATCCTTTGTTGACTACTCAGCATCACATTCCGACTGGTACAACTTGCTCGATTAGGATGGGGCTCCGGCAACGTTCTCCCAAGGAGAAGGATATTTTAACTCATTGTGTGAGGGAGATGCTAAAGTTAAAGGTGATACGCAAGTCCCGAAGTCCATGGTTGCTAGAACCACACCTAGTTTCAAAGCCGAATGAGACTTCAAGTTTCACTATCAACTTTTAACCGTTAAATGATGTTTTTGTTCCAGATTCGTATTCACTACCCAGGTGGATGATTTGATTGATGCATTAGGGAACAACCGATACTTCACTATTCTTGACATGGCTTTTAACTATTGGCAAATCCCTATGGCTCATGAAGATATAGCAAAGACAGCATTTCAAACACCATTTGATTTGTATGAATTTATTGTTATGCTATTTGGATTGGTCGAGGCCCTAGCAACCTTTCAGCAGATGATGGATAAACTATCAGAGGGATTTGAAGAAATTGCACATGCATATATTGATGACCTTCTAATTCACTATCTTACGTGGGAGGAGCACATTCAGTAGTTAAAATGGGTCCTAGCTATTGGTGCAATACAGGCTGAAGTTAAAAGAGAAAAAGTGCAAGTTTAGATGTACTTCCCTAAAGTACCTAGAATTCATTATCACGGCAAAGGGTGTGAAGGCGGATCCCGAAAGGACCCTTGTTGTTTAAGAATTTCCTGCTCTTGAGTCAGTGGCTGAGTTGTAGCATTTTTTGGGGAAGGCAACATACCTAGTGAGGTTTGTTCCACGGTTCTCATATTCGACAGCCCCATTGTGAAAATTATTAAAACAAAGAGCTCAGTTCCTATGGTTTAAGAAGTGTCAGAAGGCATGAACTTCTCCTGACTCCCATATATACCTTAAGGTAACCTACTTATTATATTAGTTTAAGGACATTAAGGCACTCCATTTTGTTGTGGTATCTAGACTTTAACAAATCCTTTATTCTTCGAATTGATGCTTTAAATGTCGGGATGGAGCAGATATGTTGCATGAGACTCTCAATGATTAGTAATACCCGATTGCTTATGCAAGCCGGAGCCTTAGTACTGTAGAAAAAAACTATTCCACCACTAACAAGGAGTCGTATGGGCCTTTCAGAAGTTCCATGCGTATTTACATGGCTCAGACATGTTATTGGAAATTGATCATGTTGCAATTAATTCGATTATGAAGAGGAGGAATGTGACGGAACGACTTGCATGTTGGGTGCATATGTACAAAAGTTAAGATCCTTGTAGGGTACATCATCACTCAAGACTTCATGCAACCTCATGATTCATACCTCCACCTTCTGGCCCTTCACAATGACTTCCTGCCTAGGAAGGACGCGATCGAGGAGGGCATCTAGTATCAATGCACAGCTGTTGCCACTGCCACAATAGCTTGGGATAACGTGTCCACGTCCACCATGCTAGATCCTAGCCAATGAATAACCCGAAAATAATACCTTTGCAAAATCAAAGCGGTCTTTTAGATTGATGGATGACATGCTTGTGTTTGTTGAAGACGGTTTTAAGTGTCATGTGGTGGCACCATCGATTTACATTAACTTGATTGGCTGTAATTCTTTCATGACAACCCGATGTCCAGACACATGGGATTCCAACAATGCCTGGAGAGCATTCGATAGGCCCCGATTGTAGTAAGACCTGCATGAGTACATTCATACGTGTCTAGAGTGTCAATAACGTGTTTACACTTCCTTTTGCTACAGCCCTGGAGCCAATTCGAGTTTCTCACCCTTTGAGTTAATAGCTTATGACATCATGGGGTCATTTCCTGTGTCGCAGTTTAGTAATCGGTACATCATTATGTGTTTTGATTACTTGACTCGGTGGGTAGAAGTGTGTGCTTTGCCAGATGCTACAACAACTTCTATTATCAAGTTCTTGCTAGTTCAAATGGTGATGAGGCATGGTTGCCCCGAACGAATCGGATCCAGCAGCGAAAGTAGTAGCTTTGTTAATGCGAAGGTTGTAGATTCGACAATCCTTTGCCTTAGTTATCATCCTGAGACTGATGGTTTGGTGGAGTGGTTATACAGAACTTTTAAAGCCATGCTTGTCAGGTACGTAAGCCATGACCATATGAATTAGGATATGTGACTTCCATATCTCCAGTTCACTTATGTTTCAGCTCCTCACAAGTCAATGGGGATTTTCCCATTCAAAGCTCTGTATGGTTGTGAATCCATGTTGCCGCGCAGTTAGCATCACTCCTCAAGAATATATGGATGGGCGTATGTGGTTAAGCATTTGAACCAAGTCCTTTCTCTGTTGTATGCTCAAAGTAGAGAACAATTAGCCCATACACAAGAGTATCAACATCAGATTTACAATCAACGACATTTAACGCTACCTCAATATTAAGTGGGAGATTTGGTTCTCGTTAAATTTCTTAAGCTAGGAGATCAAACACATAACAAGGCTTTAGCCGTGATGGGTGGGCTACGGAGTATTGAAGAATAGTTAGGGACGCAAGTGTATTGCTTGAAGTGTCATGATGGCGTTCAGGAGTCATAACATATCGCTCATGTGTGTCGGCTACTACCTTCCACCAACGAATACTCATCCAGAGGACAACAACCTTGATAGGCATATGGCTCGTCTTGAGAAGGGACCATTATGCTAAAACAAAAGATGTGGACAACAAATTTGAATCAAACCTATGAACGTAGTAGCCATTGGATACTTCTCCAGTCCCCTCTGATATACAATTATATTAAGAAATATAAGAAGAAATAGATGAGCTTACCTTGAATTTTCAGCCCACTCGATGTGCTGAGAAATCTGGAATAGTAAATTAGTCATACCATATTCTCTGTTAGAGTTTATGCTTTGGAAGATATGGCTTGATCACCATCGGATTTTAGCAGCATTTACATTGTCAAGCTCAGATAAACAAATGCAGAAAGCAACACTTTCCTCTCTGAAACGAAGTTGGAAATGAACTTTGTCAAAAACAAAAGCAATTTGACCAATTTAGAAAAATCAGCTGTCGCTGCTTACATGGCATGCCAACGTGTAAAGACAACTGTAATCTACGGCTACGTTATTTGGCTCACAGCAGCGGCTGCTGACGTGGAGAATGACTTTTAGTTAACGCAAGAAGTGGAGATTATTATTTAGAGAAGAGGTGCTTGCGGTCAGGTTCCACAACGGAGCTTATGATCGCCGCTGAAGAATTCATCACGAATTGACAATGTGGGCTAGATGATCATGGGAAAAACAACAGCGGATTGTCCCAAGTCTAACATCGCCAAGGCTTATTCAAAAAGGGGCTAGATGCTATAGGATACACTCTGAACCATCCAAATGCCTTTTCAGCCAAGGTTTCCATAAGGTTTCCCAAGATCTGCAAATCGCTTTTTGAGCTTCAGTCTCGGTAACCCTAGCAACTCAACTCCCAATTCTTGATTGTTTAATTGTTCCTCAGGATCCTAGGAGATCTTAAAATCAGCCGCTCCAGACTATAGCCACACACCCTAAAGTAAAGCTTCAAACATGATTTTTTTTGTTCGAGTGCAATGTTCGAATCTCTTCTCTCCGTTGCCAACTCAGCAGGAAAAAAGGAAGAAATATGAGCTGGAGCCAAATGGGCGGGCCCTCTCTTTATGAGAGGTGAGAAGTCTTAGTGTGGGCCTTGAATCAAGCTTCGTCTTGGCTTTTGATGACAATGCAGAAAATACTACTCCTCTATCAAAACGTTGCACCCGGATCAAAATTTTGTAAGCTTGTGATGCAGAAAAATACAGTGCTTGATGCGTTGGATGATCACGAGCTATGATCAACACCTACGGACAACAATCCCGGTGCATGGGCGAGCATCGACATCCACACCAGACTCTTCGTTATGCATTCTGCAGTCAAACTGCAGCTTCAAAACAAAAAGATAAAAGTTTGGTTCATGTATACTTGATTGTAAAACTATTGTTTCTTGTTTGTTGGCACTAAAAGCGGATCCAAACAAAGAGCAGCAACATATTGTGAGTGATGAAGAAATCAAAGCTATTTCATCTTAAAAATGAATCATTCACCCCTAAACCCAGGTATGGGTGCCTGGGTGAACAATGTTTTGTTAGAACCAGAGAATCAAAGGGTGAGAAGTTATTAAACTCCATAACTCTCTCACTTTGAAACTTCAGCCATTGGATGTAGTTGGAACGGGTATTCTTATAATTTACAGATCCTTGTAAATACTGTCTTTCATCTTAATTGTTTATTTTCCTATGGAATTAACATAAAATGAATTAAGTCGTTATGTAAATTTACTTACGGTGAACGTTGTAACTCAAATGGGAATGTTTATAGGTACATTTTTTTAATAATTAATAATTTTTATTATTTAATTAACATTTTTTAATATAAAGAAATAAGTTTTAAAATAATATAGGTTTAAAAAAGAATATATTTAAAATGTATGTTTAAAATATTAATAATTAAATATGTAAATATTAATTTATTTATTTTTATATTTCTATTTTCATGTATCATTCCATTTTATTTACAATATTCATCATGTAATCTTTTTAAGTTTCCCACTCTCTTTGTTTTTTCTTAATCCTCCGTCACACTATTAGGGTTAAGAAATGTTAGCCTTGGATGACATACTGAAGGTAGACTTAAATCAATCAACATCAGAGTTAATTAACCACATAGTCGGTTAGTTTGAGGAGTCTAGAAAATATTGATAAAAAGAAAGAAAACCAGGAAAATCAGAAGAGGAAATAATTTACAGAGGCAGAAGAACATTCCAGAAAAAGTCTCAGAAAAATATACTTGATGCAAAAGTGTATACAATAGAGAAATATACTTGATGCAAAAGTGTATACAATAGAGAAAGACAGTTTCGGAACAATTGCTGGTACAGATAATCAATTAGAATAAAGGAGGATAGATAAGAAAGCCGAATTCCATTTTATAAAGATTTTAAAGGTAGATTTCATTAGCTACTAATATTTTATTGTATTAATCATGATTAATTGTTAATATCTTAATTAGTATAAATAATTCAATTACCAATATTGTAAGATAATCTCATTTTAGAAGAAAATAAGATTTTGTTCAAATAACTTTGTTTTCCTTAAACAAATAGCTTTTGAAGAAGAATTTATATTAGTAAACTATGTGGTTTAGTAATAGTTTTTTTTTGAAACCATTCACAAAATTAATTTTTACTTACTTTTTTAATAGTAGAAATGCTATCCAAACCCTTCGACATTACTATTTTCTTAACAAGTTTTTGATCTAAATTAAAAAAATTAAAATTAATAAACCTAATTACTATATATGCAAGGTTTAATAATATAACCTTGCTGAATTTTGAATGCACCATTGATTTTAATGCATCAATGTTGTTCATATTGAAAATAAAAAAAAAATTCTCATGAATCTAAATTAAACTCTACAATAAAAAATAAAACTTAAAATAAAATTTAATAAAATCATAAACTCACTTTTAGAATGTACATCCACAAAGGTCTTCAGCATCAAATATGATCTTCGGTGCCACAACTCTATTCACAATTCACCTGGTTCTTAGGGAACAACTAGAGTATCAAACCCATTGTTTCTTGGGCCAACATAAACCTAATGTTCTGAACTTGTTATGTCCTTCCTGTTACATGGGCCGTCCATTGGCCTATACAATTCTCGTGAAGCGGGGGTAATAAATCGTTGCCAACGAGTAAACAACAAGGGCTGGACCTCTGAACTTGTGCAGAAAAGCTTGTGTCTTCAAATGTTCTGAAATTAGCTAATCCTCCGGCAGAATTTCAAAAAGATTGAACATGTCAGTAGGTCCAGGGCTTTTAAGTTTTTACAAACAAGAAAACAAATAAATAATATTAATATAACTAAAAAAACTGCATTACTTTACCTTCAAAAGATATATGCTAAAGACAACTCTTCCTTATCCTTCCAACCATCACCTGCATGTTGATTAAGTCTAGAAGTCACTGGCCAAAGAAATCATCGTGCTGCTTGGAAAGGTGTAGGAGATACATGGTAGAGACAACAAACTCTGACTTTGTCAGAATCCCCTGAAGAAGGCATGGTTCCAACCAACCCAACACTCTCAAACCAGTGGCGTTGTTCACCAGACTAGCCTGGATGCTCTGAGCACGTAATGGCTACTATTCCCCAACTGGTTGAGCTCACTCAAGTACTTGCGATTGACCATCAAGGCCCAGACTCAATCCATTATATCCATCAGGCCCTGTCTGTCGAAATGCTTCAGAAGCTTTGCATGGAACTTGGCTGGCACAACATCAAGTGTTAATTAAATAAATTTAAAACATAAATAAAATTTAAAGTACTAATCTCAATTGAACTTATGTTGTCCATTTTAGTTTTGTACACACACGTATAAGCTTCACACACACACACACACACACACACACACACATATATATATATATATGCATTATATTTATAAGTTTAAGATTCAAGTTCTTGACGCAATCGATTTTATTTTTGATTAATGATTATTAGTACTTTTCATCAATTTTTATTATTTATGTTTTTTCAAAAAGTACTTTCGATGTCGGTAAAGAGGGGACTTTTTAAAATGAATTCCCGAAGGTTTTAAAATGTTATGTTAAACTTTTCTAATTTCTTAAAATAATTTCTCCTTCTTTCTTTGGTTCAGTACAATATTAAATTATTGAAGACTTATAAATGATAATATTTTCATTTAATTAAAATTGTAAAAAATAAATAAGTTTAATGAAAAATGAAAACTTAAGTATATGTACATACTAATAGACAGGTATATGCGTATATATCGTAAATATGTATGTCTTGTGTGTGGTGTGTAAAATGACATAAAAAACAGACACATTCGTATTAACTTAATGCTATACCTTACAATCCCTAATGTATTCATGTAATGTGTATACATGTTACTTACATATGTACGTTTTGAATGCGTTGGTTGGATATTACAGTGACTTGTACCATATATATCATTTGATAAATTTAGTCCGTATTCTGTTCTGTATGTTTACGCATAAATATATTGTTCTTTTAGCATTGGATGTCTTTTCGAATTACATATTATTCATACGTACATGGTATTATACATATGTCATATATATACACCGTTGGTATACTTCTTTTGGAGGAAATTATTTACATATAATACACACAGAGGTACACACATGCGTGTGTGTCCAGTAGAATCTGGCTCATTGCTAGACTTAAATCACTACTCAACTTAAAGTATTAAAGGTCGTTTCGCACATTCTTAACTTAACTTAAGTGGGCTTAAGTAAGGGAAAATGGATTCGCACTCGCCTTTAAGTTGAGTAACTATTTACTTAACTTTCTTAAAGATTTGACTGCTATGGACATTGAATTCGCACCAGCCCTTAACTTAAAAAACCACTTAAGATAACGGATGTAAGAAATTAAATTAGGGTTAGGTCGACGTTGCAGCGGAGCAAAAGATCTGTGTTGTGGTGCAGTCAGCGCCGGCATCACTCTGGTGAAGTTCAAACGGCCTCCAAAGCCAAAGGAACAGGTGATGAAACTTCTGAAGCCTTATGGAGATGGGTTTCTTATGGACGCTGACGGGGATAAATTAGGGTTAGGTCGACGTTGCAGTGGACATGGCGGAGCAAAAGATCTGTGTTGTGGTGCAGTCAGGCGCCGGCATCACTCTGGACGAGGTGAAGTTCAAACGGCCTCCAAAGCCAAAGGAACAGGTGATGAAACTTCTGAAGCCTTATGGAGATGGGTTTCTCATGGACGCTGACGGGGATGCAGTTCTCGATGAAGAGCTGGAGGCCGGCAACTACACTTCAAAGTTGTTCAAGGTCTGTGTTTTGGCCATGTTTTGTGCTTGGCTTGCCCCGATTTGGAGTGTTTGCTTGATTGACTGGGCGGTGCGTAAACGCTTTTGTTTATCCCCCTGCGACCACGAGTGGAGCATCAGGTACCCAATATTCTTCCAAAACATTACCTGGTTTTGTGCTTGTGTGCCTCCTGGAGTTTTAGTGGTGTCGCTGGGCTTGTTTCCTCTTTGTTTTCCCTTCTGAGCAAATTGCAAAAGCTTTGTCTTTTGAATTTGTCATTGTTTGGTCATGGCGGATCCTTGTTTTCTCTTCATGATGAAACTACGAATGGATCATCCTTGTGGCTGTTTTCTTTTGCATTACGCATTTGTAATACGCCGAGGCGTGCCGTTTTCCCATCTTCAAAGCTGTGAATTTGTTATTGCGTTTTAGGAAGGATTGTCTTGTATGTGTGGCTTGTGGATGTCTCGTAGTGTGCTATTGTTTCAAAGGGCTGTTTTGATTTGTGTCTGTATGTCCCTTGTTTTCGGCTGTGGATCTTGTTTTATACTTGTTTTCGATCTAGTTTTGTGCTTGTGTGCCTCCTTACCATGCCCTGGATCTGGTGTCATGAATATGTTTGCAAGAAAGGGGATGATTTTTTCTTTCCACTGATTTTGTATTTGGCTGCTTGGGTTCCTCTGGTTTACATGGGTATGTATGTCCTCAAGGTCACCATGTGTTGCGTCTCTTAGTGTGTACTGTTGTTTTCGATTTGTGTCTGTACCTTGTTTTGTCCCTTGTTTTCGGCTGTGGATCTTGTTTTATACTTGTTCGCTTAGTGGCTTAAAACTGTGTGCGGGCAGTTATGTGTACGCTGTTTCAGGTATTGATTTCTTCACGTTTTGCCCTCTTTCTATCATGTGTTTTGTCTTGATTTCGCCCTGTGGTTGCTCACATCTGTGTTTGTGTCATGCTTTGGCTATGGCGTCTTGTTTTCGTGTGCGTTTAGTGTTTTGGGTCTTCGTGAATTTGTTATTGCTTGTCATGGCGGATTCTTCTTCTTTCCAAGGAAGCTGCTGTGGATCTGGTTTGTGTGTGTTCCCTCGGTGGCTATTTTGCATCTTGTTGCGTGCGTTGTGCCCCTTTGGCCCTGTGTGTGCTGGTATGTTCGTCTTGTGCTCGGGGCTATTATGTGTTCCTTTAACGTTTTTTGTAAACAAGTGAGTTTGTCAAGCTGCGGATAACCAATCATTGATTTTCTGCAGAGTTCAACCGGAAGAAGGCAAAGGTTGATTGGATGCAAGACTTAGTTACTAGAATCAAAGCTCCCTGGGGGTCCATTAGGTTGGATAAAGAGGATCTATTGGACCCGCTGCCATGGCCTCATACTCCGATGCTGAATCCTCGTGTTGCAACCGTTAGCGATCCTTTAACTGAGGACGAGACTGAAACTGAGGGGACATCAGAGGAGGATGGAGAGGATGAAGAACCAGCGTCAGAAGAGGACGATACAGATTCCAAAGTAAGCACAAATGAGATGAAGTTTGTCGACCTTGGCAACCATACAACATTCAGCGCAATTTGGGGCAAGAAGGTTATTCTTGAACGGCCATGCTACATCGAACTCTATAAAAAGGTAGACGCCATGTTCACTACGATGGGCAGACAGTCGGTTCTGTTGCTGGGGAACCCAGGGGTGGGAAAGACCGCATTTGTGCTGTACGTGCTGGTGAAACTGCTGCAGAATCAGAAGAAGGTGTTGCTACGAAGCAAAAGTGGAGCACTTTTCTACTTCAAACCAGATGGACAAGGCAGTTACGAAATGCTTGATGTTGCTAATACGCGTGAAGCGAGCCTGGAATATGACAAAGACATCCACTTTTTAGCCGACTCTAAGCTACCAGACGTTCCAGATTTCGTTGGCAAGGCCCTGCTTGCCTGCACGCCGCTCAGGTCAAACTACAAGGACTTTGAAAAGGACGGGGCCTGCGAGACATTCTATATGCCGGTGTGGTCGAACGTTGAGCTGTCTCTTCTCCGGAAGAAAGTGTTCCCTGACACAGACCTGAAGGAAATAAGCGCGAGGTATCGACAATGGGGCGGCATCCCGCGTTATGTACTGGAGCAGAGGGCAAGGACTTGGCTAGCATAATTTGCAGCATAAATGCCGTCGGTAAAGTGGTTGACGCAGTTACGTCGGGTGCAGAGCACCCTTCACAGAACGTGATATACATGAGGGTCGTGGAGGGTTTTCGGACGTACGACTACATGTTTGCATCGCCTTTCGCTAAGGAGCAGCTTTATAAACACCTGTTTCGGGATCAGCTTGAGAATCTCAAAAGCTTTCTCAAGTTCAGGGGACAAGCCATCACGGGCTTTGGGGGACTGAAGGGTGGAATACTGAAGGAGGCTTTTCGTAAGAAAGCATGTGAGGGAAAGAAGTATAGAGTTCGGGAAGTGTTTGAGAAATCAACGGGGCGAGGGACAATTTTGGAACGAGAATTTAAGTTCGGAATGCCAAGGTCGGTATGGACGATAGGTGATGATTTGATGGAGTATGACAGGATAATTTGGCCAAGTAACCCGATTGAGGAGTCGATTGATGCTTTTAAGATCACCAGAAATGATGCGGGCGAGAGTGTTTTGCAAGCATTCCAAGTTACCGTGAGCTCGAAAGGCATGCGCACAGGGGATCAAGTTTAAGGGGATGTCTATGCTGATGAACAAGTTCAAGATACCCGCGGCAAGAACAGAAGTGTACATAGTCACGACAACTGAGTTGTTTAACTTTGTCGGGTGGCAGAATTGGAGAACCAAAAAGGATGAAGTGTTGAAGGGAAGAACTGAAAAAGAAGTTGTTGGAGGGCATTCGCCAATATGGTCTAGATGCTGACTGCTAGAGATGGTTTGTTTACTAATATATATATGGTATGTACGTGTTATGTCTTGTGCTCGGCCTGTGCGTTTGTGTGCGTAGATTTACACTAAATGCAGTATGTACTCAAGCCTGTGGAACTGGGCGACACGTGGCGGACATGTATGTATGTAATTATAAGGGTAAAGGGTTTATGTCATAACTATTGAATATATTAAAATTAAGTAATAGTTTTATATTGTAATATCAATTTAATGAATCTATTTAACGGGAATTATATTATTATTCTTATTCATCATGTTTTTTTTTATTAATCAAACATTACATGAGTATACGAGATTAATATAAAACATTTGACACACAATGTGTATATTCAACTATGTGTATTGTTTATGTAGATACATATATGCATAATCATATATGTATACAAAAATGTATGTTTTCTATAGGCATATTATTAAATTTTCCATTTGTTGAGGTGTGACATAAGTAGTCCAAACTTGTTTAATGCATTAATTTTTGTTGATCTTTAGGAAGAATCAATTTTTTTTCAAGATGTAATTATCAAATAAGTCTATCATACGTGTATTTTTATAAATAATTACATAGATAATTATTTGATTTCATGTAACAACGTGTGTGTGTATATACACACAAAATTGCACATGGATGAGCTAAATTTATAAATATATACTTTAGGTTTTTGCCTTTACCGGTTTCTTATTTGAAAGGAGTTTAAAACATCAAACATTCCACGCTAATTGTTTAGATTAAAGATGTGTTTTGAATTTCTTTGAAGAATGAGTAAATGATCATGAAGCAAACTTAATAAATATTATGAAGGATCCAACATTACAATTTTAATTTCTTATTTCACATTGTTAAATATTCAAATTAGTACACTTATTTCTTCAATAACGATGGACAAGTTTATGAGGTTTGCACTTCCCTTTTTATTCTTTTTTCTTGTTTACTATACAAACAAGTTTTGACTACCAATTAACAACACCTTCTTGAAAAACTATAATGTAGTTAGATGATAGGCTTTGAAAACTGGTTTGTCATATATGAGAATACACACATATGTAAACAACTGTGGGTGCTCTGTGGAAGAGCATGCTTAGGTGACACATTATCTTGTGTGTCATGAAAGTAGGTACTAGGATAATTGCTCTTATAAAACCATTCTTCAAAATGTTATCTTGTATTTTCCATTAACTTCACGTTTACAAAGGCTCTTCCAATGCAATGACATTGTAAAGCTTATGTCTTTCCATAAAGACAAGGAGATGCGCGCAATAGTTAATGAGGTGTGTCCTTCAAAACAAATGAAACACATGTACTCAATTTGGATAATAGCTGCTGTTATCAATAATCCTCCTAAATTGATAATGAAGCCATCCTTCATGCTCCTAGTGATGATTATACTTAGTATGTTTTAAAGTTTAAATTACATATTCTTATCTTTGTAATTACCACCACACTTGCAAGACATACATAAACTACAAAACCATACACATATTGGCAGGTCTTAGTTAATGAAATTTAGGAATTATGAAGGAGAGTGTCATGCACAGCTGTTCCTAAGTAAGAGGTGAACAAAATTTCAAATTACATGCAATGTTGTAGTAGACTATTAATGTTTATCCAAGCCTAAGATTTGTTTTGGTTTGAGTACCAATGATTTTTGTGTTTGAACTATGCATTGAGTTCATGGTAGCTATTTACACAAAGTTATCTTTCTTGGGCATAAACACTTTCCCATGAAATCATCTATTTCGAACCACTAAAACTTGGCATATAATGCATTTTTATTTAAATCACATTTTTTAAGTTTATGTTTTTTTCTTTTATAAAGGAAATTTGATGGACAAGATGAATTATATGAGCCCCCCTTGTGCTTGCAATACAAAAATTGGTACGACTTTGACATGAATTTGATGGGCAAGTTCCTAAAATGAAGTGGTTGTCAACTTTCTCACAACTGCCTTACTGGAACTCACTCCTTATACAATTGTCTTGGAAAAATAACTTATTATTAACACTGATTCTAGAGAGGTTAGGTAGGATTTAAAGCGCACCAATACAAAAACAAATATGCACATATACGAGGAAAATGGCAAAAAGTTTTGGTGGAAAGGGACTTGGATACTAAAGTGGAATGAATTGAAGGAGTACAAACAAAGAATAAGGAACTTCCATGCTCCATCTCAATATGGTAATGTTATAAATATGTTTATCAATGAGGATGAAACTTTCATTAGTTTAACAAGCCATGACTACTACTTTTTGTTTGGGTAATTATAATATTACTTGTTTCTTTTCATGTTTCACTTATTTTCCACTTTTCAAGGTGTGCTTCCCATTGTAATTATGGGACTACTAACACAAGGACTCAAAGATGTCACAACCCGATACAGATATAAGATTCCGAATACAGGATACATGATATAGGATACGGGTTACAAGATATACCTACAGGATATGCCTGCAAGATATCCTATAGGATATACTTATAAGATATTCCTACAGGATATGCCTATAGGATATGTTACAGGATATGCCTATAGGATATGTTACAGGATATGCCTAGAGGATAAGGGTCATTATTCTTAGCTCATGACTAGATTAGACTCATGACTAGATTAGACTCATAACCAGATTAGCTTGGAGTTGTGAGCATAAAAGCTCCGACCTAATTGTTGTACAATCAGTTACTATCAACATCAGTCTTACTACGATCAATTTTGTCTTGTCTTGTTCTTGTCTTGCTCCTTGCTTCTTGTTCTTTCCTTGTCTCGCTTCTGAATCCTGTCCTGCTCCTGTCTCGCTCCTGGATCCTGTCCTGCTCCTGTCTTGTTGCTTCATGAGCTGGCCACTTTGTGCCAAGTGGTCACCGATCTGTAAGGTTCCACCAATGCGGCACATGCAGCTGCTGATGCATCCTCCAAGGCTGCTGCACAGGCTCTCTCTCAGGCATTAGTGGTTCCTCCTTCATCGAACTTTTCTTTGGAGCCGAAAATTAGCATGCCAGAAAAGTTCAGTGGCAATCGTGCCAATTTCAAGGTTTCCTGAATCAGATCCGGCTCTTGATCCGCATGCAACCACGCCGCTACTCGACTGATGCACAAAAGGTTGGCCTTTTGGCATCCTTACTAAGTGGATCTCCACGGGCTTGGGTTGCCCCCTTGCTGGAGCATGACGACCCATTGATGAAAGACTTTAAAGGTTTCGTGGCTGCCTTTGAAGCCTACTTTGGAGATCCTGATAAGTACCATTCCGCATGCACGAAGTTACGAAAGCTCACTCAAGGATCCCGACTAGCTTCCGTCTATACATCCGAATTTCAGCAACTTTGCACGAACATTCCATGGGACGAGACTGCATTGATCGAACACTTCCGTTTTGGGTTGAGGGATGACGTGAAGGACCTTCTCTTACGTTATCGGATGCCCAAACATTATGGAGATCATGCAACAAGCTGTTCGTTGCGACAATCGTTTGTTCGAGCGTCGTCAAGAAAGATCCCGTCAGCAGTTCTCTGCAAACCAATCCTGCAGTTGTGGTACATGTTCCTGCACCACCTTCTGGAGTAGTTCCTATGGAGGTTGAGAAATCCAAGCGTGGCTCTCTTTCCACTACTGAGAAGCAACATCGCTGCAGTGAGAACCTATGCTTGTATTGTGGTGAAACAGGACACAAGGTGGCAGAATGTCCTATTAAAGCCAAGAAGTTCAAGACGCGTGAAGTTGAAGCTGGACTTCAGTCAGAAAACTTCAATGTCCACTTGTCTAGGAGCCGTGAAGTTGGACGTAGGTGCAGGCTCCATTGGTGCTGCTCATACCATTCCATCACTTAAGTTTCTGTACACATTCATTTTAATAATCGAGAGCTCAAGGAGTTTGCCATGTTAGACACTGGTGCAAATGCATGCTTCATGGATGACACTTTTGCAACTCAACATGGCATTTCGGTGGTGAAGTTGAAGCGTGCAATTCCTTAGAGGTGGCCAATGGGTGTCTGATTGCTTCTGACGCAGTTACCCATGCTACCGAACCTTTCTCCTGCAGTCATGGCACATTTAACTATTCAATTTCCTTCAACTTGATCAAGACTCGGTCGACTCCCATCATTTTGGGCATGCCATGGTTCGTTGTTGCAAATCCGCAGATCGACTAGAGGTCTAGGACGCTCACATTTTCCTCTCCGGCAGCCAGGATCAATCCTGTACCTTCCTGCGTGCAGGCTACATCCTTAGTATCTGAGGTAGTACAAGCTACAATTGACCGTGCATGTTCCTGTATCAGTGTTAAAGACTCCTCCTCGACAGGATTCACCTCATGTTAGTTCTCAGCACATCCACAGCTCTCTCCACTCTGTAAGTTTGCGGTTTCCATACAGGGTTCTTCCAATCCTGTATCAGTGTCGAAGGTTCCTCCTCAACAGGATCCACCTCCTGTTGGTTCGTCAGCACACTCGCAGGCTTTCCTTCCTGTGCAACCACGGACTCCTGTACAGGATTTTCCAATCCTGTACACTCATCAACATCCACATAGGTTTTTCTCAATTGCCTCCTTTTGTTACTCTGCTTCTATTCCACCCCCCAAGATCCTTCCTCTTTTTCAGTCACAGCTCCCTCCTTCTCCTCTCCGAGTTCTTACCACTACCATGCATGAACTTGCCACTGATCCTGCTCCTTTCCACCTTTTTGCCTTTCAAGTAACTCCTACGTCCTCTTCTACCTTTCCTGTGTCTGACTCTCCTGTTTTTCAATCTCCTTCTCCTCTCCTTTCCTTCTCCTCCTTCTTCCCTACCATCCAAGTATCACTCCTTTCAGGACGTTTTTGACAAGCACAAGGCTGCAGTTCTTCTGTTCATAGGTCCTACGACTGTCCTATTGATCTTGCGGAAGGAAAGACTCCACCATTCGGACCGATTTATGCACTGTCACCCACAGAGTTGGAGGTTCTTCGTCAGTACATCGAGGACAACTTGGCATCCGGCTTCATTCGTCACTCAAAGTCCCTGCAGGAGCACCTATCTTCTTTGTCAAGAAGAAGGATGGGAGTTTACGTTTGGTTGTGGACTACAGGGGTTTGAATCAAGTCACCATTCGGAATCTACCCGTTGCCATTGATCCCGGAACTTCTCGATCGGGGAGCAAAGGTGTTCAAAGATCGACTTACGAGGGGCCTACAACCTTGTACGGATTCGTCCAGCGATGAGTGGAAGACTGCCTTTCGTACAAGGTATGGACACTTCGAGTACACGGTGATGCCTTCGGCCTTACCAATGCCCCAGCCGTGTTCCAACACATGGTGAACGACATCTTTCGTGACTTCTTGGACCAGTTTGTGGTGATCTACCTCGACGACATTTTGATTTTCTCAAGGACCAGGCGGCACATGACAAGCATGTACGATTAGTTTACAGCGGCTTCGCGAGCATGGCCTGTACGTGAAGTTGGAGAAGTGTTTTTTCGATAGGGATTTGTGGAGTTCTTGGGCTACATCGTCTCTCCTGCTGGCGTTTCCATGGACATGCACAAGGTGAAGACCATCGTGGAGTGGGAGAGGCCCAAGTCTGTACGAGATGTACAATGTTTCCTTGGCTTTGCAAACTTCTACAGGCGTTCATACAGGACTTCTCCAAGCGTGTACTTCCACTCAGAACTCACCAAGCGCACAGGGTTTTCTCTTGGTCCGACAAGGCGGAACATGCATTCACAACACTCAAGGACGCCTTCACGACAGCTCCGATTTTAGCACATCCTGATCCTTCTCGTCCTTTCTTCGTTGAAGCAGATGCCTGGATTTTGCAGTAGGATCCGTCCTATCACAAGTTGGAGAAGACAATTGCTTCATCCTATAGCTTTTCACTCTCGTAAGTTCCTTTCGGAGGAGATCAATTACGAGATTCATGACAAAGAACTCAAGGCCATTGTGGATTCATTCGAGGAGTGGTGGCATTTTCTGGAAGGTGCTGCGCATCCTGTACAAGTTCTTATGGATCACAAGAACCTGGAATATTTTTAAACGGCTCGAGTTCTTAGTCGGCGACAAGCTAGGTGGGCAGAGTTCTTATCACGTTTTGATTTCGTCATCGTTCACAGGTCTGGTTTTCGGAATAGCAAAGCGGACGCATTGTTTAGGCACTCTTACCTTGCACCGATCCTGGGTGATCCTGCATATGACTGTCAAAGACAAGTGTTGTTGGGTCTTGATCGATTCCGGCTTGCGCACTACATGTTCATTAGGCTCCAGCAAATTCAACACTCCTACAGAACATCCGTTCGCAGTTGGCTACGGACGACTTGGTAAAAGAATGTGTTCTCACACATTCATCCTGACATTGCAAGTTCCTCTTCCTTCAGTTTTCGTTTAGACTACAAGTTGTTCGCTATACAGGATGGACTCCTATACTGGGAAGGTCTCCTGTACGTTCATGTTGGTATTTTCAGGACTCGTGTGGTACAGGATTGTCATGATACCCCGGCTACAAGACATTTTGGTGCGGCCAAGACAGTGGAGTTGGTGACTATTGGTGGCCTGGGTTGTGAGGTTTTGTGGAAAGATTTGTACGGAGCTGTGACACTTGTAACAGGTCGATGCCTCATCATGCACTCTCTGGTCTTCTTCGTCCTCTTCCTGTTCCTTCTGCTCCTTTGGAGATCCATTTGTCACAACCCGATACAGGATACAAGATTCCCCCGATTCAGGATACAGGATTCCGGATACAGGATACAGGATGCAGGATTTCGGATACAGGATACGGGTTACAGGATATGCCTGCAGGATATTCCTACAGGATATACCTATAGGATATTCCTATAGGATATGCCATATAGGATATGCTACAGGATATGCTTAGAGGATAAGGGACACTATTCTTACATGACTAGATTAGACTCATGACTAGATTAGACTCATGACCAGATTAGCTTGGAGTTGTGAGCATAAAAACTCCGGCCTAATTGTTGTACAATCAGTTACTATCAACACCAGTCTTACTACGATCAATCTTGTCTTGTCTTGTTCTTGTCTTACTCCTTGCTTCTTGTTCTCTCCTTGTTTCGCTCCTGGATCCTGTCCTGCTCCTGTCTTGCTTTTGGATCCCGTCCTGTTCTTGTCTCGCTCCTGAATCCTGTCCTGTTCTTGTCTTGCTCCTGAATCCTGTCCTACTCCTGATTCCTGAGTTCCGAGTTCCTATTCTGCTATCCAGCTCCGGTTCCTATCCAGCTCCTTGTCTTGCTATCCTGCTTCGGTTCCTATCCTGCTCCTTGTCCTGCTATCTTGCTCTAGTTCCTATCTTGTTCCTTGTCCTACTCCTAAGTTCCTAGTTCCTATCCTGCTCCAGTTCCTATCCTGTTCCTTGTCCTACTCCTTGTTTTGTTCCTGAGTTCCAAGTTCCTATCCTACTCCTTGTCCGGCTCCTGAGTCAAGCCTTCTTGTTCTCAAAATCCTACTCTCTTCCTTGTTCCTGGATCGTGGCTTGACAGTTTGATAGTAACTGCTTTTATAGCTCCCTGATTTTCGATTACTTTTTTTTCCCCTTGGTTCTTCTCCTTTGTTTCCTTCCTTCTTTCTTTCATAGATCATGGCCGTTTTTGAGCAAATTCAACGCGAGCACCAAATGTTGCTTCATGAGCTGGCCACTTTGCGCTAAGTGGTCACCGATCTGCAAGGCTCCACCCATGCGGCACATGCAGCTGCTGATGCATCCTTCAAGGTTGCTACGCAGGCTCTCTCTCAGGCATCAGTGGTTCCTTCTTCATCGAACTTTTCTTCGGAGCCAAAGATCAGCATGCCAAAAAAGTTCAGTGGCAACCGTGCCGATTTCCAAGGTTTCCTGAATCAGATCCGGCTCTTGATTCGCATGCAACCACCGCTACTCGACTGATGCACAAAAGGTTGGCCTTTTGGCATCCTTACTAAGTGGATCTCCCCGGGCTTGGGTTGCCCCTTTGCTGGACATGACGATCCATTAATGGAAGATTTTTGAAGGGATTCATGGCTGCCTTTGAAGCTTGCTTTGGAGATCCTGATAAGTACATTCCGCATGCACAAAGTTACGCAAGCTCACACAAGGATCCCGACCAGTTTCTGTTTATGCATCCGAATTTCAACAACTTTGCACGAACGTTCCATGGGACGAGACTGCATTAATCGAACATTTCCGTTTTGGGCTGAGGGATGACGTGAAGGACCTTCTCCTTACGTTACCGGATGCCCAAACCTTAGCAGAGATCATCCAACAGGCCGTTCGCTGTGACAACCGTTTGTTCGAACGTCGTCAGGAAAAATCTCTTCAGCAGTTCCTGCAAGTCAATCCTGCAGCTGTAGCACATGTTCCTGTGACACCTTCTGGAGTAGTCCCTATGGAGGTTGAGAAATACAAGCGTGGTCCACTTTCAGCTGTGGAAAAGCAACGCCGTCGTAGTGAGAACTTATGCTTGTATTGTGGTGAAGTAGGACACAAGGTGACGGAATGTCCTGCTAAAGCCAAGAAGTTCAAGATGTGCGAAGTTGAAGCCGAAGTTCAATGTCCACTCCGTCTAGGAGCCGCGAAGTTGGACGTAAGTGCAAGCTCCATTGGTGTTGCTCATACCATTTCATCACTCAAGTTTCTTGTACACATTCGCCTCAATAACCGAGAGCTCAAGGAGTTTGCCCTGTTAGACACTGGTGCAAATGCATGTTTCATGGATGACACTTTTGCAGCTCAGCATGGCATTCCGGTGGTGAAGTTGAAGCGTGCAGTTCCTGTAGAGGTGGCCGATGGTCGTTTGATTGCTTCTGGCGTAGTTACCCACGCTACCACACCTCTCTCTTGCAGTCATGGCGCATTCAACTGTTCGATTTCCTTCAACTTGATCAAGACTCGGTCGACTCCCATCATTTTTGGCATGCCATGGTTTGTTGTTGCAAATCCGCAGATCGACTGGAGGTCTAGGACGTTCACGTTTTCCTCTCCAGCAGCCAAGATCAATCCTGTACCTTCCTGCATGCAGGATACATCCTTGGTGTCTGAGGCAGTACAAGCTACAGGATTGACTGTGCCTATTCCTGTATCAGTGTTGAAGACTCCTCCTCGACAGGATTCACCTCATGTCAGCTCCTCAGCACATCCGCAGGCTCTCTCCACTCCTGTAAGTTTGCGGATTCCTGTACAGGGTTCTTCCAATCCTGTATCAGTGTCGAAAGTTCCTCAACAGGATCCACCTCCTGTTGGTTCCTCAGCACATCCGCAGACTTTCTCCACTCCTGTAAGTTTGCGGATTCCTGTACAGGGTTCTTCCAATCCTGTATCAGTGTTGAAGACTCTTCCTCGGCAAGATTCACCTCATGTCAGTTCCTCAGCACATCCGCAGGCTTTCTCCATTCCTCTAAGGTCGCGAATTCCTGTACAGGGTTCTTCCAATCTTGTATTAGTGTCGAAGGTTCCTCCTCCACAGGATTCACCTCCTTTCCATTCATCAACACTACAGGTTCATCAGGCTCCAGCAGATTCAACACTTCTACAGGACATCCGTTCGCAGTTGGCTACAAACGATTTGGCAAGGAATGTGTTCTCACACATTAGTCCTGACATTGCAAGCTCCTCTTCCTCCAGTTCTCGTTCAGACTACACGCTGTTTACCATACAGGACGGACTCCTGTACCGGGAAGGTCTCCTGTACGTTCCTATTGGTGTTTGCAAGACTCGTGTGGTACAGGATTGGGTTTTGTGGAAAGGTTTGTACGAAGTTGTGACACCTGCAACAGGTCGAAGATGCCACATCATGCACCCTCTGGTCTTCTTCGTCCTCTTCTTGTTCCTTCTGCTCCTTGGAGATCCATTTCTATGGATTTCCTCACAGATCTTCCTCCTCGCGGATTTGATGCAGTTCTTGTGGTGGTTGACCGTTTCACCAAACAAGTTCATTTCCTACCATGTAACAAGACTGCTATAGGCCAGACAACTGCTGAGTTGGTGATTCGCGAAGTGTTCCGACACCATGGTCTTCTTGAGAGCATTGTTTCTGATCAAGGTCCACAATTCATGTCCAAGTTTTGGCGAGAGCTTCTCCGGAGTTTACAGGTTAAAGCGGATCTTTCTTCAGGATATCACCCGCAAACTGATGGGCAGTCAGAACGCACAATTCAAACCTTGGAGCAATATCTTCGTTGCTTCATGAGTTACCAACAGGATAATTGGTTGGACCTTCTTCCTATGGCGGAGTTTGCCTACAACAACTCCATTCACGCATCTACAGGCCAGACACCTTTCTTTGCTCTTACAGGCCACCATCCACGTTTTGATTTTGCTCCTCCTGCTTCTCCTTATTCCGCTCCTGCAGTACAGGATCGTCTTCAGCATCTTCGGTAGGTACAGGATGATCTCCAGGTTCACCTTCAGGAGGCACAGGAATGGTACAAGCATCATGCTGATGCTCACCGTCAGCCGGCACCTGCATACAAGATTGGTGATCTCGTGTGGCTTCTTCGTTGACACATTCGCATCAACAGGCCTTCTTCTAAGTTGGATTTTCAACGATTGGGCCCTTACAGGATCGTGTCGGAGGTTAATCCTGTAGCTTTCCGACTCGAGTTACCATCCACGGTGAAACTTCATCCTGTGTTTCACACCTCGTTGGAGTCGTATCATCCTTCTTCTCTTCCTGGTCGTGCTTCTTCTCCTCCCCTCCTATGGTCATTGTTGGTGAACCTGAGTACGAAGTTGTAGCCATCCTTGATTCTTGTCTTCATCGCCGCCAACTTCAATACTTGGTGGATTGGAAAGGTTATTTGCTTACCGATCGCACTTGGGAACCTGCATCCAACTTACTCCATGCTTCTTCCAAAGTTGCTGCCTTCCATCGGCATTATCCTGCTAAACCAGGTCTTAAGACTCGTGGAACTCGTCCTTAGGGAGGAGGTGCTGTCACAACCCGATACAGGATACAGGATTCCGGATACATGATACAGGATGCAGGATTTCGAATACAGGATACGGGTTACAGGATATGCCTATAGGATATTCCTACAGGATATACCTATAGGATATTCCTATAGGATATGCCTATAGGATATGCTACAGGATATGCCTAGAGGATAAGGGACACTATTCTTAGCTCATGACTAGATTAGACTCATGACTAGATTAGCTTGGAGTTGTGAGCATAAAAGCTCCGACCTAATTGTTGTACAATCAGTTACTATCAACACCAGTCATTCTACGATCATTCTTGTCCTTATCTTGTTCTTGTCTTGTCTTGCTCCTTTGCCTCCTGCTCTTGTCTCGCTCCTGGATCCTGTCCTGTTCCTATCTCGCTCCTAGATCCAGTCCTGTTTCTGTCTTATTCCTGGATCCTGTCTTGCGCTCTCCTATCTTGCTCTCGAATCCTATCCTGTTCCTGTCCTGCTCCCGGATCTTGTCCTACTCCTGATTCCTGAGTTCCTAGTTCATGTCCTGCTCCCTGTTCAGCTATCCTGCTCCAGTTCCTATCCAGCTCCTTGTCCTGCTATCCTGCTCCAATTCCTATCCAGCTCCTTGTCCAACTATTCTGCTCCATTTCCTATCCTACTTGTCATGCTATCCTACTCCATTTCCTATCCTGCTCCTTGTCTTGCTATCCTGTTCCAGTTCCTATCCTTTTCCTTGTCCTATTCCTGAGTTCCTAGTTCCTATCCCGCTCCGGTTCCTATCCTGCCCCTTGTCCTGCTCCTTGTTCTACTCCTGAGTTCTAAGTTCCTGCCCTATTCCTGTCCTGTTCCTGAGTCAAGCCTTCCTGTTCTTGGAATCCTGCTCTCTTCCTGGTTCCTGGATCGTGGCTTGACAGATTCTTGTCTTCATCGCCGCCAACTTCAATACTTGGTGGATTGAAAAGGTTATTTGCTTACCGATCGCACTTGGGAACCTAAATCCAACTTACTCCATGCTTCTTCTAAAGTTGCTGCTTTCCATCGGCATTATCCTGCTAAACCAGGTCCCAAGACACGTGGAACTCTTCTTTAGGGAGGAGGTGCTATCATAACCCGATACAGGATACAGAATTCCGAATACAGGATACAGGATACAGAATACGGGTTACAGGATATACCTACAGGATATGCCTACAAGATATTCCTACAGGATATACCTACAGGATATTCCTACAGGATATGCCTAGAGGATAAGGGTCACTATTCTTAGCTCATGACTAGATTAGACTCATGACTAGATTAACTTGAAGTTGTGAGCATAAAAGCTCCGACCTAATTGTTGTACAATCAGTTACTATCAACACCAGTCTTATTATGATCAATCTTGTCTTGTCTTGTTCTTGTCTTGCTCCTTGCTTTCTTGTTCTTTCCTTGTCTCGTTCCTGGATCCTGTCCTGCTCCTGTCTTACTCCTGGATCATGTCCTATTCCTGTCTTGTTCCTGGATCCTATCTTGCTCCCGGATCCTATCCTGTTCATGTTTTGTTCCTAGATCCTGTCATGTGCCTAGTCTTGCTTCTGAGTTCCTGGTTCCTGTCCTGCTCTCTGTCCTGCTCCTGAGTCAAGCCTTCTTGTTCTTGGAATCCTGCTCTCTTCCTGGTTCTTGGATCGTGGCTTGACAAAAGAGGCTCTTTACCTTCTTGAGGATGCATTAAACATTATAATTATCCAAACAAAAAAGTAGTAGTCATGGCTTTTTAAACTAATAAAAGTTCCGTCCTCATTTATAAACCTATTTATAACACTACCATATTGAGATGTAGCATGAAAGTTCCTTATTTTTTTTTTGTACTCCTCTAATTCATCCCACTTTAATATCCAAGTCCCTTTCCATCAAAACTTTTTACCATTTTCCTCGTATATATGCATATTTATTTTTGTATTGGTGTGCTTTAAATCCGTCTTGAGAAGGGAATGATGAAAGGTTCCATGGTATATATGCAGTATATATGCCACTGTTAAAGGTAAAATATTAGGAGCATAGGACATCCTACTGTGGAGAGAATAAGGGTAGGAAGGTTTGTAGTAAGCATGGAAGGAAAGGTTGTGAAAAAGGAAAATTCTTACATAGAGGAAAAGGAAAAGGATGGCGTGGCGAGAGGAAGGGTAGTTAAGGGGAGTTAGGGCAACGGAGAAGGGGTCTCCATTTGAAGTTCCAGCAGGAGATAGAGGTTCTCTACACTTTGTCTCTTGTATTCATGTAGTAATGAAAGGTGCATATTATAAGATCTTGTGTGTATGTATGTATTACTCTCAATGAATGGATCTAACAAGGCAATAGCCAAAATCTGTTCTTGCCCTTGACTTCAAAGACCAGTCATTGTGGCTTTGAGAGAAGGTGATTTGATGTATATATATGTGGAGAATTGATAGAAAGAAAGTGTGTAGCCTTTCTTAAAGGTTAGGAGAAAGGAATCCAGTTAAACAGGAAAAGGTGGGGTTTCCGGTTTTCTTGTTTAACATTTGGTGACCACGGAGGGATTTCGCCATTACAGTGTTAGCATTCATTGAGAAAAGAGACTAAAATGATAGAATTTTTAATCTAAAAATGGCTCAGAAGGTGTAGAGCTGGATGTGTAAAGGAGAAGTAATGAATGGAACCTTGGAGGAACCATCGTCCTGATCCAGCCTTAACTGATCAAAGGAACCAAAGGCAGGCCAATAGAGTGGTTGCCCAACAGCAACTTGAAACTGACAAAAATAGACCTCAAAATATCCTTGGAAAGATAGTAGAGGATATTGCAGAAACAATACAGAAATCTGAGGCTGATCCAGAGAATTGGAGGCAGTATCAAACAGCTGGTTTAGAGGAGAATGTGAGAGGAAGGGAAGGAGTGCCTGTTCATAAACCGAGATTGCAAGGAGAAGGATCTCTTGAGAACTCCCGAAGAGGAAGGGAGGAAGGTGTAAGAGGAAGTACACCAGAGCAAAGGATTATTACAAATATGGCACTTTTCTCGAGAATGTTTGGGGTACGGTGATGTATCCCACATTCTCTGCAGGAAAGAAAGGAAATCCGAAAAGGCACTTACAATAGTTTAAAGAGGTAATAAAACTGTATAAGGTGACGGATGCAAAAAAGCTGCTTATATTTCCACATACATTGAAAGGAAATGCTTCTAACTGGTATTATAATTTAGAAAAGGAAGTCAGAGAGGATTATCAGAAGGTTACTGATGCTTTTAAGAAATATTTCAGAAAAGAGGAATTGCCGAAGGAACATTTAGAGAAGTTAAGGACTATCCTTCAAGGCAAAACAGAAAAAATAGATGAATATACACACCATTTTAAGAAACATGAAAAAAAGTGTAAGGCATATGTAAAGATGGATGCCTTATTGCAATGGTATAAGCAAGGGTTGTTAAAACCATATAGAGATTTAGCACTCACTATCAATGAAAAAGATAGAGAGGATCTCATTAATTAATTAAAAATATATGAGAAGAAGAGAAGACAAATAGAAAAGATTGCAGAAGGAAAGTTGAAAGTATATAGAAGAAAGGAAGAATCCTTTGATGAAGAGGAAAAGGAAGCTGATGTAGTAAAGGTTCGTAAATATCCAATAGATGAGAAAGCATTGGTTCAAATGATGAAAACTTTAAAGGGAATGACAATTAAGGAGGAGATAAAGGCAAAGGTATGGTGCACTAAATCTGGCCATACAGTGGAGGAATGTAGGCTACAACTGCCTACATGCCAAATTTGTGGAAAGGAAGGACATGTAGCCCGAAACTGCAGACATTTCCTGAACCAGAATGTGGTTGGTATAGAGAGAAAAAGGAGAATGGATGAACGTCCACCTCCTAGAAGGTTCCCACCTAATAGGAATCGTGGGAATGATAGGAATGATAACGCTATTCCTTATGAGAACATGAACAATATATATGGCAGAAGAAATGAAGTTCCTTATCAGAATAGGAACAATGGATATAATGAGAGAAGGAATGATGTTCCTTACAAAAACAGAGAGGATAGGTATTATAGAGAAAAAAATGGTTTATACAATGGACGATAGAAGGATAGATCTTATACAGAAAGAAATGATAAACAATATAGAGGAGAAGCAAGACCTTATCAAGGTCAAAGGGGTAGAAATGAGCAATATAATCAGGTCAATGATAGACAAGGACCACATGGTAGGAATTTTCCTTCCCAGGTTTGTTATCATGTGGTGAAATAGGACATATCTCTAGGGAATGTCCTAGGCGGAATGTACAACCTCCTACTTCCACCAGAATGACTAATGTGCAGCCGACAACACGACTAATTCAAATAGAGAAGGAAAAGGATGAGTATCCACCCGTTGCAAGGGTAGTTATAACTCTTCAGAAAGAAGAAGGAATCCTGTGATGATGGAGAAGGAGAGGTAGTTACTATTCCTAACAAGAAGGAGAGCTTGTTATAGGAAAAGGTAAACGAGCAGGAGCAGGATCCTGACCAGAAAGGTCAGATTGATAACGAATCAGAAGGTATAGACAAAGGTGATATAGATAAAGGTGAACAAAGTTTTTCATTATTACCAATACATGATAAAACAATGGATTCTATGTATCACCAAGCTATAAATCAGGAAGTAAAAGTTACACTTGGACAGTTGATACACGTAGCTCCTTATATAAGAAATCAGATATTAAATGCATTAAGTTCAGTCCAACAAACATCACCTTCACGTGGATACACAGTTTGTAAAATGGATAAGGAAGTACTGTATGAAGGTGATTATGATGGACAAGTTCCTTGCATCACAGTAATGTGGGAAGAAATAAGTTAAAACGAGTGTTAATAGATGGAGGTTCAAGTGTGAATTTTATTGAAGAAGGTGAATGTAAAAGGATGGGTTTAGGACCGATCTAGCCTGCTCCATTTAACCTTAAAATGGCTGATCAACGAAGTGTAAGGCCATTAGGCATAGTAAGAGCAGTTACTATATCTATGCACGTTGTAACTAAAGTGGGCATGATACGTGAAAATGGGAATATAAAATAAATTACTAATTAATACTTAAGTTTTAATTATTAATTAATTATTTATTAATATGTAATTAAGCCTTAAATATTAATTAATTAATTAATTAATCATTCAATAACCTTACTTAGTAAGGAATATTCCTAAACTATCTTAGAATATTCATATTATTCTAAAAATAGTTTACAATAATGAAGAAATACTATCAAACTAATAATTACAAATGAAATCATTTCCTTATCAACATGTTAATTTATTTATAAATACTTTCTTCCTAACCATACAGAGAAATCTCCTCATTTTGTCTAAATCATCACTCTCCGGATTAATCAAATCATTTTGGTCAATATCTTGATGTTGTTGCCACACCAACACTCTCACGAATGCAATTGGGAGTTGCCATCCTTGTTAATACATAAGATGTAATAAGAGGTCTGCATAAAGGCTCATCTAAAAATGACGTTCCTTAAGAATAATATTATAAAGCGCCCGGTTGCTATCCTTCATTTTATAAAATTCAAATCACGAGAAAGAAAAGCTTCAGGAAATGTATGATACGGTGGATACTGCTCACAAAAATTTTCGAGATTCTTCTTTCTGAGGCACGTATCCAAGTAGTTCACTAGCTCATCCATGATATCGGTATCAGAATATGGATCGAAAGTGATTGGATGAATACAAGCAATGTTTTGGTTGAGCATAGCCTTCTGAGGAGAGTCGTCTACTACTAAGATATGTGCATTCTTCATTATCCTTAAGCGACTGATCTCCCCATGAGTCCCAATTATTCTTTCATTCTTGAAGAAGTATGGCTTGCTTTCCTTTCTTATATTGTGAAATTCGAGAGGTTTATAACATTCGCTGGTCAAAAATCCAATCTTTACGAATCACCTCTTCTGCAACACTACAATGTTTCTTAAGCAAATTCAACAGCGGTGTTAAGTTATGAATCTGCATGCATGACCAAATCCCCACAAGCGCACCCATCTCCTTAAGCTTTTGAAAGAGACGATCCAACCCTGGACGAAAAATAATATCATATCGAAATTTACCATGACAAGGAATGAAATCTCCTTGTTTGATTTCTTTTTTCCTATCCTCGGGCCTTTGTCGATGAAGCAGAACACCATTGACATCCAACAACACAATATGGCCATGAGTAACATGAGATAGCGTTGCCTCTTGAATACTTTGCAAATCACTTGTTTGCTCCCTTTCACATTTATCCGTTGCCACTATCTCGTTGCCTATCCCTTCATCATTTAATTGTACATCATCCTTACAAGATTCAGATATTGCATGCGCTGAAGAAATTGATTTCGGAACTGAAGCCAATAAAAATGATGATGAAAAAACTGAAGTGGCCCCCATGGTAACGATGTTTTGAGCTGCATTATTATCCATTTCCTGCATGAACTCTGTCATTCTGACATGTGGCACAAGAAATTGTCGCCAAACCCCTCTCTTACCTCATGCCAATGCTGAAAATCCATGTTCTCAATTGTTTCATTACATCTGCAAAATGATAATTAGCTGACCTTAAAATTATCAAGGTATATTATTTACCTTGTTAATGTGTGACCCATGTTTGAACTAAAAGCTTCATTAATCCTTGAGAATTTATTTTCTGTACAAATATAAACGAAATATACAAAAATGCCTTATGTTACACTCATTTACAACTATTCGTCACTCTAACAATTCATTAACAATTCTTCTTCGCTATTACCTTCTGAGTGAGGCGAAGAAGGTCTAAGCCGCTTGTGAGATGGTTCAAGATCTTCTATCTTCTATTGATGTTTCCATGGGTAATGGAGTGTGCAATGTTCTGTACTCCTCGAGATAACTTCCGGTCTAATATCTGATTGAAGTTCGTTCTCAGACTCCGACATTGAACCAGATTGTCTTCAGAGCTATCGCACTTATCTGGAGGGAACTTTCTCAAATACTCCTTTATGGATTCGTTGGGGTACTCAGTTGAGAACCTATCTATCCACTTGTTCAGGTCCTCAACCATGGTCTTATCCTTTTCAACGGCAAAACACATGTATGCCGAAGGTAACACTCCTTCAAGACGGACCCCCTAGTGCAGTAGTCAAAAACCCACGCATCACTGTGAGGACCCCTGATCAAGTTGACGATGCTCCGTGCCGCTTGACTTGTGATGTTTGGATAACGTACATTGCCGAATACGTCACTCTCACCTATCGGTGTATCGGATGGAGGTTCAGGGCCGTTGGAGTGCAAACAGATGCCTGGCCAGTCATTTGGAAGTTTGAAATTGTTTGGCGCATTCCTAACAACCAAGTGAACAACCGAATCAATGCACTTCGGATCAGCATCATTCATATAAAATCCTGTCCAACGATGTTTATTCCTCTTGGCAAGGAGAAGGCAAAGTATCGGTGACATGAGCAAGAATCAAGAAATAAATACCTGAAAAAGTAGATATCAGTCAAGAGTGCAAGTATGAATTCAATAATAAATACCTTCTTTGTACATGCTTGCACGGCTAAGTTTCTCCACCAATCCTCTAGTGTCCTGTCTGTCGAAGGATTTTTTGACACCCGCCGATCCATCACGAACAATTGAAACGGTTTCCTACAAGCAGTGATGGTACCCCATAAAGTCTCCGAATCCAACAACAAACATCTGTAGGGCTTGTCGTGATTCGTAGCATCCTCCTTTATAAGGTTCAACTCGGTTCTCCGCTGCTGAAGGACTGCCATAAGAGAAGGCGTCATCGCAATGTTCTTTTTTTGGCGTTGGCGTGCAATAGATTCTTGCCCAGATCTTCCGATTGATTCACCCATTCGACAAGCATATCATCGTTTGTCACATGCAAATATTTGCTTGACCTCTTCGTATGTTGAAGCGAGGTCCAACCCAGTTTGTGGCAGTGTATTCCCAACCACTCCTTGAAGTGCCTGACCGTCTTCAACTCCATTGCCTTGAGATGAAAAGGAGAGGTGGGCTGCTGTTGTTAATCTGTAATTTGCCATCAATCACCAAATCAGCCAAGACTTCCATCTCCTCCATCGTTGTTCCATTTAAAGGCTTCAACCATGTGAGCTTGAAATCGTTGTCTACATCCTTTATAGATTGAACAGACTTAGCCTTCGGCGTCTTACTGGGTTTTTTGCAGACTTCTGAGGGCTCCACTTCACTTGTCTGCTTCTTCTTCAGTGTTCCTTTTGCAAAGGATTCCATAATCCCCAACCATTTCGCAAAGATCCTATCCTCGGGACAAGAAATCAACATCATCAAAAGGATGTTTCCTTCCCGCCCACCTGGGCAAAATCAACTGCTACAATTTCTTCAACTCTCTGAGGAAAAGACAGATTAATATACCGGTGAGATAAATCCCACCCAAACAATTTGCTTAACCGGTAGTCCGAAATTAATGTTGTAACTGGCGACCTCTGGATCCGAGAACGTGACATTGGATGGAACGAGGCATATGTGTCGAGCATCGTTCAATCTGGGTTCACAGCATGCTTTCGGATGCTTGACTAGCACACCCACTTTGCATTGTTTTGCTTGTCCATGCGATGTGACAGAGGTTAGTTTGACAACAACCATGGTTGTTCCAATGCGCTTCCCGTTTAGTTTGAAATATGGCCAAGTTGATTCCAGAATCCCCCTGCCCATCTCTTCTCCTGCTCTCGTCTTTAATGTGACCTCAATTCCACATCTGAATACAAAAATGATTAGTTCAAGCACATATCCGAGTATAACAGATTTTATTTTAATTCTTACCCAGAATTTGACGACGACTCCATACTAATGACTCGATCTCCTTGTTTAATTAAATCGTCCTTCTGCAAAATAATACACTATGAATACAAATCATATAAAAACGCACACACACTTGTATAAACCCGAATATACAAAAATAATACACAGAGAGAAGTAGATGGAATTAACTGTCCAAAGCTCACCTTTGTGCTAGTTCAAAGGAAAGATAACATTTCGTTTTAGAACCACCACAAATGTGAGCTCTGGACAGTTTTACATAGTTTCCTAGCTTTTACTCGAAATATTATGATAAGATGATAAAATTAAATAAAATGAGATATGCAACTTATATATACTAATACACATATATATTCACATGGAAGGTGCGGCGGGATTAATCTCGCCACTCCTTCAATGCCTCCTGAAAGAGTGGACGGGATTAATCTCGCCACCTTTCTGGAGGCCTTGAACGGGAGTGCGGAATTAATCTTGCCACCCTTCTCGGTCTCAGAGAGAACTGGGCAGGATTTATTTGGCACACCCCTTCAGTGACTCCAGAAAGGAGGCGGGATTAATCTCGCCCACCATGTAAGGGATGGTTAAATGAATTTTGCCACCCTTCCCCGTTCTCTCCATTGGTATGTTGTAAACCTTCTACGTCTCAGACAGAAACGTTTGGGATTGGTTCGACTCACCAAGGGAGAAAAAAAGGAAGGGTGGCGGGATTCATTCCTCCAACAGGCATTGAAGGCTCGGCGGGATTAATCCCGCCGCCCAGGGCCTTCACTCGGTCCCTATGCGGCGGGATTAATCCCGTCGGACGCCAATTCCCTGCTCGAAATTGGGCGGGATTAATCCCGCCGCCTAGGCCCTTTAGGCAGGCCTTTGGCGGCGGGATTAATCCCGCCCGATTCCGCGCAGGGTAGCGGGATTAATCCCGCCGCCCCGGCCCTTCACTTGGGCCCTAGGCGGCGGGATTAATCTCGTCGCGTACGCATGCCCTGCGCGGAATCGGGCGGGATTAATCCCGCCGCCTAAGGCCCGAGTAAAGGGCCGGGCGGTGGGATTAATCCCGCCCGATTCCGTGCAGCGCGGCGGGATTAATCTCGCTGCCTAGGCCCTTTAGGCAGGCCAATGGCGGCGGGATAAATCCCGCCCGATTCCGCGCAGGGCATGCGTACGCAGCGGGATTAATCCCGCCGCCAGGCCCTTCACTTGGGCCTTAGTGACGGGATTAATCCGCCGGACGCCAATGCCCTGTGCGGAATCCGGCGGGATTAATCCCGCCGCCTAGGCCCTTCAGGCAGGCCAATGGCGGCGGGATAAATCCCGCCCGATTCCACGCAGGGCATGCGTACGCGGTGGGATTAATCCCGCCGGACGCCAATGCCCTGTGCGGAATCCGGATTAGTCCCGCCGCCTAGGCCCTTTAGGCAAGCCAATGGCGGCGGGATAAATCCCGCCCGATTCCGTGCAGGGCATGCGTACGCGGCGGGATTAATCCCGCCGTCGAGTGGCTAATTATATAGCGGCGGGATTAATCCCGCCGCTACACACACACACACAGAGATATATACAGATTATACAGATACTGGTACACATAATATATGTATGTATACATAGGTATATATATATATATATATGTGTATATGTATATCGTGTGTATGCGTGTGTGAAACAAATAAAATCATACAGATAAACAACACACACACACACATATATATACAGGAGTGTGCGTGTGTGTGCGAGAGATACAATTAACAAATCAATAAAATTATACAGATACACACACACACACATATATATAGATAAATAAATAGAATATATATATATATATATCTGTGTGTGTATATGTATACGAGTGTGCGTGTGTGCGAGAGATAGAGATCTATAGAGAAGAGAGAGAGAAGGAGATATATATAATATATATATATATATATATATATATATATATATATACATATATATCTGTGTGTGTATATGTATACGAGTGTGCGTGTGTGTGCGAGAGATAGAGATCTATAGAGAGAGAGAGAGAAGGAGATATATATATATATATATATATATATATATATATACAGATATATATATACATATATATATATATGTGTGTGTGTGTGTGTGTGTGTGTGTGTGTGTGTATACGAGTGTGCGTGTGTGTGCGAGAGATAGAGATCTAAATTATATTATTAAGATACACACACATATAAATATATATGTGAATAAAAATAAATAAATATCACAAATAAACGCAGAGGAGTGTGCGTGTGAGAGAGAGAGAGAGATCTCACCTGTGTGAGAGAGAGAAAGAGATTTCGCTGCCGCCACCGCCGCCGCCTTACAAACCCTAGGAATATACCAAAACCCTAAAAGGAATAGAATATATATTAACCCTAATTGAATATTCCTTTTTAAGAATATACTTAAACCCTAAAAAGAATAAACTATAGATTCGCCCTAAACGAATATTCTTTCATTATATTATTAGCGTGTGCATGTGCGTGGGTGTATCACATACACCCCAAGAATAAATATCATGCAAGGGTTTAACACGTGTGTCCATGAGAGTGTTAAAGTTTCACATGCAGCGATACATATATACACACATAGTATTATACACATAGACATACATACATATTTAGAGAAACAGAGTACAGGATCATGTATGGTGTGTATGTATGAGAGAAGAGTGACAATACATATTATGGATCATGCATGGTGTGTATGTTTGAGAAAAGAGAGACAGTACATATTTACATGGATCATGCATGGTGTGTATGTATGAGAGAAGAGTGAGAGTGTTAACAAATTAAATTCATACACATTGGATATATTAGTACACACATATACATACACACGTGTATACACACAGACATACATACATATTACATGTGTAAATTCAATGTAGGGTTTAGGGTTTAGGGTTAGGATGGATCATGCATGGTGTTTATGTATGAGAGGAGTGAGTGTTATACACAGATATACATTATACATATTACATAATATTGTAACATCAGTACATATTATGGATCATGCATGGTGTGTATGTATGAGAGAAGAGACAGGCTACATATTATGGATCATGATCATGCATGGTGTGTATGTATGAGAGAAGGGATTATGCATGGTGACACTGTGTATGTATGAGAGAAGAGATAGAGTGTTAACAAATGAAAATCGTACACATTGCATATATTATATTAGTACACATATATACATACACATGTGTATACACACAGACATACATATATATTACATGTGTAAATTCAATGTGTTACATACACACACACTGAGTACATATAGATCATACATGCGTTGAACATGATGTTTTTCAATAAAGAAGCAACATATAATTTCTCAAGTTTGGTTTAGGGCTGTCATAGTTTTTACTATGACTCGACCCTTTACTTTGGACGTTGACTGTTGTTACCTATTGTACTATGTTGATAAGCCCTAGGTGTAGAAGAAATAGGCCCGCTTAGTGCACTTGGATATCTAGTGATGGTCCGGCCGGGTGTCATTAGGTATTTGCAAGAAACTCTGGGCGAAGCTAGCACTTCCATCTAGAAAACTCTTACCTTGGTTTTCCGTGTCCCGGTTGGATTAATGGCTAGTTCCGGTGAGTTCGGCTTGTCGGATATGCTTAGAAATACCCCAGGTTTGACAGGTTAGGGTTTAGGGGTCGATGGATAACTCACCAAGTATGTTCCCTTTGGGAATGAGAATTCAGTGCTAGCCCACTTATGTAAACAGGAAAACAGGGGGGGGGGGGCTCTGTCACATAAATAAGGTAGTATATAGGAGTGAGGGTTCCTGGGTTCATGACTGAGCTCGTTACTCTTCTCCCGGTGCAAGCTCTAGCTTGTGTCGTCAAGGCACAACCCTCTGTTGTGCCGCCCTAACTTCCAGATGCCAGGGGTACGTCCCACCTTCGGGGTAGCTTACCCTTAACGTTGGCGAATCCATGCCTAGGAGGTCTTGTCGGAATGCACATTCCAAGAGGCAGAGGTTGAGGCTTGTCTCCAGCCTCCTCCTCCATGTCAAGCTAAAAGCAACACTCACAGCTAACCAGGGCACGTTTGTGTCTTTGTCCAACTGTGGTTGTGGGTTCTTGATTGACAAGGGTTTCCTTATCGGGTCTTGAGGGATAATTGAGGGGTTCTAGAGTTGGCATTTAGGAGCCACATTTGTGGCACTTGGTGCAACTCTCGAATCTAAGGGCTATGGCATGATAGCCCACATCGGGGAAGGCAGTGTCACATGGAGATGTGACACTGGGCTAAACGTCACACGATGCAACACTTGAGGCACGCCCTTTGGGGTTATGTCATGGGCTTGTCGCCAAGGGGTTGGATACCTTAATAGACATGCTTGTGCTTGCACTAGGGTGCTAAGCCTTGGGCATTCGCTCAAGGGAGGTTAGGTCTCATAACTAGGTGTGCTTTGACACACTTGGCTAGGGGAGTGTTCTCCTTGGAATCCAGAGGTTGAACAACCTAAGCTCATTAGCAGAAGCCCTTTCATAAGGCACTTGCAAGGTCATGTGCTTAGGGTTATCCCAAACCTAGCCTTAGGGAGTTTGCTTAGCAGGACACTCGTGTTCGCCTACGGCACACACTCGTGTCCTCATTAAGTACTAGCTCTAGGTCTAGGGTATAACTTGGCCACTCAAACCCTTAGGGGTTAGTCGTGGTTCAGGGTACCCCTTGTCGCCCTAAAGGGGTTGTACTCCCGGATGAGGGTGATTCCTCAAGGGGTAAGTGACGATGCCTTAGCTCTGTCTAAGGGTATGTGTGGAACACATGTCTCCTTGATGGGGGTTAGGGCATGAGCCTGTCTAGGTCTTCTAGGGCAAGACCCTAAGTCAACTAGGGTTATCCCTCAAGGGTTTTTGGGGGCAGACACTCTAGGGAGACTTAAGCTAAACCCTAAATCAACTAGGGTTATCCCTCAAGGGTTTTTGGGGGTAGACACTCTAGGGAGACTTAGGCTAAACCCTAAGTCTCCTGTCCACTCGGGCATTAGAGTCTAACCCTAGGGGTCGTTGGGGTTGTTCTGGGAAACTTAGCGTTGCTCACACAGGGTGATGACGCCAAATGGCCACCTGGCAGCCACGTGTCGCCGCGTGTTGGCCCTTTGGGTTAAAACTCTGACAAGGGCAATGTGCATGTGTGTGCATATGTGTCTCTGTAAGTGCTTCTAATGCGTGTGCACATGTATATATAAATTTATGATTGTGTTTATATATAATATGTGCAAAACAAACATCGAATAATTAAGAAAATAATATTAATATACACACTATGAACATATTTTAAATTATACATAATAATATATGATTTTATCTATATAGCCATATATAGTTTTAATAATATATTAATTTAAATATTGATAATAAGGTTTAACACTAGAATATTCTTGAAATAATAACAAATTAATTGAGAAAATCCCATTAATATATACGAATAATTACTGAGATAATTAATAATAAGACTAATTTAATTATGATAATTAGGTTTAATATTGGAAATTCTTTGAATATTAAGAAAATAATAAAGAATATCCCATAATAGTAGGAAATGTAAATTAATTAACTCGAGTAATTAAGAAAATAATAATAATAAACAGACTAATGAATATATTTTAAATGATACATAATAATAATCAATTAATTGTATTAATGTAATATATATATAAATATAAACTTAATAATATATACTTGAATATTAAGAATGTAGAATAATTACAAAAATTTCGTAATATTAAACAGCTTGAAGCACTTGAATAACATTAAATGCAATTTTAAAACATTCATTGGAATTGGAGAGTAATATGTCAGACTGTCAGTTATTTGTTTCAACTCATCTTAAATTTTTCTTTTCTGTATTTCAAAAATTTCGAATTTCTGACATAAGTATTATCAGTCTGACATGTAAATTTGAAAATACATTTAATTTCCCACTCAAATTCAGATCTGGTTCTTTCTCCGCAAGGGTTTCTTCATTTTCACTCTTCAGATTTTCTTTTTTTCTTCTTAGTATCAGCTCAGGAGCGACATTAAATTGGGTGCGCTATTGTTTATAGGAAAGCACGGCGCTTTCAGTGTTGTTTACAAGTAAGTATTATAAACAAATTTAGATATATTTTAAAGATTCACTCTCTTACATTCTTTCTTAAATTTTAGAATTTAGGGATTTAAGAATGCATTAGGATTACAATATATTCTGTTAGGGATTTATCCCGTTTAAATATACTTTTAACTTAGTATTCTCGGTTAGCCGGGGCGGCGGGATTAATCCGGCCATTTTTTTTCGCCTCTTTGAAGAGGTGGCGAGATTAATCCCGCCATCATCTCTTTCATAACTATGGCAGAATTAGTCGGGCAATGCTTCTCCGCCTCTTAAAAAGAGCGGCGAGATTAATCCCGCCGATAACTCTTCAACTGATAATGATTTACTTGAATTTATTAGAAAAGAGTTGTCGACAGGATTAATTTCGCCAACCAAGGAAGCAGAGAAGGGGTGGCGGGATAATCTCGCCACTACTTCCCTGAAATATTTGTGGGCAGAATTCATCCCGAATCTCTTTGAAATCATAGTTTCAGAGAGAGTGTGGGCGGGATTAATCCCGCCGCTTATTCCCCGTCATCAGAGTTGTGGGCGGGATTAATCCCGCCGCCTATCTCCGTCTTCAGTGTGTGGGGCGGGATTAATCCCGCCCCTCTTCCTCGTCGGAGGAATTTGCGGCGGGATTAATCTCACCGACTCTCACAAACGAGGAAGATCCGACGGCGGGATTAATCCATCGGTACTTCCTAGTCGGAGGGAGCCCGCGGCGGGATTATCCCGCCGCTACTTCCTCGTCGGAGGGAGCCCACGGCGGGATTAATCCCGCCGCTACTTCCTCATCGGAGGGAGTCTGCGGCGGGATTAATCCCGCCAGTACTTTCCCTCTGAGGGAGCCGCGTGCGAATTAATCCCGCCGCTCTCTCCGACGGGGTAGAGTCGGCGGCGGATTAATCCCGCCGACTCTCTCCGATGGGGTAGAGTCGGCGGCGGGATTAATCCCGCCGACTCACTCTGAAGGGGTAGAGTCTGCGGCGGGATTAATCCCGCCCATCAGTTATATTAATAAAGCATGAGATATTATTTTTATATATAATTATGTATTATTGCACATGCATATTATTAAGCAACTGCAGTTATGATTTCTTACAAATATTGCATAAACAGATATCATAAATAACACAATTTTTATGTGCAGGACAATATGTATAATACTGGAGATAAAGTATGTCTTCTTCGGAACAACGAGATAGTTGGCACTGGAACTGTGGAAGTTCGAGATGATAATGCATCATGTCACAATATTGCCCAAGGATCTTGTGTGTACGTATGGGTGAACACCATTTTCAAGCATGTTGAGGTTCCTGGAATGGAATTTGAGGAGGGTTCTCCTGTATTGTGGAATTTGGATGAAGTCAAGGCTGACACAGAATATACAGAGTCACAAACAAACAGTAGCACGAGTTTTCCAGATGATGGCTTGCCTGCTGTGATGGATGAGGTGATTCTCTTTCTTCATGAGATTGAGGTTGGGAGAGGCATCATCACAGCTATAAATCCAATGGAAGCAGTGTCAGAAGAGAAACTAGGGTCCGACTTCGTGGGTGTAGTTGTGACAGAGGTTTCACCTAATGGCACTTTGCATCCTGGATCCCTCGTGAGGTGGCGAACATCTGAATTAAGACGGCAAGATGGTTCAACATATTCTGGGTTGGATTTCAATAATAACAACCCGGAAGAACAACTCATATTTGAAGAGGTTCCTTGCATTGGTCCTATTTAAGAAAAAGGCGATTCATGGGTTGCAGATCTTCCCCTACATGTTTCAGCAAGAGGATGAAGATGGATCCTACATCTTCCGAAAGTGTTACGAGCATTTCCACGATTGACTGCTGCAAGAAGAAGTGTTGTCAGATGGCAGACCGGAATGAAATTACCCAATGTAGACATGTCTTTCGTACGCTCACCCAAAAGCAAAGGCATGAGTTTGTATATGCTGCACTAACTGGGTGTATTGATGGAATGGCTTCGGACACAGGTTATCAGAGTACATCCATGGTATTTAATAAGGTGGCCATCTGCTTCAAAGCTTGGTACAGTATATATGGGATCCCAAAGACCACGTTCTACCGTCGGAGGGATGAGTGGTTAGATGGAGCGCGAACCTCAGTACATGGGAACACTGGCTTGGTCAAAACCCGCTCTCACATTATGGCAGCCATAGAGATACTCAAGGCTTTTGTGGAAGCAAATGCAGACAGGATGCCTCACAAATGCCGAACCACAAATGCAGGGGTCAGGGAAAATCTCAAGGTTTTGCCTTCGATCTACACTCAATTGAAGCTGTGTGAACATGTGAACAAGTGCCTCAGCTTGATGGGGCTGCAAGCAATCTGCACTGGTACCTTCAACAACATATGGAATACTCATTTTAAGGATGTGGAGATTGCAAAACACTCTAGCTTTTCCAAGTGTGACACTTGTACATCATTGAAGGCTGCAGAGGCTTGTGCAAAAACCTTGGTGGAGATCACTGCCATTCAAAAGAAGATGGAGGCCCACATGATTGCGCAACAAACTTGCCGGTCTCAGTACTATGCACACCGCATGCTTTCTGTGTCACACCCATCAGAGTACCTGTGCTTGATCCATGACAAGATGGATCATTCAAAGACCAGCATTCCAAAGCTCGTTGCAACACCAAAGTGCCTTGGAAATGTCATGAAACTTCCGATTTCATTGACAGGTGTGCTAACACATGGACACGGTTGTGAATCATATGGACACTTTTCACTTCCACATTGGTCTAGCGACTCCAATTTCACTATTGGGTCGTTGGCCATGTGTTTCAGAAACCTTGAAGCCCACTCACAGACAAGTCCTATCGGTGATCTCAAAGTGAAGAAACAACACCTTCAACCTTTACATAATGCTCTCATGAACACGTCTGCACTTGAGGCTACTTGGGAATATGAGAGGCATTGTCAGCAACCTGCACAAAAAACAGATGGCCCTGTTGAGAGTTCAGGTTCAGTGGAGGGATCTAGCTCAAATAGTGTACATGTGTCCTCAACATCAAATAAGCTTCCTCGTCATTTGCTTTTACAGATGGATAATTGTGCAGGCGAGAACAAAAATAGGTAAATCATTTTACTTAAGGGTTTCTCAAGCTCATACTTACTTTTATTTTCTAGATATGTGCTAGCATACTTGTCAATGCTTGTTGCCAAAGGTGTGTTTGAAACAATCACGCTCAGTTTTCTTATGGTTGGTCACACTCATGAAGATATTGATGCGTTCTTCAGCAAGGTCTCCAACTCTACAAAAAGGACAAGTGCACTTACCTTACCGCATATGATGAATCTTTTTGAAAATTGCATCTCCAAAAAAAGTTGTGCTTTGCTTGTGACTGAGGTGCCAGACTTCAAAAAATTTCTCAAGGAGTATATAAAAGAGGGGAGTGATTCTTTAGTTGGTCACCTTGTGCCGCTACAATTCTTTTTCTCCATACGAGATGGTATACCTATTATGCAGTACAAGTTACGGCCATCAGAGCAGGAGTGGTTACCGAAAGAGGGGTTAATGCTCTTCAAAAGTGGAGAGAATGGAAAGCCACTTCTCCCAGAAGGACAACCAGACCCTATTCCATTGAGTGCCCAGCTCAAGGAACAAGAGGTTATTATTGATGGCATCAAAAAATATGTGGCATGGGTTCAAAAATCGATGCCAAAGAATTCTGATAAGGCAACTGGTTACTCAGAACTATATAAGCATGTGGTTGACTATTGGGAGACTGTTGTTCGAGAGTTGGAAGGGCCTACTGTCACAAGTACAGAATTGCAACACCCTTTTTGGCCTAAAACAAGGTGGCGAGAGGAGATTGAAATGACATCACTGAGCACAGACGACATAGAAGCCAGTAGTGATGTGGAAGTGCAAACCCCACACTTTGTTGGACAAAGGAACCAAAAACCTAAAGCATACTTTGATTGCTGCCAGGATCTTCAAAAACTAATGATGGTTCTCATTACTCCAGATGCGTCATATAATCAGCCTATTTGGATGGGTCAAATTATCGACACACCTGAAGTAATCACAAAAAATAGTATTGTTAAGGTTGCATGGTTCAAACCACAAAAAAGGCGACACGAGAAGGAGAGCGAAAGATATAATGGATGCCTAGAGAAAACATGGTCTCCCAATCAAAAAGACCCAGCATGTTTTATAAATGTTAAATCCATTCGATATGGGTGGATGTCAAGAAGCGTTGATAAAGTCACGATTAACAAAACTGCAAGGGAATGTATGTTTTCTGAAGCTTAAAGCAATTACAAAATTATAAAATATCATATATTTAATATTCATAATTATTATAAACTCTTTAATAATAGTACCAAATTGTTTACTTAACTATATAAATTTAAAAAATGATATGGAAGATTGACTATATTATTATAGGATTTTATATATATATATTATTACTACTACAAATTTTTAATTAATAATGTTATATTTAAATATTAATATTTTAATAACAACATCAATATTTATATAATGTACCTCTTATGCTCTTCCTTAATTGTTATATTAGGCAATATATTATATAATTTAATACCTTCTACTTTTATAATGTTATTAATTTTTGTTCAATGAATGCTATAATTTATTAAAGGGTAGAATACAAAATAGAATATTCTAAAGAATATTCTATTTTCAAACATATATTCTAAAGAATATTCCTTTAATATTAGAAAATGCTAATTAAATAGCTAAAATTGCTAATTATTAGGAAATGGGACTATAGCCATGCCCATTTTAGTTACAACTTGCATATCTGTTAAAGAACTTAAATTTAAAATATCCTTAATAGTCCTACGAATAGAAGGACAAGACGCAACCTATACTATGTTATTGGGCCGACCTTGGCTTAAGATTGCTTACATTGTGCAGGATTGGGGCTCAGGAAAAATGACAATAGGACAAGGTGACATGAAGGTGGATATCTATACTCATGCTAAGAGATATTTAACAAAAAGGGATAGACCGATTGCATTAGAAGGATATGATTGGATGCATGGCTTGGATGATCAAGAGGAAGAGGAGATTTTGAAGACATACCCTGATCTGAAAGCCCTTGCAAAGATCGATTTATATGCAATTGTGAATGAGAAAAAGAAAGCCTCTCAAAAGGAACAAGAAGAGGATCAGTTAGGGTTGCAGAAAAAATTTTATAAGTTTGTTTCTTATGAAATGAACTTACATAAACAACCTGCAGATTATACTTATATATATACTAATGACCCTCTAGAACAAGTTAACATAGGAACAGAGAAGGAACCTAAGATGTTAACTATAGCTCAAGGACTAGATCCTGATTTTAAGGACAAAGGATTAACATTGTTAGCCAAGTATAAGGACGTATTTACATGGTCCTATAAGGATTTAAAAGGAATATCCCCAGAACTCTGTATGCACACTATTCAACTTTTACTGGGATGCCAACTAGCTAAACAAAATGCATATAGGATGAATCCTAATTATGCAAAGTTGGTTAAGGAGGAAATTGATAAGTTGTTACAGGTTGGTTTTTATATATCCTATACAAGGAGCACAATAGTTATCACCACTTGTAATTGTTCCTAAGAAAAATGGAAAGCTAAGAGTATGTGTAAATTATAAAAAGTTAAATGATGTTATAGCTAAGGATATCTTTCCCATACCTTTTACAGAGGAAATGTTGGATAATGTCGCCGGACACGAAATGTATTCCTTCATGGATGGGTTTTCAGGGTATAACCAAGTGATGGTAGCTCCGGAAGATCAACATAAAACGGCTTTTATAAGTCCGTGGGGTGCATATGCCTATAGTGTTATGCCTTTTGGCTTATGTAATGCACCTTTTACCTTTCAAAGGATTATAACAGTACCTTTCGGGAATACCTTTTAGACTTTATGAAAGTCTTTATAGACGATTTTAGTGTTTATAGTTCAAAGGAAGAACATTTACATTGTCTGGAAAAGTGTTTCCAGAAATGTAGGCAAAATTTAATTGCTTTAAATCCTGAAAAATGTAACTTTTTTTGTTAAATCAGGAATCCTTTTAGGACATGTTGTTTGTAAGGAAGGTATATTGGTGGACCAGGATAAGGTTAAGGTTATCCTGAATTTACAACCACACACAGGATATAAAGGAGTTACATAGGTTTTATGAAAAATAGGTTACCATAAGCGATTTATAAAGCATTATGCTGAGATCGTAAAACCTTTAACGGATTTGCTAAAGGCAGATGTACCATATGAGTGGACATCACAGTGTCAAGAGGCCTTTGACCAACTTCGGAAGGCTCTTACTAAAGCCTCAATATTGGTTAGTCCTGAATGGGATCGAGAAATTCCATGTACAAGTGGATACCTCTAATATGGCTATAGGAGCCATGGCACTGTGGTTTGGACAGATAGTGTAACTCTAAGGTATTTTAAAACGTAACCGAAGCTATCGCCAAAGTATTTGTGCATGTATGTTGCGTAAAAAATTTGACCAATGTTATAATATATCATATAAATATTAAATGTGTCTATCACTATTTAAAAATTAATAATTTAATACGGTCGTATCTTATATATATATATAACTATGTGATATGTTCAGGATAAACATATCCTAGATAAAATTACACAACTTTTTAGTTAAATTACACCACTACAGAAAAGGAAGCTTAGGGATGGTATATGCTATCCATAAATTTAGACACTACCTTTTGGCTAATAAAGTGAAGATTTTTGTAGATCATAAAGCTTTATTATATTTACTTAACAAACCTGTACTTACAGGAAGGTTAGCCAAGTGGTTTTTACTTCTGCAGGAATATAATTTTGAGATAATTCATAAACCAGGAAGGCAGCATGAACAGGCTGACCATTTAAGTTGCATTAAAACAGGCGAAGTTCCTATACGTGCTATGGATGATTTTCCTGATGCGAATTTATTCCGTGTCAATGTTCCATTAAGGTGGTTAGATCATATAAAACAGTATCTAGCCACTGGAACAGTACCACCTATTTATAGGACAGCAAATGAAAGGAAGTTGTTTGTCGTGAGGACACGACACTTCTCTCTCGTGGGAGGGAAGTTATACAAATTGGGGTCCGATGGGGTGTTAAGAAGTGTAGACCCTTTAGAGGTCCCGGAGGTTTTTAAAAGAGGCTCATTCAGGCCTTGCAGGAGGCCATTTTACAAAGGAAATAACAGGAAGGAAAATCCTTCAGGCAGAATTATGGTGCCTACTTTATGAAGGGAGGTAGTAGCTATTGCAAGGCATGTGATAAATGCCAACGTGCAAATTGCCTCCAAAGAAACAAATACAACCTTATAATCCAGTTCTCCCACTAGAACCTTTCCAAAATGGGGAATGGATTTTATAGGACCAATTAATCCTGTGAGCTCAAAAAGGAATCAATACATATTGGTTTTAACAGATTATATGACGAAATGGGTAGAGGCAGAGCCTATGAGAAGGCTGATGCAATAATATAGCAAAGGTTATATACAATACTATAATAGTACGTTATGCATTCCTAAGGAAATTGTGAGTGATAAAGGAAAGCATTTCGTCAATGAAACAATAGAAATGCTCATGAAGGAGTTTATGATAAACACAAGAAGTCGACACCATATTACCCACAGGGTAATGGCAGGCTGAGTCGACAAATAAAGTCCTTAAGAACGTTTTAAGAAGGTAGTTCAGGATAATCGAAAGGATTGAGATGAAAGGTTACCAGAAGTTCTCTGGGCCTATAGGACAGCTTATAAAGTGACTACTAGTATGACACCTTTTAAGCTCACTTATGGCTTAAAGGCCATAACCCCAATGGAGTTTATTGTGCCATCCTTGCGAATAGCGGTACAATATAATATAAAAGAGAAGGACTCTATGGCAACTCGTTTAATATAGTTGAAGAAGTTGGACGAGTTAAGGAGGTACGCCTTATGGACTATACAGGCTATTCAAAGGAGAAGGAAGGTCTGGCTTGATAGGAAGAGAAGAGGAAAGGAGATAAAGGAAGGGGACTTGGTCCTGTGGTATAGAGGTAAGGTGGGAGAAATGAGTCAAAAGCTTGATTTAAAGTGGATAGGCCCTTTTCAGGGTAAGTCTGTAAAGGAAGAAGGAGTGATGCAGTTAGAAATGTCGGAAGGAGAGGAAATCGAGGGAATGGTGAATGTTAATAAGGTAAGGAAGTATATATCGCAGGAGAACGTTGCGGGAAATGTTATTTTTATTTTTGAGGAGCATATTCTCTGTCTGCCAATGCACACGAAACGAGGCTGTAGATCTAGGGTTTTACAGAGTGTGCAGCGAGAGAGAGATGTCGATAAAGAAAGAATGTTTGCCTACTCGAAATTGTCATGAGCTGATCAATCCTCCCAATGGAGAGAGGTTGGGTCAGGTACAACTGGTACATACAAAGTGGGATTTCTCCTTGGAGATGGAGAAGGTGTTGAGGGAGCTCGGATTGTGGGAGTATGTGCAGATTTTGAAGGATGGAGAGCCTCATGACGAGCAATGTTTCACATTGGTTTGCTGATGGAAAAGGTGGAGAAGCCCGAGATAGGGTTTGTAGCATATTCGGAGGAGAGGAAACTCCTCTTTACAGAGAAAGCTTCTAGAAAAGGTTTTCCAGTTGCCGAGATCGGAGGAGAAGTTAAGGCAGATAGATCTCACCTTACAGACTTTCTAAAAGAAGGAAGGCAGTATGTGAGTAAGGTAGGTCTGAAGCTTTCCGATCTCGTGGAGGAGACGCAGTTGGTAGTGAATTTCATTGTCAACGCGTTTGAGTTCGGACATCACACATCACGGCGTCAAATCCAGTGATGTCCCTATATGATGGATTGAAGGCGAAGAAGCCAGTGGGAGTGGCTCGTTATTTGATAAAGAGGTTGAGAGAGCACCTATGTGCCATGTAGGAATTGGAAAAGAAAGGAGAGCCTTCATTAATGATGGCATTTACATGGGTACATGTAATTGCAGATTATGTGCGCCTGTATGGAGAGCCGGCAAGGCCGAAAATTGTGGCTCGGATGAAACAAGTGAGGAAGGAGACAGAATTGTTTCAGAAGAAGCAGGGGAAGCGGAAAGGATCAGAATCTAAAGGGAAGGAATTAGATGGTGACCTACAAGGGGAAGAAGAGAAACAGGGAGAAAAGGTGCATAAGAAGAAGAAGCCTAAGGTGGAGAAGCAGGCACCAGTGAAGAGGACTACAAGGTCGGGAGGCAAGACTGGAAAGCAGAAGGTGAGAGCATAGGAAGGACCGGAGCAGAAATTGGTGAGATTTGGAGGAAGAAGAGGATGAACAGTCAGGGGGTATGGTGCAGGAAGACGAAGAACCATTTGAGCAAGGAGAGAAGGAAGAACCTGTGGAGCAGTAGGAAGAGGAGTCGCATAAAGTGGATAAGGAACGAAGGACGAGAGCGAGGCAGGAGATTAAGTCGGAATCCCAGAAGCAGGTGATAATGGACAGGAGGTCACCCCGAAGTCGTTACAGGAGGAGCAGCCCATGATAATTGTGCCATTAGAGACAGTGGATCCTTATGAAGCAAAGATATGTGAGAAGGGTAAAGCAGCAACGGATGAGCAAGAAGGGAAACGGAAGGGTTTGAGTCATCTGCTGATATTCCATTTTCGACTGTTACGCCGGCAACGGCAGATATAACCGATGATGGGGTAGTGGAAATTGCAAAGGAAGTTGAAGAGATGGTGCAAGGATCGAAGTTTCCGAGACACCAATTCAACCCACCACCGTTCCAGTCATCACCAAGATCACATGGAGGTATGTATGGCAGGGTGTGTATCGTGGGAATGGATCACAAGGCATAACAGTTCCTGATTTCTGCTTGGATGAGGAGGATATGCGACAGCAGCAACAGGAGGGTAATGTACAGGTGGATATCTCCTTCAAGCGCAGGAGGGCATTTGCATGGAAGGATGTGCAAACTACGGACATGCAGATTCAGTTTGCACAGGTTCTTGTGCAGCTCCAGTCTGAGATGGTTGAACAGTAGTCGGAGGTGGAATGAGGCAGGACGCAACTCAGATGGCGGCAAGCTTATTCAATCATTTAGTTAACACTAGATACACTGTCAAGGATAGGGCAGATATTCAGAGGTTGATTGTGCAGGCTGTGGAGAACGTCATGGCACCCAAGATGACTGCCATTCAAGGGATGATGAGTAAGGGTGTTCAGCGACCGACTAAGTAGAGGACTCCAAGCCCAGTGGTGGAGCTTAAGCCCACAGTGATGTCACAGGAGCCGGTGACACTGTTCCAAAGGCTAGTGTGAGCGCGAGACGAAACCAATAGACTGCTACCATATTATCGGTGGGTGGACGAATTCCAGCGTCTTCAAGAGGAGAACAAACATCTTAGGAAGGAGACGCAAGCATTTCGCCTTCAGGTAGCAATGGTGCAGCAGGAACTTGACAAGGAAAAGGCAGAGTTTCAGAAGTATAAGGATCAGGAGGAGGTGGAGTATCAGGATGATGCGCAAGATGTGTTGCCGTGAGGACACAGCAACGAATAAGGAGGGGCAGTGTTAAAGGTAAAATATTAGGAGCATAGGACATCCTATTGTGGAGAGAATAAGGGTAGGAGGTCTGTAGTAAGCATGGAAGGAAAAGGATGTGAAGAAGGAAAATCCTTACCGAGAGGAAAAGAAAAAGGAAAAGGAAAAGGATGACGTGGCGAGAGGAAGGGTAGTTAAGGGGAGTTAGGGCAACGGAGAAGGGGTCTCCATTTGAAGTTCTAGCAGGAGATAGAGGTTCTCTACACTTTGTCTCTTGTATTTATGTAGTAATGAAAGGTGCATATTATAAGATCTTATGTGTATGTATGTATACTCTCAATGAATGGATCTAACAAGGCAATAGCCAAAATCCGTTCTTGCCCTTGACTTCGGAGACCAGTCATTGTGGCTTTGAGAGAAGGTGATTTGATGTATATATATGTGAAGAGTTGATAGAAAGAAAGTGTGTAGCCTTTCTTAAAGGTTAGGAGAAAGGAAACCGGTTAAACAGGAAAATGTGGGGTTTCCAGTTTTCTTGTTTAACAGCCACATAGACTCTGCCATGGAGGCCCCATGTGGCACTAGGATCCAGGCACACTACTTTGGGCGACAACTAATATGGGCACCAAGATTTACCTAGCATCAGGCACACTAATCCTAGCATGAACACTTAGTATAAAGTGTCATAGTTTTTACTATGACTGCCCTTTTACTTTGGACGTTGACTGTTGTTACCTACTGTACTATGTTGATAAGCCCTAGGTGTAGAAAGACAGGCCCACTTAGTGCACTTGAATATTTAGTGATGGTCCGGCCATGTGTCATTAGGTATTTGTAAGAAACTTTGGGCGAAGCTAGCACTTCCATTTAAAAAACTCTTACCTTGGTTTTTCGTGTCCTGGTTAGTTCCGGTGAGTTTGGCACGTCGGATATGTTTAGAAATACCCCTAGGTTTGATAGGTTAGGGTTTAGGGGTCGATGGATAACTCACCAAGTATATTCCCTCTGGGAATGAGATTCCGTGCCAATTCACTTATGTAAACAGGAAAACGGGGGGGGGCCTCTGTCACATAAATAAGGTAGTATGTAGGAGTGAGGGTTCCTGGGTTCATGATTGAGCTCGTTACTCTTCTCCCGATGCAAGCTCTAGCTTGTGTCATCAAGCCACAACCCTCTATTGTGCCGCCCTAACTTCCAGATGACAGAGGTATGTCTCACCTTCAGGGTAACTCATCCTTAACGTTGGTGAATCCATGCCTGGAAGGTTTGTCGGAATGCACGTTCCAAGAGGTAGAGGTTGAGGCTTGTCTCTAGCCTCCTCCTCCACGTCAAGCTAGATGTAGCATCCATGGCCAAGCAAGGCACATTCGTGTCCTTGTCCAACCGTGGGCGTGGGATCTTGTTTGACAGGTTCACGTTATCTAGTTCATGAGGGTTCACTAAGGGGTTGGCATTTAGGAGCCATGTTTGTGGCACTTGGTGCAACTCTTGAATCTAAGGGCTATAGCATGATAGCCCACATCGGGGAAGGCAGTGTCACATGAGGATGTGACACTGGGCTAAACGTCACACGATATAACGTTTAAGGCACGCCCTTTGGGGTTATGTCATGGGCTTGTCGCCAAGGGGTTATATACTTTAACAAACAGACGTGCTTGTGCTCGCACTAGGGTGTTAAGCCTTGGGCATTTGCTTAAGGGAGGTTAGGTCTCGTCACTAGGTGTGCTTAGGCACACTTGGCTAGGGGAGTGTTCTCTTTGGAATCTAAGGGTTGTGTCACAACCCGATACAGGATACAGGATTCCGGATACAGGATACAGGATTTCGGATACAGGATACGGGTTACAGGATATGCCTATAGGATATTCCTACAGGATATACCTATAGGATATTCCTACAGGATATGCCTATAGGATATGCTACAGGATATGCTACAGGATATGCCTAGAGGATAAGGGACACTATTCTTAGCTCATGACTAGATTAGACTCATGACTAGATTAGCTTGGAGTTGTGAGCATAAAAGCTCCGACCTAATTGTTGTACAATCAGTTACTATCAACACCAATCATTCTACAATCATTCTTGTCCTTGTCTTGTTCTTGTCTTGCTCCTTTGCCTCCTGCTCTTGTCTCGCTCCTGGATCTTGTCTTGTTCCTATCTCGCTCCTAGATCCAGTCCTGTTTCTGTCTTATTCCTGGATCCTGTCCTGCGCTCTCCTATCTTGCTCTCGAATCCTATCCTGTTCCTGTCCTGCTCCTGGATCTTGTCCTACTCCTGATTCCTGAGTTCCTAGTTCATGTCCTGCTCCCTGTTCAGCTATCCTGCTCCAGTTCCTATCCAGCTCCTTCTCCTGCTATCCTGCTCCAATTCCTATCCAGCTCCTTATCCAGCTATTCTGCTCCATTTCCTATCCTGCTCCATTTCCTATCCTACTCCTTGTCAGCTCCATTTCCTATCCTGCTCCTTGTCCTGCTATCCTGTTCCAGTTCCTATCCTTTTCCTTGTCCTATTCCTGAGTTCCTAGTTCCTATCCCGCTCTGTCCTGCTCCTTGTTCTACTCTTGAGTTCTAAGTTCCTGCCCTACTCCTGTTCTGTTCCTGAGTCAAGCCTTCCTGTTCTTGGAATCCTACTCTCTTCCTGGTTCCTGGATCCTGGCTTGACAATTTGATAGTAACTGCTTCATAGTTCTCCATTTTCCAGCTACCTTTTTCTTAATTCTTTTCCTTCATTTTCCTCCTTTTTTCTTCATAGATCATGGCCGTTTTTGAGCAGATTCAACGCGAGCACCAAATTTGCTTCATGAGCTGGCACTTTGCGCCAAGTGGTCACCGATCTGCAAGGCTCCACCCATGCGGCACATGCAGCTGCTGATGCATCCTCCAAGGCTGCTGCGCAGGCTCTCTCTCAGGCATCAGTGGTTCCTTCTTCATCGAACTTTTTCTTCGGAGCCGAAAATCAGCATGCCAGAAAAGTTTCAGTGGCAACCGTGCCGATTTCCAAGGTTTCCTGAATTAGATCCGGCTCTTGATCCGCATGCAACCACGCCACTACTTGACTAATGCACAAAAGGTTGGCCTTTTTGGCATCCTTATTAAGTGGATCTCCCTGGGCTTGGGTTGCCCCTTTGCTGGAACGTGACGATCCATTGATGGAAGATTTTGAAGGATTCGTGGCTGCCTTTGAAGCCTGCTTTGGAGATCCTGATAAGTACCATTCCGCATGCACGAAGTTACGCAAGCTCTCACAAGGATCCCGACCAGTTTCTGTTTATGCATCCGAATTTTAACAACTTTGCACGAACGTTCCATGGGACGAGACTGCATTGATCGAACACTTCCGTTTTGGGCTAAGGGATGACATGAAGGACCTTCTCCTTACGTTACCGGATGCCCAAACCTTAGCAGAGATCATCCAACAGGCCGTTCGCTGTGACAACCATTTGTTCGAACGTCGTCAGGAAAAATCTCGTCAGCAGTTCCTGCAAGTCAATCTTGCAGCTGTAGCACATGTTCCTGTGACACCTTTTGGAGTAGTCCCTATGGAGTTGAGAAATACAAGCGTGGTCCACTTTTAGCTGTGGAAAAGCAACGCCGTCGTAGTGAGAACTTATGCTTGTATTTGGTGAAGTAGGACACAAGGTGGCGGAATGTCCTGCTAAAGCCAAGAAGTTCAAGATGTGCGAAGTTGAAGCCGAAGTTCAATGTCCACTCCGTCTAGGAGCCGCGAAGTTGGACGTAAGTGCAGGCTCCATTGGTGTTGCTCATACCATTTCATCACTCAAGTTTCCTGTACACATTCGCCTCAATAACCGAGAGCTCAGGAGTTTGCCCTGTTAGACATGGTGCAAATGCATGTTTCATGGATGACACCTTTGCAGCTCAGCATGGCATTCCGGTGGTGAAGTTGAAGCGTGCAGTTCCTGTGAGGTGGCTGATGTCGTTTGATTGCTTCTGGCGCAGTTACCCACGCTACCACACCTCTCTCTTGCAGTCATGGCGCATTCAACTGTTCGATTCCTTCAACTTGATCAAGACTCGGTCGACTCCCATCATTTTTGGCATGCCATGGTTCGTTGTTGCAAATCCGCAGATCGACTGGAGGTCTAGGATGCTCACGTTTTCCTCTCCAGCAGCCAAGATCAATCCTGTACCTTCCTGCGTGCAGGATACATCCTTGGTGTCTGAGGCAGTACAAGCTACAGGATTGACTGTTGCCTATTCCTGTCATCAGTATTGAAGACTCCTCCTCGACAGGATTCACCTCATGTCAGCTTCCTTCAGCAACATCCGCAGGCGTCACTCCACTCCTGTAAGTTTGCGGATTCCTGTACAGGGTTCTTCCAATCCTGTATCAGTGTCGAAAGTTCCTCCTCAACAGGATCCACCTCCTGTTGGTTCCTCAGCACATCCGCAGGCTTTCTCCACTCCTGTAAGTTGCGGATTCCTGTACAGGGTTCTTCCAATCCTGTATCAGTGTTGAAGACTCTTCCTCGGCAAGATTCACCTCATGTCAGTTCCTCAGCACATCCGCAGGCTTTCTCCATTCCTGTAAGGTCGCGGATTCCTGTACAGGGTTCTTCCAATCCTGTATTAGTGTCGAAGGTTCCTCCTCGACAGGATTCACCTCTTTCCGTTCATCAGCACTACAGGTTCATCAGGCTCCAGCAGATTCAACACTTCTACAGGACATCCGTTCGCAGTTGGCTACAGACGATTTGGCAAGGAATGTGTTCTCACACATTAGTCCTGACATTGCAAGCTCCTCTTCCTCCAGTTCCCGTTCAGACTACACGCTGTTTGCCATACAGGACGGACTCCTGTACCGGGAAGGTCTCCTGTACGTTCCTGTTGGTGTTTGCAGGACTCGTGTGGTACAGGATTGTCATGATACCCCGGCTACAGGACATTTTGGTGTGGCCAAGACAGTTGAGTTGGTGACTCGCAACTATTGGTGGCCTGGGTTGCGAGGTTTTGTGGAAAGGTTTGTACGGAGTTGTGACACCTGCAACAGGTCGAAGATGCCATCATGCACCCTCTGGTCTTCTTCGTCCTCTTCCTGTTCCTTCTGCTCCTTGGAGATCCATTTCTATGGATTTCCTCACAGATCTTCCTCCTTCTCGCGGATTGATGCAGTTCTTGTGGTGGTTGACCGTTTCACCAAACAGGCTCATTTCCTACCATGTAACAAGACTGCTACAGGCAGACAACTGCTGAGTTGGTGATCCGCGAAGTGTTCCGACACCATGGTCTTCCTGAGAGCATTGTTTCGATCGAGGTCCACAATTCATGTCCAAGTTTTGGCGAGAGCTTCTCCGGAAGTCTACAGGTTAAAGCGGATCTTTCTTCAGGATATCACCCACAAACGATGGGCAGTCAGAACGCACAATTCAGACCTTGGAGCAATATCTTCGTTGCTTCATCAGTTACCAACAGGATAATTGGTTGGACCTTCTTCCTATGGCGGAGTTTGCCTACAACAACTCCATTCACGCATCTACAGGCCAGACACCTTTCTTTGCTCTTACAGGCCACCATCCACGTTTTGATTTTGCTCCTCCTGCTTCTCCTTCTTCCGCTCCTGCAGTACAGGATCGTCTTCAGTATCTTCGGCAGGTACAGGATGATCTCCAGGTTCACCTTCAGGAGGCACAGGAATGGTACAAGCATCATGCTGATGCTCACCGTCAGCCGGCACCTGCATACAAGATTGGTGATCTCGTGTGGCTTATTCGTCGACACATTCGCACCAACAGGCCTTCTTCTAAGTTAGATTTTCAACAATTGGGCTCTTATAGGATCGTGACGGAGGTTAATCCTGTAGCTTTCCGACTCGAGTTACCATCCACGGTGAAACTTCATCCTGTGTTTCACACCTCCTTGTTGGAGCCGTATCATCCTTCTTCTCTTCCTGGTCGTGCTTCTTCTCCTCCCCTCCTGTGGTCATTACTGGTGAACCTGAGTACAAAGTTGCAGCCATCCTTAATTCTCGTCTTCATCGCCGCCAACTTCAATACTTGGTGGATTGGAAAGGTTATTTGCCTACTGATCGCACTTGGGAACCTGCATCCAACTTACTCCATGCTTCTTCCAAAGTTGCTGCCTTCCATCGGCATTATCCTGCTAAACCAGGTCCTAAGACTCGTGAAACTCGTCCTTAGGGAGGAGGTGCTGTCACAACCCGATACAGGATACAGGATTCCGGATACAGGATATAAGATGCAGAATTTCGGATACAGGATACGGGTTACAGGATATGCCTACAGGATATTCCTACAGGATATACCTATAGGATATTCCTATAGGATATGCCTATAGGATATGCTACAGGATATGCTACAAGATATGCCTAGAGGATAAGGGACACTATTCTTAGCTCATGACTAGATTAGACTCATGACTAGATTAGCTTGGAGTTGTGAGCATAAAAGCTCCGACCTAATTGTTGTACAATCAGTTACTATCAACACCAGTCATTCTACGATCATTCTTGTCTTTGTCTTGTTCTTGTCTTGTCTTGCTCCTTTGCCTCCTGCTCTTGTCTCGCTCCTGGATCCTGTCCTGTTCCTATCTCACTCCTAGATCCAGTCCTATTTCTGTCTATTCCTGGATCCTGTCCTGCGCTTCCTATCTTGCTCTCGAATCCTATCTTGTTCCTGTCCTGCTCCTGGATCTTGTCCTACTCTTGATTCCTGAGTTCCTAGTTCATGTCCTGCTCCCTGTTCAGCTATCCTGTTCCAGTTCCTATCCAGCTCCTTGTCCTGCTATCCTGCTCCAATTCCTATCCAGCTCCTTGTCCAGCTATTCTGCTCCATTTCCTATCCTGCTCCATTTCCTATCCTACTCCTTGTCATGCTATCCTGCTCCATTTCCTATCCTGCTCCTTATCCTGCTATCCTGTTCCAGTTCCTATCCTTTTCCTTGTCCTATTCCTGAGTTCCTATCCTTCTATCCCGCTCCGGTTCCTATCCTGCCCCTTGTCCTGCTCCTTGTTCTACTCCTGAGTTCTAAGTTCCTGCCCTACTCCTGTCCTGTTCCTGAGTCAAGCCTTCATGTTCTTGGAATCCTGCTCTCTTCCTGGTTCCTGGATCGTGGCTTGACAGGTTGAACAACCTAAGTTTGTTAGTAGGAGCCTTTCGTGAAGCACTCGCAAGGTTATGTACTTGGGATTATCCAAACCTAGCCTTAGGGAGTTTACTTAATAGAACACTCGTGTTCGCTTACGGTGCACACTTGTGTCTTCACTAAGTATTAGCCTTAGGTCTAGGGTATGACTTTAGTTGTGGTTCAGGGTACCTCTTATTGCCCTAAAGGGGTTGTACTCCCGAATGAGGGTGATTCCTCAAGGGATAAGTGACGATGCTTTGGCTCTGTCATAGGGTATGTGTGAGACACATCTCCTTTGTGAGGTTAGGTATGAGTCTCTCTAGGTCTATTAGGACAGGATCCTAAAGTCTATTCGAGTTATCCTCTAGGGTTCAGGGATGGTCATTTTAAGGGACTTAAGATAGAATTCTGCCTAAGTCAAACGATTAGGGTTATCTTGGAAGACTTAGCATTGCTCACACAAGGTAATAACGCTGAATGGCCACTTAGTAGCCATGTGTTGCCACGTGTTAGCCCTTCGAGTTAAAACTCTAACATAAAATCCTTATATGAGTCATACCTAATTTAATTGTATTTGATATTTACACCTCTTTCAAATTTTTTCTAGTTTATTCAAATTTTGTGTGTTTTGAATTTAAATATTTATTTAAATATAACTATAAAGTAACTATAGTAAGTACATAGGTTACCTTAATAAGTATAAGTAATTAAGGTTTATATAAAGATTAATCCTATAATTAGGATAATTTATATTTGATTTACGACAAATCTAAATATAAAAAGGATATATCTTTTACTTGTATATATAAACCTTAATTTGAATATAAAGGTTATCTCGAGTTATTGTATATTGTCTGGGTCCTTACACAACCAAATTAATTGTGTTTAAATTCATGTCTTAGAAATAATGCATCCAAATTTAAATTTCATAAAGTAAAATTTTATGCTTGAAAATATTTTAAAATTGTGAATATACTAGTTGTATTATGTAATTATTATTATTCTTTCATAGTTTGAATTTATTGAATATCGAAACCTTAGAAAAAGGATTACAGTGACCAATGGCTATAGCGCCAAGATTTAATAAGAATGTTAAATTAACATATAGAAGGGCATCGTATTAATTTTTACAAAAGAATATATTTATACAAATATCTTTTATTATACGTGCTAAATTATTATATATATATCAAATATTTATATGGCTATTTTTTAGCACGTGTATGAAATATAGATTAAATATAAATGCTTTCGTATAATATACAGGATCGACAATATTTAAACATGCACGATGTTTGAGAAAATAACACCGTTGCATAACAAAAATTTCATTACGGATTAAGAATTACACATGACAGAAAAGAGTTATATATTTATGTATATAAAATATAAAATACTAAAATTAAATATTTACTAACATATATATCAAAAATCAATGCTATCATAAGATCAAATATATATAAATATTACACAAAGTAATTTTAAGTGCGAGAAAATAAAATGATGCATAATTTTCTTTTATGTGGATTAAGAATTACACAAATGGATTAAAACAACCGGAAATAATATAATTAATGTTCCGATCGCCGGTTATATTATATATTGGAAAAACTTATAATTGTGAATGTATAACTATAAATGTTACAAGCAGTTTGTATCACACGTACACAGGGCTGCTATAGGTGTGTGCATATATATATTCATAGTTAATGATTTTGTTCGTGTGTTGTATGTGTATAAATGTTTGCTTCCATGTTATATACCGTGAAGATTCATATATCTGTATAACTAAGTGTTATAGATGGTTTATATATATATTTTATACTAGTACGTATATTATTTATAAATATTATATTATTAATATCTATAGTATACATTATTCGATATTGTATATAATAAACTATAATATACTATAATAATATTAATTACAAAAGGATTTCATACTCCAAGTTTTAAAAACTGCAATTTTACCCTCAAATAATTCTATCAAACTTCATTAATTAAGTCAAAACATGGTTTTAGCATCAACATTTAAATATAGAACCATTATAAATAAATAAAATAAAACAATCATATTTAAAATACTTTCATGTAATATTTTAATAATGTTTTACCAATTTAAAAATATATTATTATTTTTGTTTGTGTCGAAATTAGAATTAAGTAGAATGAAGTTAATTCATTTAATTTATAGCAAACTGGAATAAAATAAATAACTTTAAATATTTATGTGTTTCTTATTTAAATATAAGAAGTTATAAATTGAAGTGTCATGGTAAAAACTGCAATCTCAAACTTCCAGGGTACATATGCAAATAAGAAAAGTATCTTAGCTTCTCTTAAAGATATTACTTAATAAAACTCAATAATGAAAAATAGCATTTTTTCATAAATTTAAAATTCAGGTTTTAGAATTGTGAATATACTATTTTTGTTAGGTAATTATATTTATTTTCTTCCATGGTTTTTGCATTTCTTAAATAATTCAATAATTACAAAAGAACCGTATATAAAATGTTCTCTAACAAAATTTACATAATATTTAATACATCTAATGTGTATATAACAATATTGTATAATCATGTTTATATAACCAATAACCAAAAGAAAGTTATTCTGATTTATATATTTCAATAACACAAGATGCTGTATAACCGATTATACGCGTGCGCTTGCATCGTGAGAGATTTTGATATGCACACCACGGCAGCAATTTAATACCTCCATTATATGTTATATACATTGTACACCTCCATTTGATATATGTAGTATCTCTAGCTTATCTATATGCCACATTGTGTGGCTTGTTAACACTAAGCTTTCAAACACACACACATACACACATATTGTATGTATAATTTAGGGTTGCGTGTTTGCGTTTCATGTGTAAAGTGTGTTAGATATATAAACTCAAACACGCAGATTATATGTATGAGTGTTCTTGTTTGTGTTTAGCCAACGAACAGTCAGATATGTACGGATACACCATTATATACATACACATACATACATACGTGGTGGCTTATTTTATAAATCTTATTTTTATTGTATATGTCATATGTGCATATCCTTACACACATTAATACCTAACTTTTATTTATGCTTGAATTATCTCGTTCGTTTCAATATAAATAATAACATTAACTTATATTTGATGATAAATAATCATTTTTATTAACATTTTTACAATGTGATGTAACATATTCTTGACTCGTAAATTAAGTTGTAAGAAGCTTTAGAAAAAGCTAAACAAAATGTAAAGCTTGATTATCAGAAATTGTAAATATTAAAAATGTTATCAAGTTGTATACTGAAATCAGAACTTTTTCTCATCTAAAAAATTCTGGTTTATAAATTTTTCTTCTTTATTTTATAACTCCTTGCTTAATTTTTCTCTCTTAGAATTTATATATAATATAACACAAACACACTAGACATATACTGTAATATCTATGTCTATATAATGTGTATATAGGATATATATGTATGTATGTATATATATATATAATAAGACATACTTACAACATACAGATACACATACGTGCAACCAGCGTATAATATGTACACACACACACATACACACATACATCTTCATCTTAAAAGTAAAATATAAGAATATAAGCACATACTGTACATCAACATATATACCTACGTATACGATTGGTAGGTATGTATGTGCCCTTGAATATGGATGAAAACACCTACTATCTTTATACATTATACATACTTGCGTATACATATATATAACGTATGTATGTATTTATAAGTATCTACGTGACTTTCTATCGTGTCTGGATGCTTTATATTCTGAATTCAACACGGAGAAGATGAGATAAAATGGAATACAGTAGAGAGAGACATGATTAGATATTGTGCTGAAAAAGATTTAAATGATAAGTACCGGATTTCTATGTTTTAAGAGATTATTTTATGATATGTTTGTTTATGTTAACATGCTATGATATATTAAATAATTTTTTGTTAATTAAATCAACGCTCAAGTTGAGGCACTATATTTAAAAATTTAAGAATTAATTCTGATTTTTTTCAATATATGGTATATTTATATTAAATATATGTATACATATATATAATAAAATATGAATACTATATGAATATTTCGAAAATAATTTCGTGATATAGGGGTTATATATTACATGCACACGAGAGACAATTCAACGCCATCCCTTACAATGTTACCCGCGTCGTGAAATTATATTCATATGATATTTCAATAAAAATCACATATACATTGTTATAAATCAAATATATATTGTTATACCCACTAATTTTAATTGTACACTGGGGAAATGATGATTATGTAAACCTGTTAAACTAAGCAAAGAGACCATTTACATAACGCAAAATTGACCCTCTCATCTATCTGACTTTGACATGTTTGACTCAAAATTGACTACGTTTGACTCGACTCACTCTACATCGATGGGCTTGACCTGTTCAGAAGCCTTGCTCTGCACCTTGGGAACAGTCACGGTAAGCACACCATTCTCGACCTTGGCTGCAATATTCTCAATCTGCGAGTCCTCAGGAAGCCTCATCCTCCTCATGAAGCTGCCATGTGCACGCTCCACACGGTGCCACTTGTCACTCTCCTGTCTCTCTTCCTTCTTTCTCTCTCCGCTTATGTGCAGCACCCTGTTGTCCTCCACTGGATCTTGATTTCATCCTTGCTTAACCCCGGGAACATCCGCCTTGAGCACGTGAGCTTCCGGAGTCTCACACCAATCAATGCGCGTGTTTGCCACTGCACTCACCTCTCTTGCCAGCTGCCTCGAGCGGTCATCAGAGCCCCAATGCAAGTGCAGATTGGGAAGCCGACCACGGATCGGGAAACCCTAGCTCAGACCCAAATCCCGTCTGCCTCCCAAAGAACGGTGTCAATGCCATTCGAAATAGCCTGCCGAATTACAGAAAACTCAAGAAGATTTTGAAGAAGAACGAGTAGATTACAAAGAAAGAACACTGCAAGAAGAAACTCTGATGGATTCTGTGGGTTCTGATGGATTATTTAAATTGTGAACGGCGGGATTCTAGAAGTCCCTGGTGCATTCTTCCTTGCCAGCTGGCAATGTAAGGATTTTACACGTCATTCTAGTTGGACAACGGATTATTCTAGAATTTTCTGGAGGACGCTAAAGGATATTCTAGAATCTTTTGGAGGGATTACTCTAGAATCTTCTTGACCTTTTAATATTTAATACATCTACAATGTTATATAATCATATAAAGAAGTTATTTTGATTTATATATTTCGATAATACAAAATGCTAAGACCGATTATACGCGTGCGCCTGCTTGTGTGAGTTGTAAACATCGTGACAGACCTTGTTTAAATACCTCGTTATATGTTAACAGTTACGTTAATACAAATGTTACCATTTGATGTATGTATAATGTGATCTATATATATTTGTATCTATATATGGCTACATACGTGCCACTACGCTTTTAAACTCATATGTATGTGTGTGTGTATAATTTATTTTCATGCGAAAGTGAAACTCAAACACGCACACAGACACTTAAATTATGCAGATTATATGTATGAGTTTCTTGTTTGTGTTTAGCCAACGAACAGTGAATACAGATATGTACGCATATACATACACATACATATAATGTAAGTTAATGTGTGTGCGTATGTTATTTTTAAAATCTTTCAGTTTTTAGATTTTTATTATAATATATGTCATACTTACACATATTAATATCTACATTTTATGTATCCTTTAATGGTCTCGGTCGTTTCAATATAAATAATATTTGTACTGGAAAGGTCTGTTCTAAGAAGTTTTAGAAAAGTTAAACAAAATGTAAATCTAGAAGAAAATGCAAATATTATAAATGTTCTCAAAGTGCAATTAGAAATTTCTCTCTTTAAAACTTTGGTAATCAAGCAGAAATTTAAATTTTCTTTATAAATCAATTTTCCTTTTTTAAAAAAACTAGTGTGTGTGTGTGTCTATATATCTATATATATATATATATATATATATATATATATATATATATATATATATATATATATATATATATATATATATATATATACACACACACAAAACAGACTTTATGCATGTGCATACGTTCGGTTATATGTAGGTGTATCTATGTATATGATACACATACCTCACGTACCATTAATTCGTCGCAGTGTTTATTAGGAATTACATAATATCTTGATTAATTTTCTTAAACTTTAAACATTGTATTCAAAGTCATTAGTGATCTTACGCTTCAATTAATCAATTAATTTCACATGTTGTTCTTATTAACTTAGAACATATAGTTCTTCTTGAACATGTGTATGTGTGTGAGAGGGAGAGTGTGTGTATATGATGCATGTACAACAATAAGCCTTTGAAATACACACACTTACACACACACACAGCCTTTTCTTCATGAATACATTGCAGGAACGAACACATGGAACGATTTCGAGCTCAGTGTCTACAGTCACAGTGTGGCATAAGTGCAGTACATTATATTATATTAACATACAAACACACACACACACATGTAATGTATTATCGATCTAGAAGAGTTCAACACACAGATGGGATAAAAAGGAGAGAGATTAGATATTGTGTTGAAAAAGATTTAAATTATTCAGTTTATTATAATATGTTCGATTAATATGTTTTTAGATATTTCTAACAATGTTTCATTTTTATTTAAGCTATTCCAATATTCACTTTCTAAAAAGTTATTGAACTACTGTTCTTATTTTATTTATTATGAAACACTTGGTTTGTTTTCTCTAGATGGTATAAGATAATAAATATCCTTTTTATTATTTATAATTTATAACTAAAGTAGCACACATGTATATGTATATACAAACTCTTTCTCACATTGTTTATTGAAACTTAAATATTATCTGATAAATGATGTATATATGCTTGTATGCTGTCTAAAATGAAACAATTAATTTGAATACATATTCAGTTTGACTTTAGAAACTCTCTCTCTCACACACTTTATTTATTATATTATATATTATATATATATATATATATATATTATATAATATATATATATATATATATATATATATAATGGTACTAACGTAAACTTTAACACATATTAACGTACTGTTAACATATAACGAAATGCTGCGCATCAAAATCTATCACGACGTTTACAGGCGCGCGCGTATAATCGGTTATATAAATCAAAATAACTTTCTTTTTGGTTATCATATATATGGTTAATTATACTTTATATGATTATACATCAAATACATAATGGTCCAGGCAATTCTAGAATAATCCCTTATCCACGTTAGCACAATAGAATGACGTGTAAAATCCTAACACTGCCAGCTGGCATGGAAGAATGCACCAGGAACTTCTAGAATCCCGCCGATCACTATTTTAAAAATGCATCGGAACCAAAAAATCGATCAGATTTCGTTCTTCGTAATCTACTTGTTCTTCTTCAAAATATTTTCCAATTTCTGTAATTCAGCAGGCTATTTCGAATGGCATTGACACCGTTCTTTGGGAGGCAGAGGGATTTTCCGATCCCTTCTTTGGGTCTGAGTCGGATCCCTTCCAATCTGCACTTGCAAATTGGGGCTCTGATGACCGATCGAGGCAGCTGGCAGGAGAGGTGAGTGCAGTGGCAAACACGCGCATTGATTGGTGTGAGACTCCGGAAGCTCACGTGCTCAAGGCGGAGTTCCCGGGCTAAGCAAGGATGAGATCAAGATCCAGGTGGAGGACAACAGGGTGCTGTTCATAAGCGGAGAGAGAAAGAAGGAAGAGAGGCAGGAGTGTGATAAGTGGCACCATGTGGAGCGTGCACATGGCAGCTTCATGAGGAGGTTGAGGCTTTCTGAGGACTCACAGATTGAGAATATTGCAGCCAAGGTTGAGAATGGGGTGCTTACCGTGACTGTTCCCAAGGTGCAGAGCAAGGCTTCTGAGCAGATCAAGCCCATCGATGTACAGTGAGTCGAGTCAAACGTAGTCAATTTTAAGTCAAACATGGTCAACTTGGGTGGGCATTATGTAAATGGTTCTCTTTGCTTAGTTTAACCGAGTTTCTGATTTAAATAATCATCTTGTCCCCGCGAACAGCCTATTTTATAAATTTGCATGTTGAATGTATATGTTTTTTAAACAATGTATATTTGATTTTAAATATATATCTTCTCCACTGCGCGCACACGTCTCTTTAATTAATTTCTTTTAATTAATGAATAATATAAATCAGTTAATATTAAATATTATTTTAATACAACGTATTATAATCATGAAAATATATCAAAAGATATGAGATTAAATATATTTTTAAAATATCATCATGAATAAATTAGTTTTATTAACTCAAGAGTCAAAACAACAAACAATGAATATTTTAACATATGTGCATGTATATATACAAAACAAGTAATATTACCATGATTTTAATGCGTTACATGAATAATATAAATTGTTGAGTATGTGATTATTTTAAGGGGGAATTTCTATGTTACAATTTAATATTATTTTAAGGCAGTAATAAAATTATATGACAATGATCAATTCTGTATTTTATTTCCAGAAAATAAGAGGAAATTAAGCACACACACACACATATATATATTACAATGTAATGTAATCTATTAAAACCATAGTATACACAAAGAAATCAATACACACACGCACACATACTGATACGACAATATATGACTTATATTGAGCAATATATGATATAGTTTAGCATATAGAAATAATTCTCAGTGGTATATATATTTTATATATACTAATTTATACTGTTTAATATAGTATAGTGAGCTTGCATCCATTTTTATGTAAAGTGAAAACTATGACATGTTCACAAAACGGTTATATATTTAGAGTATGGAGATCGTTGGATTCTCTCTCTCATATGTTCTCCTTGCCCTCTTGGAAATCCAAAAATTTATCTTCAAAATTACTATAATAAATTAATTTTATATGAAATAACGAAAATGTATACATTAATAAATTCATATTGCATAATGTATATATAATAGAATATATATGACACAAACTGATCTTTAACATTTGCAAAGAGCATATGTTGAAAAAAATCAGGGTTAAATAATTTATTATATTTTTAAAATTATTTAATACAGTACCTCAGCTCCAAGGTTGTTAATGTGATTTAATTAAGAAATTTATTTAATTTAATATATATAGACATACTCGTCATATATACGAAAATATCATAAAATAATCTAAGGGAAAATATACATATTCTGTGCAATAAACTGCTGCTTAAATAACAGAAATTTATGAGGTGATTTTGAATAATATATGTACTTCATAATACACATGGTATGTAATACGTGTGTGGTCTATAGTGTGGCATATGCGTTCACACTTATTGCATATTCTGATGTTCTCTATCTCTCTTGTGTACACATCATATACACTCTTGTTCAAGAAGAATAAATATGGATATATATATAATAAGAACAATATATGAAATTAATTAATTGAAGCGTAAAATCACTGATGACTTTGAATACAATGTTTAAATTAAACAAAAAAAAACCATTAGTTAAAGAATAATAAACATTGCGGCGACGTGAGTAGTATACAATCTACATATATCCGAACGTATGCCTATGAGTTGAGTCAAATCTAGTCAACTCAGTCAGATATGGTCAACTTGGATAGTCGTCATTTCCCACGAACGAAATTATGCATATGCGTGCATGTTTTTTAACGATATAAAAATTAGCGGATATAACAATGTATATTTGATTTCGATTCAAATATTAATATATGTCTTCTCTACCGCGGGCCCGACGTATGTTTAATTAATATTTTATAATTAATGAATAACATAAATCATCTAACATAAACATATTATTTTAACTAATACAACATATCAAGATATGAGATTAATATATAATATAAGTTTAAAATATGATCATGAATAAATTAGTTTTATTAACTCGTATTCATATATGCACGCGTATGTACATTATCAAAGTAAAACAATTAATATTAATGTGTTACATGAATAATATAAATTGTTGAGTATGTGAAAATTTAAATGTTACAATTTACTATAACTTTAAGCATTTTATTTCCGAAATTAAGCATATATATATCACAATATAATGTAGTTTATTAAGATTACCAGTATATATACACAAAGAAATCAATACAGACACATACTGATATGACAATATATGAGTTATATTGAACAATAAATGATTATCTCAGTGACGTATATTTTTGTATATATTAATTTGAACACTGTTTAATATAAAAGTAGTGAGTTTTCAGAGTAATAAAAGCGTATGCAATATGAAATTTATGAATGTATACATATGCGTTAATATATTGATAAAAAGATCAGGATTAAATAATTTAATTATTTGTTTTAAAATTCTAAATATAGTGCACAACTTCAGGATTGCTCCTGTACGAAAATATCATACAATAATCTCAAGAAAAAAAATACATATTCTGTGCGCGTAAATTTTCTTAAGTACTTTTGTTTTATTTTAAAATTTTAAAGATATTTTATTCTTAAAATTTATATCTTTTAATACATATATATGTCTGTGCGTGTGTGTGCATGTATGTATAATTCAGGGTTGCGCGTGTGTGTAAGTTTTTCTGATATAGTCATATCGCACACGTCTGCACGAGCTTCATATGCATCGTTGAATAAATGTATAAATACACACACGTGTGCGTGTATATCTAACATTGAGCTTGTTTTGTTACATATTTGTTTGCATTTGTTGAGATATATAAGGCATGTCGTTCTCTAGAGACATGCTATATTGCATGTCTTACAACCTTATGTGTCTTTATATATAGATATATATATGTGTGTGTGTGTGTGTGTGTGTAATCTATGGTTCTGTGCACGTGTGTAAGCCTGGGTTTCAATATTACTACAGAATTTATAAAACTAAAATAAACTTGTTGAAAGTTTTCACATGCAATGTATATATCTACATATTAATTCATTCGTTCAAACTTATCTATATTCACATTCAACTAGAAGAGAATAATTTTCTTCCCCATTATATGTTTAAAGATATTATATATATATGTAATGAAGTACACATATGTATATCCATATGAATAATGTAGCATTTGAAATAACATTAAATATATGCCAAATCAAATTTAAGCCATTCAATTAACATATATTTATCCAAGTTTAAACTCTAAGTTTTATAGATAAAGTTTAAAGTTAAAAAAAACTCAATTCTACCTTAAATATAAAATAATATATATTTAGTTTATTATAACATTTAAAACTATTTCAGTTTTTGATTTAAACCAAAATTCTACTGAAATTCAGGCTTAAAATAAAATATAAGCGATTTAGTTTACACAAATCTTTACTCACGGATATAAATTTTGTTATCATTAAAAATGAAACAAAATTAAACCGTCTATATCTTTCTTAAAAGGTACTTTTAAACTCTTTTAATTAATATTTTAGAATAAAGTACTACTCAATACACACACACACACACACATACTGATGCTTGAATATATTGGTCCTTCCAACATTAATAATAATAGCAGTAGTGCTGTTTTTCAACCAAGTACTCTTAAATTTAAGTATTTAGTAGCTAAAATTTGAAGTTAAATTTTATACACAAACACACGTTCATTCACTTGTAATGGCGTATAAAAAGTGATACTACCCTTTATTAAATTGTAGAACCCTCAATGTATAATTATAAATATTTTTAAATAATAAAAGCCATTTTATAGAATTTAAATGACTTAAAAATAAAATAATTTTTTTTATAATAAAATGCTATATAATATAAGTGCATGTGTTACACTTATATGTATTAATATTGGTTAATATGCGATTCTCTATGTCTTTTATGAAACATAAAAGAATGATATATCTTTTATATATATATATATGGCAATTAAACATTGAAACCCTAAACCCTATGGAATATGCATTCTCATGAACACACATATTTATGAGAATATGCTTAAATTATCAAAAAGTTTTTTTTAAAAGCTTAAGAATATACTTCTAATTTTAGAGGGAATATACTTAAAGATCCAAATAATAAGTTCTTGTAAGGATGGAATATCCGGTTTATGGAAAGGAACTAATGAAAAATGTGTTGTTAATACTGGCTAATAAATTACATATTGTATTCAAAGTCATTAGTGATTTACGCTTCAATAATTAATTTCACATTCATATTTGTTCTTCCTGAACATGAGTGTGTGTGTGTGAGAGAGTGTATATGATGTCTGTACAAGAGAGATAGAGATAGAGAACATGTGTGTATATAAGAGAATATGTGTATATGCAATAAGTGTGAACGCATATGCCACACTATAGCAAATACCAACATTAATAGAAGCATTTGAATGTAATACAGATAGAGAGAGAGTGCAGATATATATGTACATACATACATACATATACAGATTTATATGTACATACATACATACACACATAAACACACACCTGGTCCTGTTAAGTGCATAGTATTCCTCAGGTGGCTAGCCACACAATGTGGCGGGCGTGTAGCCAGTTAACAGCCACATTGATACCAATAGCGATGGCAAATGCCACGAATATGGGTGGGGACGTCCATTTCCTAACCACCACTTTGTCCTTTGCCTCTGGGGCTGCCCAGTTCCTGTATATTGCCAATCCCATATATATCCCCAGAATCCCGATTTGGAGCGCAGTATCCCCTATAGCCACCAGTGTTGCAGCCGCTGGCATAAGCGCAGTCACCTGATTAAATTATATTATATTAACACACGCACACACGCACACACACACATATACATACATACATATAATATATACATTATATATATATAATGTATGTGCAGCCGCCTAGATAAAGTTGTACAGAATACACACATTTAAACACATACATGTGATTGTATATAAAGGTATATATGTTGTCTATGTATGATGTACAAAATGTGTTTATACGTTACTTTTAAGATGAAGACCCTTGATATGGATGAGAACACCTACTATCTTAATACTTTATACATACATACATATACAGATATATAACGTGTGTGTACACAAGTATCTACATGCATTATTTCTATGGTGTCTGGATGCTTTATATTCGATCTATAAGAGTTCAACACGCATATAGAAGATGAGATACAAAGAACATACAGTAGAGTGAGAGATTCTTAATAATCTATCAAACATGCACATGTACATATTGTGCATGCATTCATGATGCGGTGTAAGTGTGTTCCATAATTAGCAATATCAAGCTATACAAGTGTATAACACACAACACGCGCACACACTTAAGTATATACCAGGTCCCTGTGGCGTATGTAAGATATAATGGAGAGTATTCCGAGCATTGCTGATAGTATGCTCAGGTCCCAAAGGCTGAGGAATGAACCGAGGCCTGCAAGTGTGGCAAATCCAATGATCCATGGCTGATTTGCAGCTGCATTAGTTCTTACCGCTTCCCCTAGACTCATTATTAATGTTGATGAAGCTATTGTTTTGATTAAACCTGTAAAAAACACTAAAATTATTGATAGTCTTACATATTCATATTATATCATGAGCATACAGACAAAAAAATTTTATGCAGGGAAGAGTACTCTCTCGCTCCCTCCCTGCGAATGTGCAATGTGAAGAATATTGTATACATATATGACTACATGGTTGTCAGGTAGCTCAATATGATGTACGTAATCACATGTATATACATGAATACATATTCTTGCTGGATGTTGACATAGTGTATATTACGTGACTTTGTTAACATATGGTATCGTATATGGCACATGTATGAACGTGTATGTGTATATATACACGTTTAATATGTTTATATGTGTCATATGTGATATATGTTATCTGTAATGGTAAATGACATGCATATTACATGTACATGTAGTACAGACAAATTATATATAATATGTAAGTAATGAGTTGTGTGTAACAGAAGTGACTTTGCTAATGAAGTTATAAACTTTGACAATAATATAAAATATGTAGACACTTGATAACGTGTGTGTGTGTGCGTGTGTGCCTGTGTTACCTGTAACAGGAGTAACTTCAACAATGAAGTTATACACATCAAGGAGGAAAAGTCCAGCCCATCCAAAGAGTGTTAGCGTCCACGCAGTTGGCTCTTTTGCATATGTTGCTAAAAATTTGATAATTATATGACCGAGTATTTTAATAAGCTCCCACACCTCCATAAAGAAACCAGGCCATCTTTGAATCTCTTCTATTATCGCTCTTCGCATTATTATTGCAATTATTGCCCCTACAAATCAAATATATAGTCCCAGATATCTACAGACTGATATTGTGTCACTTGCCGTATGTATTATATATATACAAGGATGCCCTTAAAAAACATTGATTACACACACATATGCATATAAGTATACATGTGTGTGTTCATAACTACTATATACCAACAACCACACACGCACACGCGCGCGCGAGTATAATCCATGATATACAACAATCATATCTTATTTCAGATACATATTTTGAATGTATCTGAAGGGTTTAGGGTTTAAGATGCACACACAGACACGCACACACGCAAACATACCTGAAGCATATAGGAGATAATTGTGGCGTTTCTCAGGCCTGAAAGCAAGATACTGAAATGGTTTCCTAAGCCGCATCTTCTTCTTGGGCGCCTCAACAGCGGAATATTCTTCATTATTACCCTGTGAAGAAGAAGCATATACCCGGCATGAACCTGTGCGCAAATGTAGCAATTCCGGGACCCTACAAGAGCTGCGGAGCCGATTCTTATGCGTATTTGAGCAGAGAAATGCAGAAGTATGTGAACGTAGCAATTCCGGGACTGATTGAACAGCTGAATTCCCCCTGTTTGTATTTGAACAGAAATGGGACTGCCATGGAGGCCCCTCACTGCCATGCCTATCTCCATTCTCGCTTACAACCCTAAAAACAGAGGATCTTGAAAAACAGATGACCCTGAACCCTAAAAACACATACCCTATAACAGAGGATTTTGAACCTCAAATATGTATACCCTAGAAACAGAGGATCTTGAACCTAAAACATATTCCATAGAAAACTTTATATTGTACGGTCCATCTTTCAGATATAAAATCGTGCTAAGGGAATATTAATAATTAAAACAAACTTAATCCGCGTCCACGGCACTAATATACCTGTGTGTGTTTATCCCTATGGAACAAGATTTTATGCGAGTAATCTCCTATCTAAACAAAATAAAGATATATTAATAATTAATCATATTAATTCATTCTTAAATGCTTTAAACACTATAATTAACGAAGGGAGCGGTGACGCGTGATATACATGCTTAGTGTTATGTGACCGACCACCATATAAATAATGCAGACCGGATATACTCCCATTTTAATCACAATAACAATTTTGCACTTACTCACGGAATATTCCAATCCAATCTGCGTTTCGGATTAAAAACCCCACAGGCACTACTTCTTCTAAACTCGAGTGCATAGAATGTGTGGAGCCTCTCAGAATGCAGCTGCCCTTTTCTTCCTCTTCACCCTTTTTCTATTCTTGGCATCTTCAGATTCCGCTAGAATATATAAATCCGCGGCAAAGAGTAACAAAAACGACATGCATTCCTCGAATTCCGATCTGCCAAAACTCGAAGACAGCCGAGATCTTAACTCTACTTCGTTCCTTTCATCCAAGAGGCTCGCTCCAACGGGTCCCAATCCGCTGCACAATAGATAGTATCAAGGACTCCGGATATACATATAAGTTTTTGAGATTCCATCGATAGTTCTCTAACAGAGAGCATTTTGATTATGTAACTATATAATACAAAGATTTGGTTTCGAATGCGTACAGCTTGTTCATAGTTTGGATTCTTCTTAACATGACTAATGTGTTAAACACATAGAATGGTAGTTAGTTGTTAACTCATACTATACAATATATATTATATATATGTTTGTTAAATGGATTTAAGAAACTAAACATATATGCAACTACGGATCTGGCATTGAAAAGCAAGCCTGCAAAAGATCCTCAACCATTGAAAATTCAAAGCTTAAAGTTGCAGTCCGGCATATAATAAAATAAAATATACACATATATAATATATATGTGTGTATATATATACATATATATATGACTACTTTGCGTTGCTTTACCGGAAACATTATCAGGGCGATAGAGATTCTTCAATATATTTTCTGTTTAAGAGTTTTTCTATTGCACGCTCCCGTCCACTCACGGAGAGTACATGCTTATCTAAAAGGGCGTGTCTTAGTAGCAATCATTAAACAGTTAAAACACGTCAATGTGCCCTTTTACCCTTGTTGACATTGACATATAATAACTTAAGTCAATCCATATGTGTGTGTGTTTTGTGTACGTATAGGGAAAATTTTATATATACCCTTAAAGTTTGTCAAATTTATACTGAAACTTCAATTTAAAATTTTTAAAAAATAAAAAATTAATATTATTATGATGTATATATAAGATATTAAATAACATATAAATATACATATTACATATATTAACAAATTAAACTATAATCTGCATCTTTACCTTTATCTGTAGCTCTACAAACAAAATGTGTGAGAGTTCGATTCACATTGAATACTTTAAAACCGGCATTTTTTGCATTCCATACGCATACACATATATATACACATATGCGTGATACATAAGTGTATATGTATGTATTTATATATTTGTGCATTTCTTACCACGTAAGGGAACTCCATAGCTTGCCATGATTAATTATACTTGTATTTTTTTCTGGAGATGCCACCAGCGAATTTTATACACCATATGAGTCGTGGCGTGTGTAGACATTGTCCATGTGCGTGCGTGCATGTGTGTAATGCTTGCATCTTCTTGAAGTAGAGATAAATACTAAAATAAGTATTTTATTTATACTCATGAAATGACCATTGATTATGCATTATTTATACACATAATTATAAAGTCAGAGCTCATGATGTGTATGTATACTATACTTATATAGTTATATACACACATATTTTATATATATCTTTGAGAGTAAACATACAGACATGAATAATTATATAAAATGTAGTAAAATATGTACTCATATATATAATTTTTATTTTATTTATTATGTTTTTCTTTATACGCTACATAACTTTATTTTATTTTGTTTACTCATTTCAGCTATAAAATTGAAAGTACTTACATATATAACTATGTTAAAAATGCTAAGAAAAAGGATATATGATATTCATATAAATTTTAAATTTTAGATTTAAATGATATATTCATTTATTTGAGACTTTAATTTATATTTGACATTTTATTAATTATTTATTTAGCATTGTTTCAACTAAAATATGTAATTTTAATATTTTTTTTATATATAGATATATATAATTCATGTGAACTGCCAAAATAGGGTGGAAATCTTTTTAAAACATAGTACTTATTAAGAATTATTTAATACATTATTAATAAATATGTTAATTTCTTATATATATATATATAATAATATAATATAATAAAGCTCCAGAAGATTCCGGAATACTCACTTGGCCCTAGAGCATACGTGTAAACTCCTCACACTGCCAACTGGCATCGAAGAATGCACCAGGGACTTCTAGAATCCCGCCGTTCACTATTTAAATAATGCATCAGAAGCCACAGAATCCACCAGAGTTTCTTCTCGCAGCGTTCTTTCTTTGTAATCTACTCGTTCTTCTTTAAAATCTTCTCCAATTTTGAGAAATTTCTGTAATTCAGCAGGCTATTTCGAATGGCATTGACACCGTTCTTTGGGAGGCAGATGGGATTTTCCGATCCCTTCTTTGGGTCTGAGCTAGGGTTTCCCGATCCGTTTTCATTCAGTTCCTGGTCGGATCCCTTCCAATCTGCACTAGGAAGCTGGGGCTCGGATGACCGCTCGAGGCAGCTGGCAAGAGAGGTGAGTGCAGTGGCAAACACGCACATTGATTGGTGTGAGACTCCGGAAGCTCACGTGCTCAAGGCGGATGTTCCCGGGTTAACCAAGGACGAGATCAAGATCCAGGTGGAGGACAACAGGGTGCTGCTCATAAGCGGAGAGAGAAAGAAGGAAGAGAGGCAGGAGAGTGACAAGTGGCACCGTGTGGAGCGTGCACATGGCAGCTTCATGAGGAGGTTGAGGCTTCCTGAGGACTCACAGATTGAGAATATCGCAGCAAAGGTCGAGAATGGGGTGCTTACCGTGACTGTTCCCAAGGTGCAGAGCAAGGCTTCTGAGCAGGTCAAGCCCATCGATGTCAAGTGAGTCGAGTCAAATTTAGTCAACTCAGTCAAATGTGGTCAACTTAGGTTGTCGTTATGTAAATGATCTCTTTGCTTAGTTTAACGGAGATTATGATTTAAATAATCGTCATTTCCCACGAACGAAATTATGCATATGCCACTTTTACAAATTTAGTTTTTCATATGTATGTTGAATGTACATGTTTTTAAAAATGCAATTTAATATAAAATTAGCGGGTATAACAATGTATATTTGATTTTGATTAAAATATTAATATATCTCTTCTGGACCGCGAGCAAGCCGTCTGTTTAATTAATTTTTATAGCATAAGTCAACTAACATAAATATATTATGTTAACTAATATAACATATGAAAAATATATCTCAAGAAAAAAAATACATATTCTGTGCTAAAAATATTAATCGAACGGTGATTGAAAATATTACAATATGTGTATCATATACACCTACATATAACCGAACATATGCACATGCATAGAGTCTGCGTGTGTCTACTATATGCATATACATATGTGTGTGTACCAGGTTTTTAGGTCTTCTTAAAAGAAAGTGGCTATATGTATGTGTGTGTGTACTAGTTTTTTAGGTCTTCTTAAAAGAAAGTGGCAAGCGCGCCAGTTGAAAAAACAAAGAAAATTGATTTATAAAGAAAATCTAAATTTCTGCTTGATTACCAAAGTTGAAGAAGAGAAAAATTTATGATTGCACTTTTGCATTTCCTTCTTAGAAGTCAAAATATTATTTTTTATATTAAAACGACCAAGACGACTCACGCCATCCAGACAATTCAAATAAATAAAATGTAGATATTAATATGTGTAAGGATATGCACATATGACATATATAATAAAAATTTAAAACTGAAAGATTTATAAAATAACATATGCACACACATTAACTTACATTTATATGTATGTGTATGTATATGCGTACATATCTGTATTCACTAAACACAAACGAGAAACTCATACATATAATCTGCATAATTTAAGTGTCTGTGTGCGTGTTTGAGTTTCACTTTCACATGAAAGTATGTCTGAAAAACTTACACACACACACACACACACGAGTTTAAAAGCATAGTGTTGGCGAGCCATTACGTAACTGTTAACATGTAACGAGAGGTATTTAAATGCTCCCCATCAAAATCTATCAGGTGCACGCGTATAATGGGTCTTAGCATTTTGTATTATTGAAATATATAAATCAAAATAACTTTCTTTTATATAAATTAACCACTTTATAACATTGTAGATGTATTAAATATTAAATGGTTAAGAAGAGCATCCTCCAGAACATTCTAGAATATCCTTTAGCATCCTAGAATAATCCGTTGAATGACGTGTAAAATCCTTACAGTGCCAGCTGGCATGGAAGAATGCACCAGGGACTTCTAGAATCCCGCCGTTCACTATTTAAATAATGCATCAGAACCCACAGAATCCATCAGATTTTCTTCTCGCAGTATTCTTTCTTCAAAATCTTCTCAATTTGGAAAAATTTCTGTACTTCAGCAGGCTATTTCGAATGGCATTGACACCGTTCTTGGGAGGCAGAGAGGATTTTCCGATCCCTTCTTTGGGTCTGAGATAGGCTTTCCCGATCCATTTTCATTCAGTTCTTGGTCGGATCCCTTCCAATCTGCACTTGTAAATTGGGGCTCGGATGACCGCTCGAGGCAGCTGGCAAGAGAGGTGAGTGCAGTGGCAAACACGCGCATTGATTGGTGTGAGACGCCGGAAGCTCACGTGCTCAAGGCGGATGTTCCCGGGTTAACCAAGGACGAAATCAAGATCCAGGTGGAGGACAACAGGGTGCTGCTCATAAGCGGAGAGAGAAAGAAGGAAGAGAGACAGGAGAGTGACAAGTGGCACCGTGTGGAGCGTGCACATGGCAGCTTCATGAGGAGGTTGAGGCTTCATGAGGAGGTTGAGGCTTCCTGAGGACTCACAGATTGAGAATATCGCAGCAAAGGTCGGGAATGGGGTGCTTACCGTGACTGTTCCCAAGGTGCAGAGCAAGGCTTCTGAGCAGGTCAAGCCCATCGATGTCAAGTGAGTCGAGTCAATTTTGAGTCAAACATGTCAAAGTCAGATAGATGAGAGGGTTAATTTGGGTGTCACTTTTGCGTTATGTAAATGGTCTCTTTGCTTAGTTTAACATAGTTTCTGGTTTACATAATCGTCATTACCCCACTAACGCTTCTCAAATGTAATGATTTGATTTATAACAATGTATACGTAATAAAAAATCAAATAATTTCACGACGGCCATACATCGAAAGATTCATGCCCGTCATCAAAAGATTTTCATTTATAAAGATATGAGATCTAATATAGAGTTTTTAAATATCATAAATTACTTTATTAACTCAGAAAATGAACTAAAACAACAAACAATGTGTATTTTAATACATGTCGCGTATGCACATTATCAAAATAAAACAATTAATATTACCAAGATTTTAATGGTTTCATGAATAATATAATTTGTATTTTAAGGGAGAATTTCTATGTTATAGATTAATATAATTTTAAGGCATTAATAAAAATCATGACAATGATTAAATGCTGTATTTTGTTTCCGACATTAAGCATATGTTGTGTGCGCGCGCGTACAGTATAATGTAGTTTATTAAGATTGTGAAAACCCCTCAAGTATGCCATAGTATATATACACAAAGAAATCAATACACGCCAAAATACGAGTTATATTGAACAATCTGTGATATAGTTTAGCATGTGGAAGTTACCTCAGTGGCGTATCATGTAGATACTTATAAATACACACATACGTTATATATATGTATACGCATGTATGTATAATGTATAAAGATAGTAGGTGTTCTCATCCATATTCAAGGGTCTTCATCTTAAAAGTAAAATATAAGCACATACTGTACATCAACATATATACCTGGCAACATATTATACGCTGGTTACACGCATGTGTATTTGTATGTTGTATGTCTTATATATATATATATATATATATATATATAATATATATATATATATATATATATATTATATATTATATATATATATATATATATATATATATATATATATATATATATATATATATCCTATATACACATATATTATATAGACATAGATATTACAGTATATGTCTAGTGTGTTTGTGTATATTATATATATAAATTCTAAGAAGCAAGGAGTTATAAAATAAAGAAGAAGAAAAATTATAAACCAAAATATTTTAAATGAGAAAAAATTCTGATTGCAGTATACAACTCGATGACATTTTCAATATTTACATTTTCTTCTTATAATCAAGTTTTACATTTTGTTTAGCTTTTTTAAAAACTTCTTACAACTTAATTTACGAGTCAAGAATATGTTACATCACACGGTACTTATGTTGTACTTGGGATTCACGGTGCAATTGGAATATTTTTGAATACGAAATAAAGATTTAAACTTCACTAAATCGTAAAAATATGTAAATGTTATATATAAATGTTACGCACACACATCGTTAATACTATATTGGGCAGATATTATAGTTTCGTGTTTAGAATTAGGTTTTCACGAATTTAGCAATACTCTTTATGTATATACAGAATATTCATGTACATACATGTACAAATATGTAAATATACGAACAAATTTATTTATTTATATCTTAAGCGTTGTGTATGTATATAGCATACTTGATTACAACATTCTATATATGTGTACGCGCGCGCGCGTGTAGAGAGATGTATCGACTTACGTTCGTAATGGATATACACGTGGATATACAGAATAATTATGAAATTTTATTTGAATTTTTATTTTTATTTTTAAAAGAAAAAGTTTACCAAAGGAACATTTGCTAGGATTCCAAAATACAGCAACGGATGATTCAAAATATATATATATAAAGTGTCCCCTACAAATAATAGGATTCAAATATATAAAGCAAATAATAAACCCTAAACGGGAATAAGGAAACAGCTATGGCGGCCGATGACGACGATGTGGTGGTTCTCAGAGCTACAGGGGAGACTCTGCCGAATGGACCTCTTGACGCAGGTGGCAATGGCGTTGTGTATTTGTTAGCGACGCCTGCTCAAGCTGCAAGTGGGGAGTCTCTTTTATCATTCTTGAAGAATCCCGAGGAAGGCTATGTACTCAAAGAAATCAAAGGGAAACGGTATGCGTGGAAGCCGCTAACCCCAGATCTGCAGGTCGTGCCAAGAGTGGCTCATGATATTCATGTGTTTCTTATCAAAGGTAATAGTTTTGTGCTCTGTATCTTTCATTCTGTTCTTGATTCTTGATAGGGTTTTTTGTTTATTTTTGCAGCCCCTCCTGCGACCACCGGTGGAGCATCAGGTACCCAATATTCTTCCAAAACATTATCTGGTTTTGTGCTTGTGTGCCTCCTTGCCATGCCCTCATAGACCACCAGATCCAGGGCCCTTGTTTTCCATGAATTTGTTATTGCGTTATAGGAAGGATTGTCTTGTGTGTGTGGCTATGGCTCCTTTTGCATCTGTGTTTTTGCCCCTGCGCAATTTGCATTATAGGTTCTTGCACTTGACTTTAATGTCCGTGGGCTGTTTGGTCCATGTGGCTGTCTCACTCTCGAGTCTCTAGGTAGTGAATGGACGGACGATCAACGGAGGGTGGACCATCTCGTGGCTAAGTTCGGACAAAGGCTTCGCGAGGCAAGGCAGATCGATCGAGCTACTCTGCGGACTGAAGATGGCGAGCTACCGGAGAGCATTGCGGATCCCGGGGCTTACTTTGTTATAAGAGGCAGGAGAAAGACTATGAAGAGTTTGATTAGAGCAGGTGCAAGTATCTACAGGGCTTTTAGAAATACAGAGGGTGAAGATCAGTACAAACGGGGAGTCTTTTTGCACATGGCTGTGGCTTATCCGGGCGCTGGCAAGTCAACGATCGGGAATGACTTTCCCAGGATTCTTAGGGACATATGGGAGTCGGACATGCCATGGGTGGACAGTATACTGGATGATGCTTTCAAGGGGGCCGAAGAAGGAGAACAGGCCGAGTATAAGGCAATGGTGCAAGTGTCTTTGGGGTTGGGTTTCGAATTATGCATGTACCACAATCTAGTGGTAACCAACTGTGGTGGGTTGCTTCCCAAGGAAGCAGGCTTAGAAGCAGCACAGGTTCTGGCATTGAGAGCTTTGCATGGTGCCCTTTGTACTCCAAGAAGTGATTACCAGTACACGGAGCTGTTGGGGGAGTTGCCAGAGGGCGTGAAGGTGGCTCTGACGTTGCAAGATGTTGTAAGCTTCATTCGGGAAGTGTTGCTGCCTAAGGACGATCGACTTATCCTTCTTTCTTGGTTCTTCGATGAACTAAACGCGGCTGCTTGCACGCGAACAGGCCAAGTGGTAACTGTTGGGATAGCGACTTGGGCTCAAGACATGTTATCTGAGTTTGTGAGCTGGATGTATAATAACAGAAGCGGGAACACGTTTATTGTGGTTGGAGGAGCTACGACCAGGTTTTCGGCTTCCAGTTTGTGCTATACCAAGTCAGGTAGAGCGAAAGCTCATTTTGTTGAATTGAGACCCTTAACTCCAGATGAAGCCACCGAAGTTATTGAGGTCTTCTGCAGCAGGCTTTTCAACAAGCCAAGAGAGCCTTGTCCAGGTTGGATGCAATTGTTGTTGGACATGTCTGGTGGGGTTCCCAGAATGATTCAGTTGCTCATCAGAGCTGTTGTGACAGTTGATGCAAAAGGCAAGATGTCCAGATCCGTCTTGCAGAATTGCTTGAGCATGGAGACAATGACAAAGGGGGATTTGGAGGAAGTCATAGGAAACTGGATTGGTCTCTGTGGCAGCGCTGACTTCTTTACTGATTATACATCACCACTTAAGCTCCCACTTCTTATGGCAGCCCTGAGGACATCACTTCTGGGGACTGAGGTTACCAGACGCACAAGAGTCCTGCCTTTAACGTTTGAAGACATGAACGATGAGTATGGGCACCTGGAGGGACAAGGTGTGGTAGCACTCTGTTCCACTGTAGGTGGCATTGTCGGCGATGAGGATGTTGATAAACGTGCATATTCAACTTTTGGTGAGCGGCTCGAGCGAGTAAGATTCCCACCTGTTTTGTTCTTCTACCTAATGAGGAAGAATAGCACACAACCTGGATTGTTGCAAGCGTTTTCCAGTAGTTGGAAGGTCAAAGAAGTTGCAGATCTCTTCATCATTCGTCTCAACGTCTGGTTGTACTGGCTGACTTTAGCACCACAACCCCCTGACCGCTGGGCATTTACGCTCCAAGAGATTATGCCTTTGGAGTGGAGCATACCGCCGATGCTTGCTAGGAAGAAGTTCAAGCTTGTTGGAGACATTGAAAAGCACAAAAAATAGGCAAGTTGAAGTCTTTTGCATTCTTGAAGAAGTGCCTGCTTAAGAATCCCGGTTGTGCATTTTTTTCGGGATCTGGAAACTCCGGCAGTGACAGTTTGTGTTTGCTGGAAGAGGTGGCTACTGGGCTTGCGACGTACATGTTCGTTGAAAGTAAACTAATCACTGATGCACTAAAGCGACACCTGTGGATTTTGTAAAGATTCGGGCGAAAGCTGTGAAAGGATTAAAGTTGCTTGTCAACTTTAAACAAAATGAGGTGGATGAAGAGGCAGTAACGCTTGAACATGTGGATGTGGACGTTCTGGAGCGGAAGAAGCAAAAACTTGAAATCTGGTACGATGATGCTTGGCTTATGGAAGAACTTGGTATTGAGTTGAGCGAGGATGATGAAAGTGATGGAGAAGACGATGAGGATATATAACGATGAAAGTGATGGAGAAGACGATGAGGATAAAGACGCTGGAGAAGGTGATGCTGGTGACAAGTGGCTATCTCTCTCTCAGACTATCTGGGTCTACATGACGGATCAAAGTGTTCTTGAGGAAGTTAGGAAGGTACATCAGAAACGTGTGGTGTCCAAGAAGAATGATGACTTGGTGAAGTCCATGATCATCGGAGCGACTTACCCGCGAGGGAGTTCGTGGGACTGCGCTGGAGACTCCGCCGTTGTGTTTCTGTTCTGAGGGTCAATTTGTGAAGGAAAATTAATACCAAGAAAATATATAATCTGTAATTGTGTAAATGTGTGCATGTTTCCTCGTCACCATAGAACCTACACATCCCATAAAACGAGTGTATATTGCATGCACACGCACGCGCGTGCGTGTTAAGTTGTTTTCGTTGGTTATGTACAGTGTACAGTTATATAAGATAGATTTATGATTAACTTGAATAATTACAAGAATAACATTTCTTACAAAAGCCACCGAGGACCACCTGTGCAAATCCTACAGGCTTGATACCAAAAAAAACTAATTTTTTTTTAAAAAACACTAAAATGTGAAGGGGAAAAAAGAAGTAAAACCAACACTTTACAAACTTCTATAGCAACATGAAATATGAAATATATACACAAATATGAAACTCTGTGAAGGACTTAAAGAGTTAACCATTGTGGAAAAATATATTTACCATCTTCACATGCGGTACACATTCCCCAGTATTTACCATTAAGTTGAATAATATTTAAGATTAATTCTTTTAAAGTCCTTTTATATGTATTTTCAACCGTAACCTCATATTTATACTCAACTTGACCTTTGTATGTCCATGATCCAACAACCTTCTGTGTGACTCTCACCCCTTTCTCACCTGTTAAAACAAAGTTTAGTTATTTTGATAAGTTACTGTCATAACCCATGCATAATTTCATTTAATAACTATATAAAACTATTAAAAGATAATTAAGTTTATAATTAATAAAGATATTAAATTTTTCTTTATTACATTTTATAGCTTCCTTATTTATTGTAATATAAGTGTTTCTAATTTTGATACTATTGTCATAGTTAATAATAATTTAATCATACATTTACTATGATAAGTTACTGTCGTAGTTAACGCACACATACACACACAGCGGCCCATGCCATGCGGCCTTTGGTGACTTAAATCACAATATAATTGTTAATAATAAATATATTAGTACATATACATATGCATATATGTACATATATGCACATAATACCCATTGTATACACGTGTATGTCAGCACACGCGCACACGAATCTAACCTGTATTAAGTAAGTAAATGTTGAACTAGAATCTCTCTCTCTTGTTGAGTATTTATTTGTGTTTTATCTGACAAGGATCTTGATTTAGATATTATACATAGCTATATGTCTATGTATATATTCACATGTATGTACGTAAATATGCATAAAGACGTGCATCTAAGAGGCTACTTACTCAAAACAAAACAAAGAAGGCACGTCATATACATCCATAGATGTATTATATATAAAATGTATTCACATACAGCGTCTATATACATGCATGTATTCATCTATTCATATATATGTATACACACATATATTATGCATGTATTCCATTTAAGTATATATGCATCATTTATAATATAGAGATATAAGGCAATACATATATAGAGAACATTGTGTGTGTGTGTGTGTGTGAAATAGAGAGAGAGAGAGAGATTCTATGCAAAATATGTGCAATGTAAAAGTATAGATTGTACATAAGGATATACATACACACAAACACATATACAGCCATTTAAAAATTTATATCTTTTATAAGTTTGATATATAACGTTACCTATGATAAATAATAAAATCCTTTATTATTATTATAATGATTAGTTATACTTTTCAGTCGAATTGATATATCATGGTCTCCCTTGTTTTATTAAACTTAAGAGTAAGAGCACATAGATAAATAGAGAGAGAGAGTAATTATATAGTAGTTGTCTATTGGCAAGGGCACTAGTTATGCCACAAGCATGAACTACCAAATGGACCTTCTTAAAGTATATGTACTAATAATTATATAAAATGTGAATTATGCAGTAACTCATCCATTTATTGTGTGTGTGTGTGTGCACAAGTGCATAGTGTTTGGCCAAGTTATCTTTGATCAACAAACTCATACAATTCTGATAAATCCATTATACTTAAAGGAATGTGTAGTTTATTAAAGCTATTAAATTATTAATAAAAAATATTATAACATTAGAGTTACTAGAATACTTTAAAAGAAATTTAAATTGAAAATAATGTTATTGTGAACTTCAAGTTGGGTCCATTTAGGAGAAAATGTAACATTTGCACTGATTTTTTGAAATATTATTATTATCAAACTTCCATTTAGTTTATAAGTGTCAAGAGAGTTAATATCTATTTTACATGCAAAACTTACAATAAAGAATTTCATATCAAATGCGTAGAGAGAATTTAAATAACCTAAGGAAATCCAACCTGGAGTTTACATGAGTACTGTAGACTTTTAAAATGTAATTAATTAAACATATATATTGCAATATAATATTTCAAGCCAATCTTGAAATTATAATACATATGTATATCCTTTCGTTAGCAAATATTTCAGATATAATATAGATTGAATAAGAATGTATTTGTATATATATATAATAAAATATAAATTAATTATAAAGCTTTTTAAAGTTTTGAATATATATATATATTATCATATTTCTATTTATATAGTAAACTAGAATAAATCTTTAAAAAATTTCAAGAAAACTTTATGATTAATTTATAATTTATTTCAAAATGTAATCAATTAAATATATAGATTGCAATATAATATAATTGGTTTACGGGAAAATTACATTTATACCCCTGAAATTTATTATATTTACATATATATCTCTAAAAAATTTATATTTACATATATACCCCTTAAAAAGTTATAATTTACATATATATCCTTGAAAAACTTGAATCATAATATTTTAACTTTTAAAATAAAATATTAATTAAAATATATTTTTAATTCATAATATATTACAAATGAAATAATTAAGTGTTAAATGTCAAAAAGTTATCATAGTAAAAAATAAAATGTTTTTAAAAATAATTATATTATATTGTGATATATATGTTTAAGAGGTTGTATTTTGGACCTAAATAGAATATAATACAAATTAATTATAAATTTTTATTGATTTTTTAAAAATGTTTTTTAATTTTTAATTTTAAAATTTATGAAAGTTTAAATTGAAGTTTCAGGGGTATATATGTAAATATAAACTTTTAAAGATATATATGTAAATATGATAAATTTCAGGGGTATAAATATAATTTTCCCTTGTTTTAAAAATATGATATTTCTTAACATTTGCTATTATGATGTTTTTACATTTAATAATAAATAAACTTCATTTAATTTAATTATAAATATGTTATAAGTTAAATACATATCTTTATTAAGTATTATTATTTTAAAATCATAATAAAACTCAAGTTTGCTAATTAATCTTATATTTGTTTTTACAACACAAATGCATACAACGATTGACCATTATTTTGACTATATAGAAAGTACATAAAACCAGTGATTAAATCTGTAGTCGAAAAATGCTACGAAATATTTAATTACTAATCTAATTACTAATCTAGTTTAATTATTAATCCATAACATTTTTTGACTATGGCATATATCACTACATAAAATTGAAAAATGCTATAAAAATTAAATGGGAATTTCATTTGATTTTGTAAATATTAAATAGAATAATCACTCAATGTAGTTAAATAACTACCCGACTTTTAAACTTGTCTTTGAAATTAAGTGTTAATATATATATGAAGTGTGTGTGTGAGAGAGAGTGTTTCACCATTATATGTAACACTCTTAAAGAATTCATGCACACACATGCTTATTCTAATGGACCAAAGTTTCTAATTAAAATCCTCATCATGACATGTGTATGTACGTGTGCATGTATGTATATATATAAATTATATATGTGCACTTATACGCATTCATGTTTAAACACGTATTTTATAAAAGTGAAACCTTGGATTGGTCCATGAGAAGTAGCCTATCGATTGAACATCCATTTACCTCCCCATGAAACATGATGTAAAAGTTTAGTGTTATACCACAAACATAAATATGCATACGGGTGTATTTATGTGTATGTGTTACTAACGATTAAAGAATATTTGAAGTACAATTGAAGTACAACTTCTTTTATTGCAATTTCAATTAGATTTTAAGAAGCTCGTGGCATTTGTATTTGACGGAGCTTCTTTAGTACTAGAGCATGTAAATCATGTCATTGGAGAGGGAATTGTTTTTGGAGGTTTTTCATTATTGCCTTTAATTTTAAAGTTTAATTTATGTTTATTAAAATATTATTATTTAGAATTAAAGTTTAAATCATAAAGACTTTTATTATTTGGGATAACTCTATTATTATTGAATCAAGCTAGATTTAAAATTGTTTACTTTGTACCTTTTTGGTGTGTGTGTGTAGAATGATTTTATATTTATGAATAATTATTTTAATCTTATAGATTTGCATATGAATATTCTTATTTTTTGTGGTTGGACATTTTAATTTTATTATCTTTTTATCATTGAATGTTCTTATTATCCTTTTGTAATTCGAATTAAATATTTTTATTCTTATTGTTATATTTTGTAGTTTTTACTTTTTTGAAAAAAAAATTTTAAAAATATTAAATTTTTGGTTTGATTGTTTTAGTAAAGAGTGTTTTATTAAAGTAATTAAGGTAATTATGATGGTGGACAATAACGATAGTACCTAAATTTATTGTGATTTTATAAACACTACTTGAAAAACTAGGATATGTGAATTGAAAACAATTCATATAACTTGTTTTTATAGTGGAAATTTTTTCTTTTATAATCAAGATATGTGTGAAATGGTGGCTATAAATGTAATGTATTGTTTTGAAAAATAATGATGATTATAAATGTAATGTTTTGTTTTAAAAAATAATAATTACATGAAAAATTGGCATCGCCACATTTCTATGACATTAAGGCTATAAACATAATGCATCATTTCTAAAAATAATATATTATAAGAAAAATAGAAATCACCATGAGTTAGTTTCTTAATTAAACAAACACAATAAAGTTAATATATTTCTTATTATTTTTTGAGGTCATGTGATTATTATAGTTGTCTTGGACACACGATTGTATATTAAGGTTTAATCAAAACTAAGTTAACACACTTAAAAATGATAATTCTCATAAAGAATTAAATAATAATAACACATTCAATCTCAGTATGTTCCACGACATTCAGATAAATATTTAAGGGCAGTACTTTGAGTTACTTTTATTTGATTTCATTATTGTATGATACAGATGGAACTCTTTATAATTTAATTCACTTCTTAAAAGTTTTATATGTTTAAATATTTAATGTAAACCAACTTCTTATTTAAATTAATATAAAATTCTATGTAAGTATATACACACAGCAACATTCCTACAAAACAAACAAACCCTTTTTAACTATCACTTGCACACATTAAACTTTTCATAACTTTCAAGATTAACAATACAAAAGTTTTAATAAATATGTTTGCATGTGTAAAAATCTTTTTCATATGTATCACTCACTTCAAAATTAAGAAAATTACATTTAACATTTATATGTTTGGACTCCATTTGTAGGACAAGATCTCTTAATAAAGTCCATTGCATTTTAATTGTTGTAGCAAAGTGTATTAACCCTTAACAACTTCACCCAAATTAATAAGCAACCGTTTCAACTAAATCACTTTTTAAAATGTCATACTTATTGTTACATATTCAACTTCTATAATAATAAAAACAAATTTATATTTTGTTTCTAAATTACGAAAATTATCTTAAGTATACACTAGCTTGACCCATTGGTTCAAAAAAAAGTATTTATCACTCCTTATATAATCAATCTTAAAGTTAATATAATTGGTAAATACATCAAGACATATTTAAATATCTCCCCAATTTAAGTGTTAGAATTTACATTTGTTAGCCAAATGAATTTACAATAAATGTAATGTCTAATCTAATACAATACCTAATATAAATAAACTCCTAACCAAACTATAATAATGAGACACATTTAAAAACTTTTTTAATTTATAACAAGTGGTACCTAAATTTATAACAAACACTATTTATTCATAAAAAAATTATTCTTTTGACATGCATGAGCTCTTTCATTATTAATTATTTTTTATAAGAATTATCACTTTTAAGTGTGTTAACTTGATTTAAATTAAACTTTAATATACAATTGTGTCCAAGACAATCATAATTTCCACATGACCTCGGAAAATAAAAAGAAATATATGTAAAATATGTAAATTGTAATAACTTGATTGTATTGGCTTCACTAAAAAACTAATTCGTGGTAATTTTTAATTTTTTTTGGAATTATTATTTAAAAAAATGATACATTATATATATAGCCTCAATGTCATTTTAATGTGGTGATGTTAATTTTTCTTTTAATTATTATTTTTTGAAACGATGCATTACATTTATAACTACCATTTCACACATCTTTATGACCATAAAGAAAACGTTTTTTAACTATAAGAACAAGTTATATGGATTGTTTTCAACTCACATACCCTTGTATTTTAAAAATAAGTATTGTTTAAAAACCACAATAAATTTAGGTACTACAGTTGTTATCACCTTCATAACTACCTTAATTCCTTTAATAAAACACTACTAATTAACAATCAAGCCTAGGATTAATATTCTTTTTACAAAAAAAAAAAGAGTAAAACTACAAAATATAAGAATATCTAGCTAAAAAAGTAGAAAATTATTTAATTACAAAAGAATAAGAATATCAATTTACAAAAAAATATAAAATCATTCATAACACACCTAACAAAATAATTTTAAATCTAACTCGATTCAGTAATAATAGAGCTATCTCAAGTAACAAACTTTTATAATTTAAACTTTAATTTCAAATAACAATATGTTTAACAAACATAAATCAAACTTTATAATTCAAATATAATAACAAAAAGACTCCAAAAGCAATCTCAAATAAACCTTCTTAATCATATAATTTACATGCTCTAGTACCATATTAACATAAATTTAAATTAAGATAAAATGATAATATGTTGCATATTTTCTATTGCTTTCCTGGGGAGCTTATGGATGAGAATAATCCAAAGGAGCTTGACATAAAGATCAAGTTCGATACTAATAGCTTCCTTGTTAAAATTGATTTAGACTGCCTATTGAAACATAAAAATGTACTGCATTATGAATAATAAAGTGACAGTTTTAATACAAATATGTCATATTCGTGAGTTGCAAGCATACAAAGTACATACTATATATATGTATGTAAATATATTTTAAATATATTAGTTTAAGAATTTGTTATAATATAAATTCTTGATGTCAACCTCCCATAGTGATAAACTAATACAAAACTAATTAATAATCATTTATACAAAACTCTTATATTCCTATGTATATAAAAATAAATACACACATATACATACATACATACATATATATGTGTGTGTATACATATATGTGTGTGTGAATATATATATAAGTTTAAAAATTTTAATATTATTTTTTATAATAATATTTTAATATTTATATATTTATACATGTATATGTGTCTACACACACTGGAATTTAAAGATAAATTCATTATATTAAGAATAACAATTAAGTTAATTGCTCGATAAATTAAAATTACGTCTGAGTTAAGAATCACCAGGTTAATAATAATGACTAAGTTAAGGATAGTTAAAATTAAAAATAAATTTATTAATTTAAGTATAACAACTGAGTTAAGAATTTATTATTTTATACAATATTATTCAATAATTAAGCCCGTTGTGTACTAATAAGAATACACATATATATAAATATTAGTTACCTGAGCTTTAACCCTTTCCTAAGCAGGGTGACGGATTTCATAAACTTCTGTTGCTGCTTGAGATCTTCCACAAAAACACATCATTAAATACATTTGTATACATACATGTATGTAGGAATTGTCTTACATTTTACATGGCACCCAAGTCGTTCCCCCGGACTGAGCCCGTACATTGGATGGAGCTGAGTAGAGATTTGAGAGCGCAGTGTCTCTCTACATACAACATCTTGCAGGTTATCTCCCAAGGTCCCAATGTGTGTCAATTAGACTATATTACACTGCATCACTAGATTTTAAACATCGAACACATTATAACAAAAAACAATTAGAATTTAAACAAGCTTGTTAAAAGTTCCAAGTTTCACAATTTATATATAAGACTATGTATGTGTGTATTGCAGGAAGTGTCTGTCAACCATACAGATCCAACCTGATTTACTGAAGGGCCTAACGATGGTTGTGGACTCAGTGCACGCATGCTTAAGCATGGGCTTAAAAATCTACACATAGAGTTCCCTCTCTGGTGAGAAATTTATGTTTTTGTAACAGGATATTAACTTCCAGGAAAGATATTATAGAGATCGAGACATGGTGGCAGCTACAATTAGGAAAGACAGTTGGAAAAGAATGGATCATTAGAACACAATGACTAGCAAGCTATTTGCAAGAGCAACAAGGTGTATATATGTGTGTGTGTGCTTACAAAATGATAATCAAGGTTTCTTTCACATTTCAATGTTGATGATTAACAAGTCGACTAGACGACTTTGTATGCTCTTAGAATGTCTAAATGAGATCACTCAATTCTTTTTAGATCCTCCAAGGTACATGAGAAAAGAATTATATCTAAAATATGTCTTATGGCACAGGTTTGTGTTTGAGAAGAAACCAAGCCTTGAAAACTTCAAGATGGAAAATATGACCACATTAAAGTTTAAACATGGAATTAAGGTATGAAATCCTTCCTTATTCAGAGAACTTCCGCTGATCTGGAGTTTCCAGACCATGGCTGAAGACATTGATATGAATAACCACGTCAATAATGTGTCCTACATCAGCTTGCTGCTTCAGGTCTACACACACACACACACACACACACACATGATGATATATAGTTTCTTTGACATTTACATAAATATATCAGGAGTTACGGCATGTCAGTTGAAATCTATCTCTCTAAAGTAGACGATGAAATTATGTCAAAGTTTTTATTGCTGGCATCCTGTCTCTTCTTCTTTGCTAGATTTTAATCATGCATTAGAACTAGGTAAAGAGTTTACTGTGGAAGAATAAGAGAGAAAGTAGGATGTGCAATTATTTGCCTGAATTGTTCTTAGAATATTCTATGTAAGATTTGTTAGAATATTCACTAGTCGGCATGTGAGAATTAAAAACTATTTATCATTAAAATAAACAAGACAAGCTTGGCTATGCTTCATGTTTCACAGTCGAAATATTATATATATATATATATATATATTCATGACTTATATTGAAAAAGATTAAGGTATTATATTGAAAATAAAATATGTAAATAAAAACTAATAAATATGATTAACTTACCTCTATAGGTATGTAAGTAATACATATGTACATTTAATGTATTGTCAGTGTGTACATATGTATGCTTTTAATACTTATAAGATTAATATTTAATTTTGTTTTTAATTTGTGTAATTACTAATTACTGTGTATTTCTAAACACATAAATGTTATGTTAATATAATCATATATAATAGTTTAAATGCATATTCTCTCATATATGCAGGTTTTTTCATGATTAACATGAACTCATCCACACACACACACTTGTTGCACCACTACTCTCTCACACACACACACACACACACACTTGTAATGCCACTGCCCACACATACTTGTAGCAATAAATAAAACAATTGTATATTACTATAGGCCCACTTTCCACTAGCGGGTGGAAAGTGGGCCTAATAGTAATATATATTATTATTTTCTTATGTGTATTTGGACATTGTGTAGCTACAAGTAAGTGTATGTGGGCAGTGGCATTATAAGTATGTGTGTATGTGGGATAAGTATGTGTGTGTGGGTGCTACAAGTGCACGTGTGGATAGTGACATTACATATTTAACAAGTGCGTGTGCTGCCGCAATTTAGGGTTTAGGGTTGTGTGTGTATGTGTGTCCACACCACACACTCCACACACATTGTCCATGCACAATGGGATAATGGGCAATGGCACTACAAGTTTGTGTGTGGATAATGGCTAATGTTTAAATAAATGTGTTCAGTCAAGATCATATTAAAATAGATGTGTTGAATTTATTATATTCTTATATTTATAGACATGTATATTATGTAAAATATATAAATATATTAGTTGTAAAATTATTTAATGCAATTGTTTTTCTATATCATTTTTTTACTTTTATAAAACATTTATATAAAAAAATGAAAATTTAATATTATATAACTATTTTGATAAAAAATAAAAAAAAAAAATGATATTAGAAATATTATATATATAATTAATTTTACAATTTCACTTTTGACAATATAAAAAAACATGAATGATAAATAAAAGATAATGTAATGATAATGCACTTGCTATGAATCGTCTCTTATATATAATTCAAATATTCAATTAATCATGTTAAGTTTTTAATATATTATTTTATAAATATCCAATATATTTCTTAAATGTGGAATATATATTCCTATATATGTATTGGATTGGAATATATCTTATATTACATTTCTTCGTGTAACATTAAATTTTTCATTCTCACACAATTTATCAATCATTTTATTAACATATACTTGAAGTGTCCTATAGAGTCGTTATTCAAACTTCTCGCTTTTCCAAACGTGTAGATGATTTCATATCATTCATTTAGATTTTTTTTTTTTACTATTGTGTTAACAATTATGTCCGTCCTTTAACACATATGCCCTAAATGTAGGGCATCGTGTCATAATGCATAATGCATAGGTAAGAAAAAGGTAAACGTATATACTGCATTTGCCCTAAAGACATAGCGCCCCGTATATTGTTTATAACAAAATTACTGGTAACAATAACAATGTGATAATCTAATGAATTGGTACAATAACATGAAATAAAACGACAAAAAGAAAAAAAAATGATTTTGATAAAAGTTACAAACTTTTATAAGATTTTATAAATTTTATAACAATTTAAAAATAATTAGAAATCTTAATATTAAAACTTCCAAAAACCATACCTTGCATTCGATATCATAATTTAATTTATGTTTTTTCCAAAATTATCCATAATTTAATTTATGTTTTTCAAAATTATTTACGAGTTGGAATAATTAATACTGTAAATCTTTTCTAAAAAAATGCTTAGATTGGAATAATTTTATTAACATTGATTTTATAAGTCAAATTACTTACATGTATTCCAACAGTCTCCTGTATATAGCATACTTTATTGCATATTATAGATCATCCAATACTTTAAATATGTTTTCAATTTCTCTGTCGTACACGCGTACACAAACACACAGCTCTTTAATCACATTTGAAAAGAGAGTTCTTTCATTTTGTTACAGTATATACGTGCCTAAAATACATGTGCATATGTGCGTGTGTGAACAGAGTTCACACACACATATATATGTATATAGTTACTAGCGAACTTCGGAATATTGCATATGCATGTGTTATAAACGGCGTTAAGAAAGATAAATTTTTATCCAAATGTAACACTTAATTTCAGATCAACCTAACGTTGAAAACCCTAGAAAAAGTGAAAGCATAAATGGATGAATCTAACGGAAAGATTAATTTAAATTCGGAATCTAAAAGAGCATGACTCAAACCCAAACGTGTGTTATGACATTAAGAAGCGTTACTAACATAAATTTTCACTTGAATGTGTTAATTGGTAATTATGAGTGTGTACTTTTATGTGTTCACATATATAGGTCTCCTCTGGACTCATCCCCATCAGATCCAGCCTCTCACCTGCTTGATAAGAAAAACATACCAAAAGTTCTGAAATATGTATGTATGTGTGTGTGTTTGTGTGGATCTATACAAAAACATGCTATGTATGTAGCATATGTCTTGATTTTCAGCTGCTCTTGTTATATGTATTTATGAAATGTGTATGCTATATGTGTGTGGTTGTTGCATGTATAGACAAATGTCTATCTAGATACGTACAGCTCGGGCATATGCTTGAGTCATTGCATTGTTAAAATGTTAACTCTGAGAATGTGTGTGTGTGTGTGTGTGTGTGTACTTATACATTTGTTCTCTCTCTCACACACACGCATAAATTGTGTACATATACACATGCATATTGTGTATGTGAATGTACACACGCACATACCTCTGTGTGTGTGTGAGAGAGAGAGAGAGGGGGGGGAGGGGGAGAGACACTTGAAAGTACTAAGACGTAGAGTACCTGGGTAGCTCATTGTCCTGTAAAGGTTGAGCCCAACTTCAGCAGCTCCAAGACGGACAGTTTCTGGAATCATAGTCTTCAGCAGCTCGTGTACATATGTGTTCTATCTTTAAAACACACAATGCGTGTGTGTGTGTGAAAGAGTGTAGAGAGCCTCCCTCTTTGGTTTAGTCCCTTCTATGTCCATATAACTGAAGAACTCTACGGCTTCCTTGCTATTCCCAGTATCTTGAAAATGCCCACAATGGGCATTTTCAGCAATCATGACGGACCAAGAGGTGTTCTGCTTTAGCAAAGATTCGAGAATGGGTTGTACATCTTAACAAGAAGTTTTCTTATAATTCTATCATGCTCGAATCTGCTCGAATCATACTCTGGGCTCTTCTTACCTCTTCTGGGCACTGGCTGTGAAAGAACGTATATAGATGTACATTCCAAAGATGTTTTGGACGTGCTTTCGGAGGTGTTGTTCCATTTTACTGCGTTATTTCACAGACCCAAGTTGCGTTCTGTTTCCCTGTGTTGCGCTCTCTGAACTTTCAATATAAACGTCTAAACGTGAGCATCTCGAGCCCTAATGAAAATGGCGCCAATTCAAATTCAAAACCTTTACTTTCAAAACTGGGGGGAGCAAGAGTTATGTGCTATTCACGTGCATAATTCCATATAAATGAGATTTAATCAGTGAGCTTGTGATTCATCTCTGATATTTGAATATACGTTATTAGATGTTTTGTGATCATTCATTTATATTTTAAATTTTGAACATATAAAGTTATTTTTTAATATAAAGGTGAAGAAAGTGAAAAATTGTTACAAAGATGATGTTTAACATTATATAATCTCTATTAAATTTAAAAATACGAGCGAGAGAATATTCTAGCTACTTGGTCGTGGGTTCAAAACCCTTCGAGGTTTTTTTTATGTAGGGCAAGGATGGGGATGTTTGCGTGTGTGCCGTGCCGCCGCAGGATGAGAAAGGTAGGTCATTCAATCCAACCCAAATTGAATTTTATTGGTGAGTTCAGCAAACACTGAGTGCACCCAACATGATTAAGGTAAGATTTGCTTCTTTGTGTGGATGATCTGATACGCAGGGAAATCTGCCCGCCTGTCTGTGAGATTTTCAACCCAAGGTTTGCTACAGGAGGATGATGCAAAAGGTTCTATCTCAACAACGCAGGACAAAATGCACCAGTTGCAAATTAATGAGGTACCCAAGCATAAGGTGACAAGTTTATATATAGATATGAATGTAGAGAGTCAATAACAATGCACTCACAGGGGCCATTTCCTGCTCGTTATGGCCGATGGATCGTGGACCTTAAGAGCAAAAACATAAAAGGCTGGGACTACGTTGCACGCGAAGGTGCCCCACTGGTTGGAAGGGACGAGAACGGCAACAAGGCTGTACTTTGGCAAAACTTGCTTTGCACGCTCGCCATAACGGGTGCACAGGAGAAGGTTAAGACAGCTGGTGAGGTTGTCAACTTGGTTTTCCCGTTTGTCAAGTCCGGGACCAAGAGGTGCAAAGGCATTATTCTCCAAGAGCTTTTACGGGGTTCTCACGTGGTTACTACGTGAGGATTGTTGAGGGTGAGGATGGAATGCCTGAGCCAATCCTGCAGGACAGGCCAGGGAACGACGATCTTCATCTCCTCCTCAGTTGTAATATGCAAGACCAGCTTGTGGCCGAAGTCGGCTATATGGACCGAGGTCAACTCTACGCAGGCTGCCTGTGGATCACAAACTACGGTCCCATGGAGATGCAGTTTTCACGTACGGGGAGGGCTTGGTAATGCTAGTGGGGACTACTTTCTCCCTTGCTCACACAGCACCGGATGGGGCGCATACCATTTTCCAATGGACATGGGAATGTGTGCATACTATTGTTTCTGCGAGCTAGAGACTAGAAGAGCTATCCAGGATGCCGGTACGGGCGTGTAATACCCATTTCATGGGTGTTGACGGCAGGAATCCTCGCCCCTATGTCTACGACTAAGCTCCCCCTCTCCCATTGTGTATAACACACTTGTGTGTGACGTTTCCGGCGATGAAGTTTAGTATTTCTTGGTTATAGCTTTTTATATAATATATCTATATTGTAGTGTTTGCAGTTTATATATACCAGTGGGCGTGTGTGTGTATAGCTCGAGTGCACAGAGAGTCCGATGTATGAGCAGAAGTATGAAAGTATTAAAGTGGATCATACTTACACATATATAACATTTAATCATGAATTTACATTCTATATGTTTACTTAACTACAGGGAGGAGAATTAGATTTGGCTGTCTGTGTCTGTCTGAAACACTTAAATAGTCTATAGATCTTACGATCGACATAGGATATTTAAATGTTTTTATCATTAAGATGTGTTATAAGTTCTAAACAATAACTTATTCCATTTTCAATATATAAAAATATACTTATATATGTACGAGACACTCACATACGTACATACACATGTAAATTATAATCCACAGCATCTGTGTCAAACGTCATTCAATGTGCCCATTGTGGGCATATGCTGAAATGAAGGAGTTCCACGAATATATATTAGTCTCTGGCGCACTATCAAACTCGGATTAGCTTCATACATATGCAAAATTCACATCATCGTGTTTTAAGACACAGCACCCTTGCATAGGATTTTCTTAAACGTCTTCTTAATCTGTTGCGGATGCCTGTTCAGGATAAATCATCATTTTCTTGGGCATATGCATTCCGAGCAAGACCATTCTTGCATTTCCACACTTTCGTTAATCTAAACTTAAGAGAAATTTATACATGAGAGTTCTATGTAAGCGTGCAATAGCGTCTGATATATATAGTAAGGCACTTATAAATTCGATATAAGGTTTCATTATAAATTAGGGTATATAAATGTAAGGTAAGGTTCATTTCGCCAACTTACATGCATTTGCATTCTCACTGCTTTAAGTAGGGATGGATGCAATTTCCATATACACTGACCAAAGTTATAACTTGCCTTGTTAATTGTTAAGTTTGTTTTCTAGGGTTTCAAAGACACTCAAAATGAGCTGAGCCAAAACATTGCCATCACGTACGCACACAAGGAACATCGAGACTTGCAGGTGAGTTGTTAAGTTTTATTACTTGTTAAATTTCTAACATTTATGTGTTGTTTACAAGATTGAAGACAAGCTCCAATATCGCAGCGAAGACGGAACTATCTATTACATGGACGTATTGGGAAAGAATGATGCTGCAGACGTGACCATCATAAGGCTAGATCTTTCAAACCCACTGAATCGAAACTTATTCACTGCTCCATAGTGTCACACGTGGAAAGACCTTTGCATGCTCACATATTTTCTGATTGGTAGATCAGGCCTGGGGTACAGTCGCTCGTTGAGGGAAGGAACCGTTGGGTCTTACGACATAGATGCTGTGCATGTTAGGGGTACTAATGCACATTGTAACTAAAGTGGGCATGATACGTGAAAATGGGAATATAAAATAAATTATTAATTAATACTTAAGTTTAATTATTAATTAATCATTTAATTAATATGTAATTAAGCCTTAAATATTAATTACTTAATTAATATTCCTAAAATATCTTAGAATATTTATATTCTAAAAATAGTTTACAATAATTAAGAAATACTATCAAACATAATTACAAATGAAATCATTTCTTATCAACATGTTAATTTATTTATAAATACTTTCTTCTAACCATACAGAGAAATCTCCTCATTTTTCTAAATCATCACTCTCCGGATTAATCAAATCATTTTGGTCAATATCTTGATGTTGTTGCCACCACCTAACACTCTCACGAATGCAATTGGGAGTTGCCATCCTTGTTAATACATAAGATGTAATAAGACAGGTCTGCATAAAGGCTCATCTAAAGAATGACGTTCCTTAAGAATAATATTATAAAGCGCCCGGTTATCCTTCATTTTATAAAATTCAAAATCACGAGAAAGAAAAGCTTCAGGAAATGTTATACGGTGGATACTGCTCACAAAAATTTTCGAGATTCTTCTTTCTGAGGCACGTATCCAAGTACACTAGCTCATCCATAATATCATATCAGAATATGGATCGAAAGTGATTGGATGAATACAAGCAATGTTTTGGTTGAGCATAGCCTTCTGAGGAGAGTCGTCTACTAAGATATGTGCATTCTTCATTATCCTTAAGCGACTGATCTCCCCATGAGTCCCAATTATTCTTTCATTCTTGAAGAAGTACGGCTTGCTTTCCTTTCTTATATTGTGAAATTCGAGAGGTTTATAACATATTCGCTGGTCAAAAATCCAATCTTTACGAATCACCTCTTCTGCAACACTACAATGTTTCTTAAGCAAATTCAACAGCGGTGTTAAGTTATGAATCTGCATGCATGACCAAATCCCCACAAGCGCACCCATCTCCTTAAGCTTTTGAAAGAGACGATCCAACCCTGGACGAAAAATAATATCATATCGAAATTTACCATGACAAGGAATGAAATCTCCTTGTTTGATTTCTTTTTTCCTATCCTCGGGCCTTTGTCGATGAAGCAGAACACCATTGACATCCAACAACACAATATGGCCATGAGTAACATGGGATAGCGTTGCCTCTTGAATACTTTGCAAATCACTTGTTTGCTCCCTTTCACATTTATCCGTATCTCGTTGCACTATCTCTTGCCTATCCCTTCACATTTAATTGTACATCATCCTTACAAGATTCAGATATTGCATGCGCTGAAGAAATTGATTTCGGAACTGAAGCCAATAAAAATGATGATGAAAAAATGAAGTGGCCCCCATGGTAACGATGTTTTGAGCTGCATTATTATCCATTTCCTGCATGAACTCTGTCATTCTGACATGTGGCACAAGAAATTGTCGCCAAACCCCTCTCTTACCTCATGCCAATGCTGAAAATCCATGTTCTCAATTGTTTCATTACATCTGCAAAATGATAATTAGCTGACCTTAAAATTATCAAGGTATATTATTTACCTTGTTAATGTGTGACCCATGTTTGAACTAAAAGCTTCATTAATCCTTGAGAATTTATTTTCTGTACAAATATAAACGAAATATACAAAAATGCCTTATGTTACACTCATTTACAACTATTCGTCACTCTAAAACTTATTAACAATTCTTCTTCGCTATTACCTTCTGAGTGAGGCGAAGAAGGTCTAAGCCGCTTGTGAGATGGTTCATGATCTTCTGTATCTTCTATTGATGTTTCCATGGGTAATGGAGTGTGCGAATGTTCTGTACTCCTCGAGATAACTTCCGGTCTAATATCTGATTGAAGTTCGTCCTCAGACTCCGACATTGAACCAGATTCGTCTTCAGAGCTATCGCACTTATCGGAGGGAACTTTCTCAAATACTCCTTTATGGATTCGTTGGGGTATCAGTTGAGAACCTATCTATCCACTTGTTCAGGTCCTCAACCATGGTCTTATCCTTTTCAACGGCAAATACACATGTATGCCGAAGGTAACACTCCTTCAAGACGGACCCCCTAGTGCAGTAGTCAAAAACCCACGCATCACTGTGAGGACCCCTGATCAAGTTGACGATGCTCCGTGCCGCTTGACTTGTGATGTTTGGATAACGTACATTGCCGAATACGTCACTCTCAGCTATCGGTGTATCGGATGGAGGTTCAGGGCCGTTGGAGTGCAAACAGATGCCTGGCCAGTCATTTGGAAGTTTGAAACTGTTTGGCGCATTCCTAACAACCAAGTGAACAACCGAATCAATGCACTTCGGATCAGCATCATTCATATAAAATCCTGTCCAACGATGTTTATTCCTCTTGGCAAAGGAGAAGGCAAAGGTATCGGTGACATGAGCAAGAATCAAGAAATAAATACCTGAAAACGTAGATATCAGTCAAGAGTGCAAGTATGAATTCAATAATAAATACCTTCTTTGTACATACTTGCACGGCTAAGTTTCTCCACCAAATCCTCTAGTCCTGTCTGTCGAAGGATTTTTTACACCCGCCGATCCATCATCACGAACAATTGAAACGGTTTCCTACAAGCAGTGATGGTACCCCATAAAGTCTCCGAATCCAACAACAAACATCTGTAGGGCTTGTCGTGATTCGTAGCATCCTCCTTTATAAGGTTCAACTCGGTTCTCCGCTGCTGAAGGACTGCCATAAGAGAAGGCGTCATCGCAATGTTCTCCTTTTTGGCGTTGGCGTGCAATAGATTCTTGCCCAGATCTTCCGATTGATTCACCCATTCGACAAGCATATCATTTTGTCACATGCAAATATTTGCTGACCTCTTCGTATGTTGAAGCCGAAATCCAACCCAGTTTGTGGCAGTGTATTCCCAACCACTCCTTGAAGTGCCTGACCGTCTTCAACTCCATTGCCTTGAGATGAAAAGGAGAGGTGGGGCTGCTGTTGTTAATCTGTAATTTGCCATCAATCACCAAATCAGCCAAGACTTCCATCTCCTCCATCGTTGTTCCATTTAAAGGCTTCAACCATGTGAGCTTGAAATCGTTGTCTACATCCTTTATAGATTGAACAGACTTAGCCTTCGGCGTCTTACTGGGTTTCTTTGCAGACTTCTCTGAGGGCTCCACTTCACTTGTCTTTCTTCTTCAGTGTTCCTTTTGCAAAGGATTCCATAATCCCCAACCATTTCGCAAAGATCCTATCCTCGGGACAAGAAATCAACATCATCAAAAAGGATGTTTCCTTCCCGCCCACCTGGGCAAAATCAACTGCTACAATTTCTTCAACTCTCTGAGAAAAAAGACAGATTAATATACCGGCGAGATAAATCCCGCCCAAACAATTTGCTTACCCGGTAGTCCGCAGATTGTGTATTCCCTGCGTAGCTCTTTGTGGTCGCTGAAGAGATTCCCACACGGCTCGCGTGTGTTTGAACTTCTCCCATATTTTGCTGTTGTAGTGGTTGGTGTCTGCAGCGTCCCATTCCGCCGATAACTTATGGTACTGCTCGATTGTGAGATTCGGCTTCGCTAAAAACGCCGATCTTTTCGTCAGCTTCTCACGGGTATGCTCGGAAAGTTTTGTTGCCATCGTTCCTTTGTTGTGTTCGTCGAGAAGTCGTTGGGCTGCCGTTATTGTGTGCTGGCCACTAATGATGTAGTACTTAACTGATTTTCTATTCTCCGTCTGAACCTTCCTCATTTGTTCCGGTGTTGTGATCCACACTTTGTCAGCGCCTTTGTTTCTTCGTAGTATGCGCACAAAACAGCATTATGTGGAACGGTGTAAGAATTGTCGTCCTTCATCTTCTCCATGAGCTCAGCTACACGTTCCTGATTCAGTGGCCTGTAATTGAAGTTTGGGTTGACGCTGCAATACTTAACCCTACACTCGTAAATCCTATCATCCAACATCATTTCCTTGTGGCTTATTGCAACATGGGACGCCACAGGTGCAGCTGACAAAACGACTAATGATTTTCTTCTACGATCCGAATCAACATGTGTGATCCCCGATTGATGCTGTTCTAATGTTCTCGGCACACTCTTCCAGCTCCCGAAATTTGCTAAGCAAATTGAACGTGATCTGTAAAAACCTGAGACCAAGCCACCCTCTCAATCTCCTTATGATGTCGCTGTGTTCTTCTTCAATGTGAAGAGGGACGATTGCTCCACTTGTGATTTTCTGTATTGTGAAGCAATATCTCCTGACAATACACCTACTCGATGAGTCTGAAGATCTTCGAAGTAGACATCCAGTGGATCCCCTCCATAGATGGGCTTTCGTTGAGTTGAAGAAGAACTCCAAGGTCAACATCATTAGTGAACACGTGAACGTCATTATCCACAAGTCGACAAAACCACCCGAAATTAATGTTGTAACTGGCGACCTCTGGATCCGAGAACGTGACATTGGATGGAACAAGGCATATGTGTCGAGCATCGTTCAATCTGGGTTCACAGCATGCTTTCGGATGCTTGACTAGCACACCCACTTTCCATTGTTTTGCTTGTCCATGCGATGTGACAGAGGTTAGTTTGACAGCAACCATGGTTGTTCCAATGCGCTTCCCGTTTAGTTTGAAATATGGCCAAGTTGATTCCAGAATCCCCCTGCCCATCTCTTCTCCTGCTCTCGTCTTTAATGTCACCTCAATTCCACATCTGAATACAAAAATGATTAAGCACATATCCGAGTATAACAGATTTTATTTTAATTCTTACCCAGAATTTGACGACGACTCCATACTAATGACTCGATCTCCTTGTTTAATTAAATCGTCCTTCTGCAAAATAATACACTATGAATACAAATCATATAAAAACGCACACACACTTGTATAAACCCGAATATACAAAAATAATACACAGAGAGAAGTGACGGAATTAACTGTCCAAAGCTCACCTTTGTGCTAGTGCAAAAGAAAGATAACATTTCGTTTTAGAACCACCACAAATGTGAGCTCTGGACAGTTTTACATAGTTCCTAGCTTTTACTCGAAATATTATGATAAGATGATAAAAGTAAATAAAATGAGATATGCAACTTATATATACTAATACACATATATATTCACATGGAAGGTGCGGCGGGATTAATCTCGCCACCCCTTCAATGCCTCCTGAAAGAGTGGGCGGGATTAATCTCGCCACCTTTCTGGAGGCCTTGAACGGGAGTGCGGAATTAATCTTGCCACCCTTCTCGGTCTCAGAGAGAACTGGGCAGGATTTATTTGGCACACCCCTTCAGTGACTCCAGAAAGGAGGCGGGATTAATCTCGCCCACCATGTAAGGGATGGTTAAATGAATTTCGCCACCCTTCCCAGTTCTCTCCATTGGTATGTTGTAAACCTTCTACGTCTCAGACAGAAACGTTTGGGATTGGTCCGACTCACCAATGGAGAAAAAAGGAAGGGTGGCGGGATTCATTCCTCCAACAGGCATTGAAGGCTCGGCGGGATTAATCCCGCCGCCCAGGGCCTTCACTCGGTCCCTATGCGGCGGGATTAATCCCGCCGGACGCCAATTCCCTGCGCAAACGGGCGGGATTAATCCCGCCGCCTAGGCCCTTCAGGCAGGCCTTTGGCGGCGGGATTAATCCCCCGATTCCGCGCAGGGCAGCGGGATTAATCCCGCCGCCCAGGCCCTTCACTCGGGCCCAAGGCGGCGGGATTAATCCTGCTAAACGCCAATGCTGTCATAGTTTTTACTATGACTCCTCTTTACTTTGGACGTTGACTGTTGTTACCTACTGTACTATGTTGACAAGCCCTAGATGTAGTGAGAAACAGCCCCGCTTAGTGCACTTAGGTGTTTAGGGGTAGTCCGGCCGGCTGTCCTTAGATATCTCGAGAAACTCTAAGCGAAGGTAGCACTTACCTTCTAGAAAACTCTTACCTCGTTTTCCGTGTCCCGGTTGGATTAATGGCTAGTTCCGGTGAGTTCGGGATGTCGGATATGCTTAGAAATACCCCTAGGTTTGACAGGTTAGGGTTTAGGGGTCGATGGATAACTCACCAAGTATGTTCCCTTTGGGAATGAGATTCAGTGCTAGCCCACTTATGTAAACAGGAAAACAGGGGGGGGGCCTCTGTCACATAAATAAGGTAGTATATAGGAGTGAGGGTTCCTGGGTTCATGACTGAGCTCGTTACTCTTCTCCCGGTGCAAGCTCTAGCTTGTGTCGTTAAGGCACAACCCTCTGTTGTGCCGCCCTAACTTCCAGATGCCAGGGGTACGTCCCACCTTCGGGGTAGCTTACCCTTAACGTTGGCGAATCCGTGCCTGGGAGGTCTTGTCGGAATGCACGTTCCAAGAGGTAGAGGTTGAGGCTTGTCTCCAGCCTCCTCCTCCACGTCAAGCTAAGAGCAACACTCACAGCTAACCAGGGCACGTTCGTGTCTTTGTCCAACTGTGGTTGTGGGTTCTTGATTGACAAGGTTTCCTTACGAGTCTTGAGGGATAATTGAGGGGTTCTAGAGTTGGCATTTAGGAGCCACGTTTGTGGCACTTGGTGCAACTCTTGAATCTAAGGGCTATGGCATATAGCCCACATCGGGGAAGGCAGTGTCACATGGAGATGTGACACTGGGCTAAACGTCACACGATACAACACCCGAGACGCCCTTTGGGGTTATGTCATGGGCTTGTCGCCAAGGGGTTGGATACTCTGCAAACAGGCATGCTTGTGCTTGCACTAGGGTGCTAAGCCTTGGGCATCACTCAAGGGAGGTTAGGTCTCATAACTAGGTGTGCTTTGGCACACTTGGCTAGGGGAGTGTTCTCCTTGGAATCCAGGGTTGAACAACCTAAGTCATTAGCAGAAGCCCTTTCGTAGGCACTCGCAAGGTCATGTGCTTAGGGTTATCCCAAACCTAGCCTTAGGGAGTTTGCTTAGCAGAACACTCGTGTCCGCCTACGGCGCACACTCGTGTCCTCACTAAGTACTAGCCCTAGGTCTAGGGTATAACTTGGCCACTCAAACCCTTAGGGGTTAGTCGTGGTTCAGGGTACCCCTTGCGCCCTAAAGGGGTTGTACTCCCGATGAGGGTGATTCCTCAAGGGGTAAGTGACGATGCCTTAGCTCTGTCCAGGGGTATGTGTGGAACACACGTCTCCTTGATGGGGGTTAGGGCATGAGCCTGTCTAGGTCTTCTAGGGCAAGACCCTAAGTCAACTAGGGTTATCCCTCAAGGGTTTTGGGGGTGACACTCTAGGGAGACTTAGGCTAAACCCTAAGTCAACTAGGGTTATCCCTCAAGGGTTCTGGGGGCAGACATTCTAGGGAGACTTAGGCTAAACCCTAAGTCTCCTGTCCACTTGGGCATTAGAGTCTAACCCTAGGGGTCGTTGGGGTTGTTCTGGGAAACTTAGCGTTGCTCACACAGGGTGATGACGCCAAATGGCCACCTGGCAGCCACGTGTTGCCACGTGTTGGCCCTTTGGGTTAAAACTCTGACAATTGGTATCGGAGTCATTCTCTGCGGTCAGCAGGACTGCCTAAAGTTGTAGTGTGTTTCAGGGTTTAGTTAGTTCTAAATTTTTGAAGTACTCTTCACTTTCGGCTAACGTCTGAATTCTGCGCGGAGAGTTGGTCCTGAGATCTATAACTCTTCAAAGAACATCTACTTAATAAGTGGATGTGGGTTATGGACTCCAATGTCGAAGGTTGCACTCGGAAGGCAACTTCCAAGTTGCATGCCAGGTTACGTTTTTCTAGGTTACTTCACCTTAAGGTTATCCAGGTTACTTTACCATATGTTTCCACAAGACATGGTGTGTTAGTTTGTTCTGGCTTACAAACTAAATCTTGTGAAGTGGATCATGTGATATGCTAAGCTTACCCATTATTGAAAATTTTTCTTTTTCTTTAAGGTGTTTGAATTTGGGATAACACATGATTTGGAAACAGACAATGTCCTTTGAGTTTTGGCTTATGTCAAGATTCAATATCGGATCCAACTGTAGTGTTCAAACGGGGAAAGACTTATGTTCAGAAGTGCGTCTTTGACTTCGGGAGAAGGGGCATATTCAAACATAAGAATGAACACTACATTTTGACATAAAGTATAAAATAAGCTCTTATTATAGTGCATGTTTTCGAGAGTGTAACTCTAGAAGCAGACTATGGTGATGAACTTATAATACAATGGAATGTCGAAATTAACATATGATGAATATGTTAAGAAGTTGATTCGAAGATCCAAAGTATTGTCCGATGTTCGCAATATTTTGATGACGCTAGCTGCAAGTAACATTAGGTGGAATAATTTACAAATTCAAGTCCCTTGATTTGAACAAAGTATAACATGAAACCTTAGTTACTTGTAAGTGCGCACCTGTATTCAAGTTAGCTAGCTCGACTAACTTGATTATGAAGTTGTCTCATATGGGATCATGAGAGAGACTTGGATAATAGCTTGAGGATTTCGGTTTCTTATCAATGCAACTTTTGGGATAGATGGCATGATCTATCAAAAGAGTAATGTTGGAAACATACGTTTACATTTTCAGTTTACTGAGTAATGAAGGATTTGCATAGTGAAGGCGTTCGGCGCACACTTGCGCATTTTCATTATTAACTCTTTAATATTGAAATTTGTAACGTTGTTTGCAATGTGGGGATAAGCTCTTGAACAAGGGTGATTCCTTGCTTAAGAAGAGCATGATTTGGGATTCTCCACTCTGCTTATTGACTAAGTAAGGAAACTTGCTAAGTTTAATAAGTTATGTTGGTGATGTCAAATGAGCCAAAAGCTAGTCGGATATTCATTTTGGAGGTTTAAGTGCATGTACCTCCTCAGAGAATCGTTATTCGATGAGAATTGGAAGTTGGTATTGTTTTCAATATCAATTTCATTTTAGAGTCAAATACGATTATTCAAAAGACGGTTTCTTGACTCTGCATCATGGTCGAAATGTGGGCACTTAAAGAACAAATAAAGTATGTATCTTCAATCTTTCGGAATATTGAAAAATAGAACTATTCTTGACTCAAGGTTCGATTATATTCCTTGGGTTAGTTGTTAGTTCTATCTCAAGGTTTATGGTGTTCCTTGAGTTGGTTCAATATTCTTGAAGTGAAGTAGCGGGATTAGCTCAAGAAGATGGTGTCCCTTCTTGATGATTATAGTTCAAGGTTCGTCCAATATCCGGTTCGAAAATATGAGGTTTCCTATCACCTCATCTGTTGAGATATTTATATTCTAAACTTTGGCATTGTGACATCTTTTCAAGATTAGTTATAAATGACTTGTCAAAGTATGGTATGATATCTTTTCAATATTGAGTTTGGAGCGCTCAATATCAAACTTGGTTATGATCACATGAGGTGGCCGTAATTATATAATATAAAGACTCAAGTGGATTTGAGTCTGACACTTTGGTAAGGCACTACCTTAGTGTTATAACTTGAAACTGTTTTCAAGTTAGTTGAGAAATGAGACATTTCTCAATACATTGCTTGAGGGGCAATGTGATACTTTCTGGATTGCTAGGTGTCTAGAGTGAATAATGTATCTTAGTTCAATGTACTGAACTAGATATTTTATTCATATTTGGGGAGATCTATTGAATTATAAGGTATGACTAAAATGAAGTTGATATAACACTTCAGTGTTATGATAACATTTATGTGGAGGTTGATAGCTTACTAAATTAAATAGATAACCAGACACTAGTTCATGATTCCTCTTAGTCCTGAACAAGTTCCTCGGAATACTGTCATAACATTATATTCCATCTCAAAAACTCAAGTTCGGTTCATGTAAACTAAGACCATGTCTATATTATAGTTGTAGCATTTTATAGATTGATATGATTGTAAGTTTATATCCGCTAGTATAACAACTAGTTGATAAACTTAGGATTTGAACGTTAAAACGATCATTATCCATTCGAGAGTATCAATATCGAAATTGCGACTATTTATAAAATAAGGATTAGTTTTAAAAGATGTTTATCAAAACACTAGTTGCTTCAATTAGTGAAAATGCTATACTTCGGTATAGTGTTGAAAACATTTACGAAATAAGTTTAAGAGTTGGAAAATAAATATAATGTTACGGAGGCGTACAGTATTACGAGTTCAAGGAGACTCTTATCGTAAAACTAAGTTTTAAAATTCCGTATTTTGAACTTAGTATGATAAGGAGTTAGGAATTATTGAATGGCACCTAGTATGTTGTGCTCTTTGGAGAATGAGTACAATGAGGGTACTAATTAAGACAAAGATTGTTGATTGAGGCATTAGAGATGGGTTGAATTTCCTGGTTTCCACATTGGTTTATAAGAAAGGTATGTTAGCTTATCTGTCCCTGAACTGGTTGGTGTTATGAAAGAGTACAAAGTTGATTGTGAAAGATGAATGGTAGTGCTATCACACTTGGTTGCAATTTGACTGAATTTGATTCCTATCGGGAATAAATTTATGTTAATAACACACCAAGTGGATGGCAGGTTGGCAAGACTTTGTTGTATACATGTGTATAGCCATGCGCCTCTATGATCGCCTCTGGCCAGATTGATATGTTTACAAGAACAGGGTTTTACGAATTGTACTCTTGTATCGGAAAAGAGCTTGATTCCGATAAAAGTCTCATACTTAGTCTGGCGTAACTATATACTAACGAGAGATAGGTATAGTAGCAGACCCTTATGAAAAGGGGTAATGAGAAACACCAGGGATGCAGAGATGTAAGCTATAATATTGTAACATGTGGGACCATTGGAAAATCAAAGAAATGCGAAGGTGTTTGGTCAAGCATTTGAGAAGTGCTTGTTGTGCGCTAGATGACAGAGGTCATCAACAGCGTTTAATATTAAGGAATAAAGCAAGTCTTTATTTCTTGTTAACCAAGGGGCCGGCAACAACACTAACTAGAGGCCTCCAATATAAATTCTAGTTAAGTAAAGAAATTAACCATTGTGTTGTGTGCGTCGGGTGACAGACTTTGCAGACGTGCAAAAGGTCTCCAAGTGACTTCATGTCGCAGGTGGTGCCTCCGACAGCTGAGTTTAGTCGCTCAGTGAACGACGGTTCTGAAGTACTTGGTTTCGCGTAATGCAAGGGGGTAATAAAAATTATGTGAACTTTTGGCTAACTCCGCATAGAGTGATATGTTAGTTTTGGTTAGTTTTCTCTAACATTATCTAGTCTTGGAGTTGGACGTCAACGAGGACGTTGACATTTTCAAAGGCGGGGAGTGTGTCATAGTTTTTACTATGACTCCTCTTTACTTTGGACGTTGACTGTTGTTACCTACTGTACTATGTTGACAAGCCCTAGATGTAGTGAGAAACAGCCCCGCTTAGTGCACTTAGGTGTTTAGGGGTAGTCCGGCCGGCTGTCCTTAGATATCTCGAGAAACTCTAAGCGAAGGTAGCACTTACCTTCTAGAAAACTCTTACCCTCGTTTTCCTGTCCCGGTTGGATTAATGGCTTGTTCCGGTGAGTTCGGATGTCGGATATGCTTAGAAATACCCCAGGTTTGACAGGTTAGGGTTTAGGGGTCGATGGATAACTCACCAAGTATGTTCCCTTGGGAATGAGATTCAGTGCTAGCCCACTTATGTAAACAGGAAAACAGGGGGGGGGGCCTCTGTCACATAAATAAGGTAGTATATAGGAGTGAGGGTTCCTGGGTTCATGACTGAGCTCGTTACTCTTCTCCCGGTGCAAGCTCTAGCTTGTGTCGTTAAGGCACAACCCTCTGTTGTGCCGCCCTAACTTCCAGATGCCAGGGGTACGTCCCACCTTCGGGTAGCTTACCCTTAACGTTGGCGAATCCATGCCTGGGAGGTCTTGTCGGAATGCACGTTCCAAGAGGTAGAGGTTGAGGCTTGTCTCCAGCCTCCTCCTCCACGTCAAGCTAAGAGCAACACTCACAGCTAACCAGGCATGTTCATGTCTTTGTCCAACTGTGGTTGTGGGTTCTTGATTGACAAGGGTTTCCTTATCGGTCTTGAGGGATAATTGAGGGGTTCTAGAGTTGGCATTTAGGAGCCACGTTTGTGGCACTTGGTGCAACTCTTGAATCTAAGGGCTATGGCATGATAGCCCACATCGGGGAAGGCAGTGTCACATGGAGATGTGACACTGGGCTAAACGTCACACGATACAACACCCGAGGCATGCCCTTTGGGGTTATGTCATGGGCTTGCCGCCAAGGGGTTGGATACTCTGCAAACAGGCATGCTTGTGCTTGCTAGGGTGCTAAGCCTTGGGCATCCTCAAGGGAGGTTAAGTCTCATAACTAGGTGTGCTTTGGCACACTTGGCTAGGGGAGTGTTCTCCTTGGAATCAGGGTTGAACAACCTAAGCTCATTAGCAGAAGCCCTTTCGTAAGGCACTCGCAAGGTCATGTGCTTAGGGTTATCCCAAACTAGCCTTAGGGAGTTTGCTTAGCAGAACACTCGTGTCCGCCTACGGCGCACACTCGTGTCCTCACTAAGTACTAACCTTAGGTCTAGGGTATAACTTGGCCACTCAAACCCTTAGGGGTTAGTCGTGGTTTAGGGTACCCCTTGCGCCCTAAAGGGGTTGTACTACCAGATGAGGGTGATTCCTCAAGGGGTAAGTGACGATGCCTTAGCTCTGTCCAGGGGTATGTGTGGAACACACGTCTCCTTGATGGGGGTTAGGGCATGAGCATGTCTAGGTCTTCTAGGGCAAGACCCTAAGTCAACTAGGGTTATCCCTCAAGGGTTTTGGGGGTGACACTCTAGGGAGACTTAGGCTAAACCCTAAGTCAACTAGGGTTATCCCTCAAGGGTTCTGGGGGCAGACATTCTAGGGAGACTTAGGCTAAACCCTAAGTCTCCTGTCCACTTGGGCATTAGAGTCTAACCCTAGGGGTCGTTGGGGTTGTTCTGGGAAACTTAGCGTTGCTCACACAGGGTGATGACGCCAAATGGCCACCTGGCGCCACGTGTTGCCACGTGTTGGCCCTTTGGGTTAAAACTCTGACAAATGCCCTGCGCGAAATCGAGCGAGATTAATCCCGCCGCCTAGGCCCTTCAGGCATGCCTTTGGCGGCGGGATTAATCCCGCCCGATTCCGCGCAGGGCAGCGGGATTAATCTCGCTGCCAGGCCTTTACTCGGGCCCTAGGTGGTGGGATTAATCCCGCCGGACGCCAATGCCCTGCGTGGAATCGAGCGGGATTAATCCCGCCACCTAGGCCCTTCAGGCAAGCCTTTGGCGGCGGGATAAATCCCGCCCGATTCCGTGCAGGGCATGCGTATGCGGCATAATTAATCCGGCCGCTCATGAGGCTAACGGAATAGCCTGCCTGAAGGGCGGCGGGATTAATCCCGCCGCCGAGGGTCTAACCATATAGCGGCGGGATTAATCCTGCCGCTACGCACATATATATTTATATATATGTATAGTTGTGTAGGAGAGTGCGTGTGTGTGCCAGAGATAAACAAATCAGATAAAATTATACTGATACACAAATTATACCGATACACAAATTATATGTATATCGTGTGTATCCGTGTGTGAAACAAATAAAATCATACAGATAAACAAACAAATCAATAAAATTATATATATATATATGTGTGTGTGTGTATATATATATAAGAGTGTGCGTGTGTGTGCGAAAAATAGATAAATAAATAAAGTTATACAGATACTGGTACACATAATGTATGTATGTATATATGTACATAGGTATATATATATATATGTGTATATGTATATCGTGTGTATGCGTGTGTGAAACAAATAAAATCATACAGATAAACAAACACACACACACACATATATATATACAGGAGTGTGCGTGTGTGTGCGAGAGATACAATTAACAAATCAATAAAATTATACAGATACACACACACAATATATATGTGTATATATATATATATATGTATGTATAGGAGTGTGTGTGTGTGTGTGCGAGAAATAGATAAATAAATAGAATTATATAGATACTGGTACACATAATATATATATGTATATTATATGTATATAGGTATATATATATATGTGTGTGTGTGTGTGTGTGTGTGTGTGTATCGTGAGTATGCGTGTGTGAGCGAAACAAATAAAATCATACAGATAAACAAGAGTGTGCGTGCGTGTGCAAGAGATAAAATTAATAAATTAATAAAATTATACAGATATACAAACACAAACACACACAGATATATATATATCTGTGTGTGTATATGTATACAAGTGTGCGTGTGTGTGCGAGAGATAGAGATCTATAGAGAAGAGAGAGAGAGAAGGATATATATATATATAATATATATATATCTGTGTGTGTGTGTATATATATATGTGTGTGTGTGTGTATATATAAGTGTGCGTGTGTGCGAGAGATAGAGATCTAAATTATATTATTAAGATACACACACATATAAATATATAAATAAATAAATAAACTCAGAGGAGTGTGCGTGAGAGAGAGAGAGAGATCTCACCTGTGTGAGAGAGAGGAGATTTCACCGCTGCCGCCGCCGCCTTACAAACCCTAGGAATATATTTAAACCTTAAAAGGAATAGAATATATATTAACCCTAATCAAATATTCCTTTTAAGAATATACTTAAACCCTAAAAGATTAAACTAATGATTCGCCCTAAATGAATATTTTTTCATTATATTATCAGTGTGTGCGTGTGCGTGGGTGTATCACATACACCCCAAGAATAAATATCATGCAGGGGTTTAACACGTGTGTGTCCATGAGAGTGTTAAAGTTTCACGTGCAGCGATACATATATACACAAATAGTATTATATACATAGACATACATACATATTAGTACATATTAATATTAGAGAGACAGAGTACAGGATCATGTATAGTGTGTATGTATGAGAGAAGAGTGACAATACATATTATGGATCATGCATGGTGTGTATGTTTGAGAGAAGAGAGACAGTACATATTTACATGGATCATGCATGGTGTGTATGTATGAGAGAAGAGTGAGAGTGTTAGCAAATTAAATTCATACACATTGGATATATTAGTACACACATATACATACACACGTGTATATACACATACATACATACATATTACATGTGTAAATTCAATGTGTTACATAGGGTTTAGGGTTAGGATGGATCATGCATGGTGTTTATGTATGAGGGAGTGAGTGTTATACATAAATATATATTATACATATTACATAATATTGTAACATCAGTACATATTATGGATCATGCATGGTGTGTATGTATGAGAGAAGAGACAGGCTACATATTATGGATCATGATCATGCATGGTGTGTATGTATGAGAGAAGGGATTATGCATGGTGACACTGTATGTATAAGAGAAGAGATAGAGTGTTAACAAATGAAAATCGTACACATTGCATATATTATATTAGTACACATATATACATACACACGTGTATACACATACATACATATATATTACATATGTAAATTCAATGTGTTACATACACACACACTGAGTACATATAGATCATACATGCATTGAACATGATGTTTTTCAATAAAGAAGCAACATATAATTTCTCAAGTTTGGTTTAGGGCAATGTGCATGTGTGTGCATATGTGTCTCTGTAAGTGCTTCTAATGCGTGTGCACATGTATATATAAATTTTGATTGTGTTTATATATAATATGTGCAAAAAACATCGAATAATTAAGAAATAATATTAATATACACACTATGAACATATTTTAAATTATACATAATAATATATGATTTTATCTAATATATAGCCATATATAGTTTTAATAATATATATTATTTAATATTGATAATAAGGTTTAACACTAGAATATTCTTGAAATAATAACAAATTAATTGAGAAAATCCCATTAATATATACAAATGTAGAATAATTACTGAGATAATTAAGAATAAGACTAATTTAATTATGATAATCATGTTTAATATTGGAATATTCTTTGAATATTAAGAAAATAACAAAGAATATCCCATTAATAGTAGGAAATGTAAATTAATTACTCGAGTAATTAAGAAAATAATAATAATAAACAGACTATGAATATATTTTAAATGATACATAATAATATATCAATTTATTTATTGTATTAGTAATATATATATTATATATATATATATATATATATATATATATATATATATATATATATATATAATATAAACTTAATAATATATACTTGAATATTAAGAATGTAGAATAATTACAAAAATTTCGTAATATTAAACAGCTTGAAGCACTTGAATGACATTAAATACAATTTTAAAACACTCATTGGAATTGGAGAGTATATATGTCAGACTGTCGGTTATTTGTTTCAACTCATCTTAAATTTTCTTTTCTATTATTTCAAAAATTTCGAATTTCTGACATAAGTATTGTCGGTCTGACATGTAAATTTGAAAATGCATTTAATTTCTCACTCAAATTAGGATCTGGTTCTTTCTCCGGCAAGGGTTTCTTTATTTCTTTATTTTTCACTCTTTAGATTTTCTTTTTTCTTCTTAGTGATCAGCTCAGGAGCGACATTAAATTTGGTGCGCTATTGTTTTAGGAAAGCATGGCGCCTTCAGTGCTGTTTACAAGTAAGTATTATAAACAAATTTAAATATATTTATAAAGATTCACTATCTTACATTCTCTCTTAAATTTTAGAATTTAGGGATTTAGGAATGCATTAGGATTACAATATATTCTGTTAGGGATTTATCCCGTTTAAATATACTTTTAACTTAATATTCTCGGTTAGCCGGGGCGGCGGGATTAGTCCGGCCATTTTTTTTCGCCTCTTCGAAGAGGTGGCGGGATTAATCCCGCCACCATCTCTTTGATAGCTATGACAGAATTAGTCCGGGCAATGCTTCTCCGCCTCTTAAGAAGAGCGATGGGATTAATCCCGCCGATAACTCTCTCAATTGATAAAGAGATACTTGACTTTATTGAAAAGAGTTATCTACGAGATTAATCTCGCCATCCATTTTAGGAGGCAGAGAAGGTGTGGCGGGATTAATCTCGCCATCACATTCCTGTTTTAAATATTTGTGGGTAGGATTCATCCCGAATTTCTTTAAAATCATAATTTCGGAGAGAATTGTGGGCGGGATTAATCCCGCCACTTATTCCCCGTTGTCAAAGTTGTGGGCGGGATTAATCCCGCCACCTATTCTCCTTCGTCAGTGTTGTCAGCGGGATTAATCCGCCCCTCTTCCTCGTTGGAGGGATTTGCGGCGGGATTAATCCTGCCGCCGATTCCCTCCCGCGAGGAAGAAGCGGCGGGATTAATCCCGCTGGTACTTTCGTCGGAGGGAGTCCGCGACGGGATTAATCCCGCTGACGATTCCCTCTCGCGAGGAAGAATCGGCGGGATTAATCCCGCCCATCGTTCCTCGTTGGATGGAGTCGTCGGCGGGATTAATCCGCCCATCAGTTGTATTAATAAAGCATGAGATATTATCTTTATACATAATTATGTATTATTGCACATGCATATTATTAAGCAACCGCAGTTATGATTTCTTAGAAATATTGCATAAACAGATATCATAAATAACACAATTATTTATGTGCAGGACAATATGTATAATACTGGAGATAAAACATGTCTTCTTCGGAACAACGAGATAGTTGGCACTGGAACTGTGGAAGTTCGAGATGATAATTCATCATGTCACAATATTGCTTAAGGATCTTGTGTGTACGTATGGGTGAACACCATTTTCAAGCATGTTGAGGTTCCGGGAATAGAATTTGAGGAGGGTTCTCCTGTATTGTGGAATTTGGATGAAGTCAAGGCTGACATAAAATATACAGAGTCACAAACAAACAGTAGCACGAGTTTTTCAAATGATGGCTTGTCTACTGTGATGAATGAGGTGATTCTCTTTCTTCATGAGATTGAGGTTGGGAGAGGCATCATCACAGCTATAAATCCAATGGAAGCAGTGTCAGAAGAGAAACTAGGGTCCGACTTCATGGGTGTAGTTGTGACAGAGGTTTCACCTAATGGCACTTTGCATCCTAGATCCCTCGTGAGGTGGCGAACATTTGAATTAAAACAAGAAGATGGTTCAACATATTCTGGGTTGAATTTTAATAATAACAACCCGGAAGAACAACTCATATTTGAAGAGGTTCCTTGCATTGGTCCTATTGTAAGAAAAAGGCGATTCATGGGTTGCAGATCTTCCCCAACAAGTTTAAGCAAGAGGGTCAAGATGGATCCTACATCTTCCGAAAGTGTTATGAGCATTTCCACGATTGATTGCTGCAAGAAGAAGTGTTGTCAGATGGCAGACCGGAATGAAATTACCCAATGTAGACATGTCTTTCGTACGCTCACCCAAAAGCAAAGGCATGAGTTTGTATATGCAGCACTAACTGGGTGTATTGATGGAATGACCTCAGACACAGGTTATCAGAGTACATCCATGGTATTTAATAAGGTGGCCATCTGCTTCAAAGCTTGGTACAGTATATATGGGATCCCAAAGACCACGTTCTACCGTCGGAAGGATGAGTGGCTAGATGGAGCGCGAACCTCAGTACATGGGAACACTCGCTTGGTCAAAACCCGCTCTCACATTATGGCAGCCATAGAGATACTCAAGGCTTTTGTGGAAGCAAATGCAGACAGGATGCCTCACAAATGCCGAACCACAAATGCAGGGATCAGGGAAAATCTCAAGGTTTTGCCTTCAATCTACACTCAATTGAAGCTGTGTGAACATGTGAACAAGTGCCTCAATTTGATGGGTCTACAAGCAATCTGCACTGGTACCTTCAACAACATATGGAATACTCATTTTAAGGATGTGGAGATTGCAAAACACTCTAACTTTTCCAAGTGTGACATTTGTACATCATTGAAGGCTGCAGAGGCTTGTGCAAAAACCTTGGTGGAGATCACTGCCATTCAAAAAAAGATGGAGGCCCACATGATTGCACAACAAACTTGCCGGTCTTAATACTATGCACACCGCATGCTTTTTGTGTCACGCCCATCAGAGTACCTGTGCTTGATCCATGACAAGATGGATCATTCAAAGACCAACATTCCAAAGCTTGTTGCAACACCAAAGTGCCTTGGAAATGTTATGAAACTTCCGATTTCATTGACAGGTGTGCTAACACATGGACACGGTTGTGAGTCATATGGACACTTTTCACTTCCACATTGGTCTAGTGACTCCAATTTCACTATTGGGTCGTTGGCCATGTGTTTCAGAAACCTTGAAACCCACTCACAGACACGTCCTATCAGTGATCTCAAAGTGAAGAAACAACACCTTCAACCTTTACATAATACTCTCATGAACACGTCTGCACTTGAGACTACTTGGGAATATGAGAGGCATTGTCAGCAGCCTGCACAAAAAATAGATGGCCTTGTTGAGAGTTCAGGTTCAGTGGAGGGATCCCTCAACATCAAATAAGCTTCCTCTTCATTTGCTTTTACAGATGGATAATTGTGCAGGCGAGAACAAAAATAGGTAAATCATTTTACTTAAGGGTTTCTCAAGCTCATACTTACTTTTATTATTTTCTAGATATGTGCTAGCATACTTGTCAATGCTTGTTGCCAAAGGTGTGTTTGAGACAATCATGCTCAGTTTTCTTATGGTTGGTCACACTCATGAAGATATTGATGCGTTCTTCAGCAAGGTTTCCAACTCTACAAAAAGGACAAGTGTACTTACCTTACCGCATATGATGAATCTTTTTGAAAACTGCATCTCCAAAAAAAGTTGTGCTTTGCTTGTGACTGAGGTGCCAGACTTCAAAAAATTTCTCAAGGAGTATATAAAAGAGGGGAGTGATTCTTTAGTTGGTCACCTTGTGCCGCTACAATTCTTTTCTCTATACGAGATGGTATACCTATTATGCAGTACAAGTTACGGCCATCAGAGCATGAGTGGTTACCAAAAGAGGGGTTAATGCTCTTCAAAAGTGGAGAGAATGGAAAGCCACTTCTCCCAGAAGGACAACCAGACCCTATTCCATTGAGTGCCCAGCTCAAGGAACAAGAGGTTATTATTGATGGCATCAAAAAATATGTGGCATGGGTTCAAAAATCGATGCCAAAGAATTCTGATAAGGCAACTGGTTACTCAGAACTATATAAGCATGTGGTCGACTATTGGGAGACTGTTGTTCGAGAGTTGAAAGGGCCTACTGTCACAAGTACAGAATTGCAACACCCTTTTTGGCCTAAAACAAGGTGGCGAGAGGAGATTGAAATGACATCACTGAGCATAGACGACATAGAAGCCAGTAGTGATGTGGAAGTGCAAACCCCACACTTTGTTGGACAAAGGAACCAAAAACCTAAAGCATACTTTGATTGCTGCCAGGATCTTCAAAAACTAATGATGGTTCTCATTACTCCAGATGCATCATATAATCAGCCTATTTGGATGGGTCAAATTATCGACACACCTGAAGTAATCACAAAAAATAGTATTATTAAGGTTGCATGGTTCAAACCACAAAAAAGGCGACACGAGAAGGAGAGCGAAAGATATAATGGATGCCTAGAGAAAAGATGGTCTCCCAATCAAAAAGACCCAGCATGTTTTATAAATGTTAAATCCATTCGATATGAGTGGATGTCAAGAAGCATTGATAAAGTCATAATTAACAAAACTGCAAGGGAATGTATGTTTTCTGAAGCTTAAAGCAATTACAAAATTATAAAATATCATATATTTAATATTCATAATTATTATAAATTCTTTAATAATAGTACCAAACTGTTTACTTAACTATATAAATTTAAAAAATGATATGGAAGATTGACTATATTATTATAGGATTTTATATATATATTATTACTACTACAATTTTTAATTAATAATGTTATATTTAAATATTAATATTTTAATAATAACATCAATATTTATATAATGTACCTCTTATGCTCTTCCTTAATTGTTATATTAGGCAATATATTATATAATTTAATACCTTCTACTTTTATAATGTTATTAATTTTGTTTAATGAATGCTATAATTTATTAAAGGGTCGAATACAAAATAGAATATTCTAAAGAATATTCCTTTAATATTAAAAATGCTAATTAAATAGTTAAAATTGCTAATTATTAGGAAATGGGACTATAGCCATGCCCATTTTAGTTACAACATGCATACTAG
>PUQB01000041.1:388347-398347 GCA_003024785.1 Selaginella tamariscina
GTGTTAGGGCTCTTGAGGGCTTAGGGTTCATGGCGATGACGAAACGGAGGCGCGACGGAGGAGAAGGCGATCCAGAGAGAAAGAAGGTACCGAAAGTGGCCAATGATGAAATCTCTACTCTTGAGCTCATGCGTATGCTGCGTACAGCGTCCACGCCCACGTCCAGGTCCGGTGTGTGTTCTGAAAATAAACACAGAAATATAAATGCACAATATACAATGTGGTACATGTATGTGCAAATCCTACAGATATACTTATGTAATAGTATTGTAGATAATATAAGTATGAATATATACACACGCACAAGCGTGTATTTAACTATTCTTCCATGTGCAGCAAACTGGAGCATGTGTTTATGTTATAGAAGGGCAAAAGGGGTTGAAATCCGTCGAAATGGGTGCAGTTCCAATGTCACATTTTATATCATTTTTAGCCGAGTGGATTCAACCCACAATCATATCCAGTGCAAAGAAAAACGAAGACCTTGTTCTGGATTCTAAACCTTGGTTTATTCTAAATTGGTGCTTATCAAAACAAGATAGGCTTCATGTTTACCCAGGTGTGTGTGTGTGTGCGTGCGTAGAAACGTATTAGGCATGTTTTGCAGGGATTTTGAAGGGATTAGAGATGGTGTTAACAAAAACGATGGACAAATCTTCATATGAGGAGCTTTTGCAAGTAATACTCGGGATTCTGGAGATTCTTCGGGATAAATACCAAAGGACTTTTAGACCTCAACTTTTAGATTGGACTAGTTTAATCTCTTCATGTACAGAAGCCTTGCTAAAGAACGAAACACTGGTAAGTACTTCTCTATAAGTTATGTCCACACATAAAATTATCATTTGTGATGCATCTAGTTATTAAGAGTTCCCTACATGATACACACACACGCACGCACGCACGCCCACACATACATAACCTAGTTGGTACGAATGTAAAACAACATACATACATATGTACGTACATATGTTCTACATCTTTGCATGCTGTTAGAGAGAGAGGGAGAGATGTACGCATGCATTATATTATGAACCTGTGTGTATATCTGGGTTCTTACGAACATGTATCTCTGCGTATTATTTGTATGTATATGTATAACTATATAATACCGATTAAGACGTATATTATATGTTTACCCGCTCAATGCTTTCAGATTTACCAGGGGAAGTCAAGTGTGTTTAATGTTCTAACATTAGCAGCAGAACTTTATGCTGAGTTTTTAACAACACACGCTAATCCAAAAGCAGCATTTCAAGTCGCTGTGGAGAAGATATTGTTTCCTATGCTGATTCTTCTGGAAAAGATTCCGTCAAAACACAATATGCTTTCAGACGAAGAGAATGTTCTGTATGAGAGGCTACGTATTGCTGCATGGAGAACTTTGGAAAATGGACTCTTTTACACTGTTCATTTGGATGGGTTCTCTGAAGTATGTGTCACTGCTGCTAAATGGTTTGCTAACTCCGAAGGCCTTAACGGTATGTGTATGTTTACATAAATACATATATGTAGACTCTTTGTGGTTTGCAGAGGCAACACACGCGAGCAATCACAAACTGTTATTTGAGAAGATCAAGGAGATTAGAGAGGAGAAGTGTATGCCGGCTTTAAAGACTATTGGGGAGTTGTTTAGAGTGTTTATACGGAGATTTAAGAGCTACAGAGCTTCTATTAACGAGGATATTTTTGGTGTACGAGGTACATTACATGAAGAAACAGAAGCTATGGAAAACAAAACAGAGATGAAAGGAGAAGTTAAAAAGGTACTGTTTATGTCTATAACCTTTAGGTCATATCGCCATAATATGTTAAATATACGATTGTACATAAATATATGGTGTATATATATATATATGCACTATATACATATAACTACATCTGCTAGCAAGCACAAGCAATACTAAGCACAGTAAATTGTATGGATTATTCAAGACTAGATACGCGCACAACCTTCAGACACACAGTTTTAACTTAGACGAATTTAATTAACGTTAATACTTGTTAAAGGGTCTGACGGAGAGCCAGCATTACTTTCTTGTACTTGGGGAGTTAACCTTGCCTTTGATCGAGGAAATTAGAACGGCTGGTAACATATATATACATACACGCTTCACTTGTTGTCTATATCTGTATGTATTTCGTATACTTTGCATATCGGCAGTTTTATTAACGTTTATTTTAACAGGATGTGCACAGGAAATAATATTTGCTGTTAATGAATTATTTCGAGCAGTCAGAGACGAGAGGATTTATATTCCTACAAGGGACACCCCTTCTCGTGGTCATTTCAAGTTCATCAAATTATATTACAGTGTGCTGATTGATTATGCCAAATCTGAAAGGTGTGTGTGTGCACGCGCGCACGCGCGTGTCTGACATATGTACATGTATGTGTGTATTTCGCGTGTGTATGTATGTATGAATATGTATATTTATATACATACATATGCATATCTATTCACATGCATGTGTTGTTTATGAATGTGTGTCTGTGTCTCTCTCTCTGTGCATGTGCGCGTGCATAGGTGGGAACACGTATACATCACACAAGTTTTATCGTTTAACTGCAGTTCAAACAAGGATGCTTTAATGGAGATTATTCGTGGGTTAAGCTGTCTAATGGACATTGAACATCGAGCAGCTGAAGACCATATTCAGGATTTCTGGAATGTTCTTGTTGCTGTTATGGAATGTGCTGGGAATAAAGAGGAAGTGGTGAATATTGGATGCCAGGTGCTGAGAACCTTAAGCGAGCTTCGTAACCTCGGTAAGTATGTACTTATGATTATCACGCACATACAAATGAGCTCGCACTCCTGTAGGTGTGTTTATGTATATATATGATATACTTCTTTCCATATTTCTACATCTCATTCTTATACTCGTACAGTAATACATATAAATAGTGATTAATTTTTTTTTTATAACCACGATATACTGCATATATAAAATCTGGGTATGGGTATATGCGTGTGTGTGCGTTACTTTCTATGTCTTGTGTGTGTGTGTGTGTGTGTGTGTGTGTGTGTGTGTGTGTGTTGTTTGCGTAAAATGTATTTCATTCTACATGGACTCACGCGCGCGTGCGTATCTACATATATCTTAAGACTAATAGCTAAATTGATATTTATACAGGTTCCTTAACAATGCTATTTACATCGATTAAGTCATTAAACAGCAACGGTTTACCACATCATGACGCGATTAAGAGCTTTATTTGCGATCCTTTGTTTCTTAAAGCCATTGAGAAAGCAGTCGAGAGTTTACCAGAGGCTCAAGTACCTGAGTTTATCAACTTGGTATCACAGGACGCTCTTCACACAATTAACTTGCTAAACTCCAAGTGAGTATAGTAATGTATACATGTATATACACACCCACAACATATATTTGTGCATCTATGTATATAAGCATGATAAATATGTTCACGTTAGGCCTCGAGTGTAGTATCAATTGTTTAAGCTAAAAGTTGTTCATAAGCATATACAACATTTATGTATATGTAAACAGATACAGGAGAATGTATACTAGAATACCACACAGACACACACACACGCATACATATATAAGATGTATATATGTTTGTATGTATATGCTATATGCTATATATATATATATGATTACCAGGTTTGAAGTAATCATTATTGCAATGGGAGAGGTTTACACACGCATTATGGAAAACATTAAGGCTACATCCACAAACGCTTCCCAAGTTGGCATGAATGTGAGAAAGCTGGTGGACACAGTTATATCAGAGCCTTTACGTAACCTTTTAGACAAACAACTGAAGAAAAAATCATGTGTGTGTGTTGTGTGTGTTACAATTTTGTATATTATATAGTCTTAAGCACTATAGCATTAGTACAGTACATATTCAACAATTACATGGATAATTATAACGTGTAATCCTGTATTATAATAGTATTATGGCTAAATTGTATATACGTATTGTTACAGGGAAAGAGGATACAGTTCTGAGGGCGTATTTTCTACTCCAGACATACTTGTCAAGTAGAACCTTACACAGGCAATGTGTATTCTCTTATGCCACCACAGAAAGCCTCGAAGGCAAACTCTGCAGCTCATGAATTTCAAATCGATGGTCTGGAGTTCGACAGTTCACTTAATACGGTGCTTATATTCAATTTAATAATTAATAACATTTATTAACTTAATAATTCTCAGTCTTAATACTAAAATGTTTGCTAATTGAATGCCTTTTGTCTTAATTAATCACAAATACTTCTGTTTGAACATTGTTCAATTTTACAGGATTCAAGCATTTTTTCTTGGATTGGCTCGTCTGCACGTGTAACTTTTGTTGTTGAGAAGCTTTCTTACAGACTTAACGTAAGTTTTAGCTTATCTTATCTGTGCTTGCGCGCGCGCGTCCATATATGTGTGTGTGTGAGAGAGAAAGGGGGGAGCGAGGGAGTATTATATATATTATATATATAATAATAATATATATTATATATATATATATATAATATATATATTATATATATATATATATTTGAACTATCGACTGTTGTAAATTAAACTAGTATGTGGTTATACACTAGTGCAGTTACGTTAGAACTAAATATGTTATCTATTATATAACATATACTAAATGTACTATGCATATCATATTTATATAGTTCTATTCTTTTACAGAATCCGGCTTTACAATATGTTTTGGACACTCTTACACTCCATCGACTTAATGATTTGCGAAGCTATATTCACTCGGCTGAGTACTTTGAAGAGAAAATAGTATCTCAGGTAACGCCGTGTGTCTATGCACATATATTTTCATGCTGGTTATTATGAATATTATAATTTAATTGTCATTGATTGTCAGTTAGATTATGAGGACCCCGTTATGCAAGAGGGTACGGAACTGCAAGATGGGAAAAGTATGGCCTATAAAGCGGTGGTCGGTTTTAAGAAGGAAGCTGAAGATTTAACGCATATACTTCTTGATGGCGGTGAATATTCGATCAGACAGATGCTAACCGATGGTAGACCTTGCAACATAACTTGGTAAACTATCATATGCACATGTATTTTATATATAAGTAGGTATATATACATAACTTTTGTTTGTATATTATACATAGTATATGCCAGTATACAAAATTTTGTTATGGATATATACACCTTATAAATATACACCAAGGTTTTTATACGAACAGATGTGTGCATGCTTGTTAAAGTGTTATATATATAATATTATTTTCCAGGAACGAAGTCCTGGCTACGTTAAACAACGATAACATGTATATAGCAAGGTGGTTACTTATTTCACGCTCAATTGATCTATGGTCATCTTATGCACGCCGTAAAAACATTGAAAATTTTCATTAATGTCGCGTTTTACACGTGGCAGCCGAGGAATATTCCCAATGGTCTGTCATTGAGCACCCTCACACACGAACTTCTGAATAATATGCTCTTCTATGAAAACCAGGTAAGTTAACACCACACACTTATAAATAATACTATAATTCACTGAAATCTATTAAATTGCTTTAAGAAATATATGTGTGAGCAAATACTAGTTTATAGTTATATTATATGTATATAGGTGTACAGTTATAGTCTACTATCACTTTATTATACTATATTAAACTATAGATACACATTCTAACATGTTTATGTATCTAACATGTTTATTGGATAGAAAATACAAAGCGGTCTTCTACCAGCAGCATGGAAAATATTAAGTAAATTACTTCCCTTAAATATCAAGTTTAAGCAGTTTAAGAAGCTAGCTGAAACTACAAGCTGGATAAATGAAGACCTAGTCTCTACAGGTAACAGGAATTCTTGTGTGCCTGTGTGTGTTATATGTTAAATAGATATAGTGTTAACATAATGAACTGATATTCTATGGTAAGTACATTAATGTATAAATGTGGAGATTATTTGTAATATATATGTTAAATCTGTATTAATCACTAACTGCTTTAGGATTTCAAGCTGTTCCTTTGATCAATTTATACGAGTCTATAAACTTGTTTGAGCTAGTCTCTTCATTCTCATGGTCGCAGAAGAGCGAGCAAACCACAATGCAATACATCGTATGTGTATGTTACATTGAAAGGTATGTATATGTTTATGCACACATCTATAAACCACATTTTGATTAAAGTGGAATTATTTTCAATCCCACTGTATACAACTTTGTGCGTGTATTTTATAACATAGTGTATTATATCTTAAAATTATATTTTTCTTGTTTCATAATTATATATGTTTAAACTGCTATATTAATTAGCGTATAAAATTTATTTAATTTATGAAGAAGTGTATGCTGATGTGTAATTTCATTTTACAAGAACATTCCCCCCCCCGCTCTCTCTCTCTCTCTCTCTCTCTCTCTCTCTCTCTCTCTCTCTCTCTCTCTCTCTCTCTCTCTCTCTTCTCTCTCTCTCTCTCTCTCTCCTCTCTATATATATATATATATATATAAACCTTATTTGTGCAGGTTTTTGCTGAATGTCTTGACCAGTGTCAATGTCAAGGAAACAGAATATGTCATCAAATTGTTGGAGCTATTTACAATGTGTAGAAGAATATTACACTCAATTTCGTCACAAGCTTACTCCAAACCCGATATTAATGTCTGGACATGGCTATACAAATCCATTGCCATAGCTTCAGGCAAGCAAATTATTCTTAACACACACATGCGTGCGCGCACGCTTTGCATGTATGATGTTATAATATAATTTCATTTCAACTTAGTATTATTAACATATCAGGAATATACGCCCGCACGCACACACACTGTTTATAGATGAACTGGCAAGTGTACAATCACATTCATACATACGCCCATAGTGCTGTATTTATGCAAAAACAGATATATACTGATTCGCAATTTCTTCAGAACGTATGGAGGTCATTGTAAACGGCAAGGAGTTTATTTTCATACATACTGAACGAGGTACCTCTCTCTCTCTCTCTCTATATATAATATGTGTGTGTGTGTGTGTGTGTGTGTCTCTCGTTATTATTATTACTAACGTTAACATTGTTAGCTTGTATGGCTGCGGTTGTGAAATGCACACAGGGCTTCATTCAGAGACAATTCTCATCCTACCAAGACAGGTAAGTTTAACTAGATATGCATATTTACATACAAGAGATTTATATATAGACCTACGTACATATACAAACATATTGTATTTACACACACACACCACTGATATTTTACTATGTGAGCAGCTTAAATACAGATGACAAAATGATAGCAAAACTTCTGGATTTTGGGTCTGGACATGCTAAAAAGATGACTATACTTACAGAACCAAAACCAAACGAAGTTTACATTATCCTTGGTACAGTATCCATGACAAGGATATTCCTTTGGACACTCGTTGGATATATCGAAACATTAGACAGGTATTACAGTGTGTGTTGAGAGAGAGAATATGTTAATTTTATGTAATAATATGGATACCTTACTGTTGGTATAGACTTACAGTATATAATTCTTATCAGGAAATGCCAGGTGGATAGGGGACAAAAGTGGTCTCCTGTTCTCCCCAGAGCATGGCGCTCGTTTCTGCGGGAGACAGAGCCTATCATTGGCTCCATGCTCCTTGGAATGATGTTCGACCCTGATATGACGTGGAATAGGTGAGTGTGTGCATGTGCAGTTTTAGAAAATAACATATATTCATCTTAAAACTGCACAAAAACATGCATCAATAAGCACATATCTGATACATTTGTGTTTATGTATGAATGCATATGCATATGGTATGTATACAACTCCTTCATGTATACACTTCATATACACCCGTATTGGTAATTGTTTGTATTTTCCATGAATTGTACTTTTCTCATGTTCTAGACATATACATATAGGCGTATTGAAACGATGATCTCTCTCTCTCTCTCACACGCACGCACACGCACACGCACGCACGCACATATGCTCCTTGTATAGAGAAACATAGACTGTCTCTAGACGGCAGCTGCTGTATGTGTGCTGCTTTTTTGTATGTCTGTATATGTGTACATATTCATGTCGTTGTTGACTTGATGTAACTGGTAAGCAAATAGTACTTCTGTGCTGGTATCTCTGCTTTTGCGGGTGTGCTGTGTGTGTGTGTGTGTGCGTGTGCGTGCGCGTGCGCGTGCACACGTTTGTGTGTGTGCAATTTCTGTTTATATACAGATTTACATGTCATTAGCAGGACTCTGGACATGTTTCTGGAAGGACAAGAAACAAGGGAAAACGGGAATATGAAGAAGTGAAAAATGAGGAAGAGGCTCATTACGAAGAATTTTTTGAGGAGGACGAGTATGAAGAGGTATGCATATATATTTCTAATATATACTTATCTGATATATTTGTATGAGTGTGTTGTGACATTTATACATATATATAATGAGAATCCAGGTAATATACTCGAAATCCTTATACTCAATATTCAATATCCAATACACACACACAGTGTGTCAATTTGATTCAGGAAAAAGAAGAGATAGTTCAAGAAGAGGGCATCACTTCTACGCATTGAATGCTCTGCAAAAGGCCACGGTGCACCGTATATTCGATGAGGATATACCACGGGAATATTCAGAAGCTGTTGGGGAGATGTTCCTATCCATGGCTGCTGTCATTAAGCTAAGAAGCTTATACTTCTCACCGTATGCTCTCAAGGATTCAAACAAAGCGTCAGTTTCTTCTTCAGTTAGTATTTTACTTGGTGTACTACATACCGTTTTTACACAGGCAAAAGTCAGGTATTATATATACATGTGTGTGTACGTGATGCTTTTCTAACTTCTAATATGTATACTATGTTGTTAACCACGGACACATTGTGTGTGTGTGTGTTTGTATATGTGTATTTAAGTATCTACATCCATGCAACATAGATACGTTTTTTAATATAAACATTATATACATGTAATGTCATATACATTGCAAACTTGCATATAATCTATATATCATAGATATGTGCATGTTTTGTATATTAGTATACATACCATATATTTGTCATAATATATATGTAACTAAAATCTTTTTAGTCTGACGGAGAAAGGCAAGAATATATTTTGGCTTTACGGAGCAATTAAATGCATGGAATCTGCAGGACTTCTTTTACCTATGGAGCCTTTATTATCAGATTCAGAATATTCCAAGTTACTCAACATGCATATTGATCTCCTAGGAGCCGTAAGTAACATATTTAATTTTATATGAAACACACACACACACACACACGGACGCACGCACATGCACATGATTAATTATACTTTTCAGTTTACGTCAGCTAAACATAGTGAAGAGCTCACATTTCAGGTACTATACATGCATATGTATATATGTATGTATGTGTGAGTGTATACACACACACACATACATATTTGTGGATATACTTGTATAAACATAGTGCGTTGAGGCTTGTTTTTCGTGTTTCTTAAGGCCGTTTGGTGATCTGAAATTGGACAATGGGCGTATATACACAGACTTGAGAGGGGCATTGACCGAATCGTTTGGGGCTCTTATAAGATATGCACCCAGACGTCACCTTATGCTTGCACTACAGGTAGAAATAGATTGTTACATTTGTATATATTTCTTGATGTATATACAGATGGACAACTCATGGCAGACGTTTCTAGCTTCACACACACATCATACGAAATAATTACGTATATATGCACGACAGACATATACATATTATATGGTTGCAACCTACATACACACGCATACACGTACATGTATATTGTCATTTGTATCATCTTATTTCACTGCACGTGGGATATAAATATATGAATAATAGACACAGGCACCTTTACTTACACTTGATTTGTAAAAAGACTGTTCATAGAGCTATTTCGGGATATTTGGGGAATCTTATTGAGACTTGGTGATTGTGATGACGGAACCGTGGATGTTAATATAGCGGCTGGCGTTGAGTGCCTCACTGTCTCTCTAGACGCTGTTTCTGGTACTTACCACATGCACGCACACAAGTTTATGAAC
>PUQB01000041.1:400847-448347 GCA_003024785.1 Selaginella tamariscina
GAAACAGTGTCCATGATATGATTAAGATAATAATTAATTAATTTTATATAAATAATATTGTAATAAATAGAACATTTAAATCCTGAAAAGTTCAACGTCATTTTGTCAAATCTCCTCCACGTCACCTTATCTTTCCACGTCATCTGCCTGTCCGACATGGCCACCAACCCTTTGCCATGCGTGTCGTGGCGTGGCAGGTGGTTTTCCAAATTATAATACGTGTAAAAACCGTACCCACATCACATTCACATGTGGCACGTGCCGTACATGGAACAAGTGTTAACTTGGGATTTGTTCGCCTCAAACTGAGAAGCTGCAGTTGCGTATTCGACTTGGTTTAGACTTGTACACACCATACGCACACGCGCACAACTTGATTTACACACACACACACACACATATATATTTATTGGGCCCCGTTGGTTTATACAAACAATGGCGACAAGTGAACACTGGAACAAGGCTCAAAGCATTCAATTAAGCATTGATCTTATAGTGGCAGCTAGATTACAACTGAAATTTCTCTCAGAGGTGCATGCTAATACACGGCTTTTCGAAAGAAATGTTCTCGAGCGCGCAATTGAGAGGTATTTTTACTGCATATATCTATTATTATGTGTTTATCTACATTTATAACAGATATGAATTCTGTTGGCTTCCTCTGGCAAATTCATCTGCAAACCTTATGGCCCCTCTAGACTGTGGATGGATCTGGCACTGCCATCGTCTGAATCCGGTAAGATAATGTTAAATAGATTAAAATTTATATTAATAGTACCGTTATAAAATATTATGTTATAGATACTAATGCATTCATTCGACAAACCAGCCCCTTCTTATATTAGTGATAACTAATTAAAACTTAATTAACTGATAAATATTAAAAATCAAAATAATGTATAGATGACTTAAATTATTTATATCCTCTAAATACGTATTAATTCATTTAAAATAATTAACTTAATTAAATGTTATAATAATATTAATTATTATTTTATGTAAAGTGTGAAGCGTAAAATGTAAAGTTTTATTCATCAAACTTAATGCAGTAAAATTATAATTTAATAACGTCTTAAGCACTAGTATATGCATGATTGTCATGTGTAAAATGTAAAATATTATAATATCTTATAATATGTTGTTCACCAAACTTATTATTCTAATTTATAAAACAAATCCACGTCTTAACCACTAGACAGAATACATATGCATGATTACCACGTGTAAATTATAAAGTTGTTTATTCCAAGTAAACATGTCAATTCAATCTATTATGATTTATAATTTGTTTATTAAAAAACTCTTTAATCTTAATTAAGTAAAATAGAGTATAAATTAGATTTCAACTGATAAACTATACAATTGTGTGGGTTAACCAGGTTCAATATGGTAACGATTGTAAACAACTGTTTGGGAAGACTGTGGATGCACCTCTGTTAGAAAGAAATGAACAAGCATATGAATACAGCAGGAGCATATGGGAAAGCAACTTCCCAGATGAACCATACAACTTAGATCTCTTTGTGGAGATATGTCATTGAGATACTCAAACAGGCCGAGGAACGTGTCTTACAGCTTACTTGATGCAGTCCTTAGGCAGAAATCATTCTACTATCAGGTACATTATATTAATTGATACATAATTAAACTTAAACATAGTCTAAACACGTGATTAGGTTTGTGAACCACATTATCTGGAAGAAAGCTTTTAAATGCTGCAGTAAAACGCTATAAAGGTTTTTTGCATCTAATTAAACAACAAGGAACAAGCACGTTCTTTGTTCCAACTTATGACGTGGATTTAATGTGGCATGCACACCAACTTAGTCCCGTCAACTATGAATCCGACCTAATAAAACTTCGTGGAACCACTTTGAACCACGATGATACAGATAACAACAGGGATTTAGGTATGTTTATAATGTTTATAATCATACCAACTTATAATTAAATGTAATACTTAATCATTTCAGGTGGTAAACTTGACAATGGGTTTTTGCAAACTCGTGCTTTGTGGGAGCAAACATATGGATCTGTTATGAGAAAGCAGGTTGTATGTATAGAGGTGAACCACCTTCATACACCTTTGAAAACCCTAAGTTTGATCATATGAAGTTATCACTCTTATCAACTCATAATGAGTGGATGAAGCGAAAGTCTCATTTATAAATAGGAAAATGATTAAGGTATGTTAATTAGTGGCTTAATCAGATTAACACGTATTATTCTTAGGTGCTTTTGTCAATAAGGGGAATAAAAGGCTCACAAGAAGAGACTATGGCTTCTGTAACGATTCAAATGTTGGAAAAGTTTACACGGTTTAAACTACAAACAGTCGAAAAGAATGTTTCTTCCCAGTGGGACAACGAGTTTATGTTCCAAGTTGAGACATCAACCAAAGGCTTACTACTCGAACTCAAGCTTAAGAGACACCACGCAGTATCAAGGTGTGTGTGCGCGTGTGCGTGTGCGTGCGTACGTGCTAAACAATGATACAGGTTGTTCATGGGGCATAAGAAGGGTGGAACATTGGTTATTCCATGGGATTACATCTCAATTCGGATATTCAATCCTTAACGATTGGTTTAAGCTGGTAAATAAGAGTTGATCAGCCAGCATATTCATTAAATGTCTTTGTTTCTGTGACACCTCCTGTTGTTGGGCCATATCTTCTTAGAAGTGTAAGGGCACGAGATACAGGAGATGACTTAAAAACTACACATGGACATAGTAATGGAATGTGGATAACAAAGACTGTTTATGATCATGCAAACCAAGAGGTTTTCATCATTCGTTATAGGTACATCTCTCTCTCTCTCTCACACACACATTCTAATAGTTTTTAGCAGATACAAGTGTGGAGGTTTAATGATGTTCAAACGTTTAAATGAAACAGACAAAGTCGTTCATGTTCATCTAGGAGGCTGGAAATATTACGGCTCCACTAACCGTGGGAGGTTCCAGGTTAGTATTAATGATTTAATTTGTGTCTTATAACATTAATATATTTTAAAATATTTTAGGTAAAGTAATGGGATCGGCATGGCAACTTGTGGATCCTAACATATCACTTGATATTTGTCGAAAATGGTCTTTGCTGGATGGAGCTACTTGTAACTGTTCAAAAGAACGAGACGGATCCCAAATGGAACTTAAGACCGGAGTTACATGTGCAAGGAAGTTTTGACTGTCCTGTAAGTTTAGCACTGCAGTTTAGAGAGAGAGAGGGGTATACAGATTTTTAAATGTGACAAATGGACAGATAATGCTGTTTCCGGGTAGAAAACTGCAGTTTGCAGTATTAAATGCATCGGAAATGCAAGAAGCTGGGTTTGTGACTATGGTGAGATACACTAGGGATGCACCGCAAGGCAAAGCAACTGCTCTTTTTAACTGGAGATCTGGTGGCATGCAGGTTAATTTTCAATAACAATAACGATATAATTTTAATTAATAATTAACTGAGGTGTTGATCATCTGGTAGATTGATCATGACGAAGACGTGCTGCTTGTGTTGCTTCTATCTACAACATTGGCATGTCTATCAGTGATATGCTTGGGAAGAAGATTGCTGAGAGGGACCGTGACATGCGTCGACCAGTCGAGAGTTTTGATGACTGGGGTAAGTTGTAGTGCGTCGTATGTGTATGTGTATGTGTGTGTATAGTGTGTGTGTATACTATCTTCAAACGGATTTATAACTTAGCTACGCTGGCAGGGGCCGCTGATACTGGTGGTGATGCGATGATGGTGGCGAAGGTACTGTTGGTGATTGTCAATCATGGTGGGTTGACGCAGGACAATGTCAAGACTCTAACTCTGGTGGTGCTTCTAACTGTGGTGGAGGATTTGGAGGGGGTTGTGGTGCTGCAGTTGGTGGTGGTGGATGTGGTATAGGTACTATTGGTGGTGGAGGTTGCGGTGGAAGTGGCGGCGGTGGAGGTTGCGGTGGAAGTGGCGGCGGTGGTGGAGGTTGTGTGGAAGTTCCTCTTCAAGTGGTGGAAGTTCCTCTTCAGGTGGTGGAGGTTTATGAATATTCTTAGGCATATTTTAATGTTTAAACCAACTTTCTATAAGTTTTTAGCCACGGCTCCGAAAGAATTATCATAAGTATTCACATTAATAAATAAAGGAGTTTTCATAAATCTTTACAACTTCAAAGAAATATTCATCAGTATGTATGTTATATTCGTTTCCGACATTTTTGAAATCTTAAAACCATCACAGAAATTAAAATATAATATATATGTGTGTGTGTGTGTGACTGTGATCTCATGGATACAAAATGGGTGAGGCATTTCTACATAGATACATGGCACATAGGTGAGGCCTTTGTACATAGATAGATACACGGCACAAACGCACACGCACACAGATAAAGACTAATGAGAATGAAATTCCGATATGACTACAAATTAAGTTGTCGATGAAGGCCATGCCTTTGTATATGTTGTTACCAACGGTACCAGAGTACATGGTGGATTAGAACCCGCGAGTGACAGATGTGGGAATGGTCAATCAATCAACTGTCAGTTGCTCCTCTCGTCTTGGTTGAGTTTGGAATATACTGGATGCAGTCTCTGTACAAGATGCTTCATGCTACATATACAACATGCAGGACGCGTGTGCAGGTACACAAAGCAACCTGTCACCTATGTCCTACCCCGTTATTATTCATTAGCCGCACTTACTAGTTGTGTCGTTTTGTGATTATTATTCCAGGTGTTGATGTGTGTACACACTCAGCATGGACTAATAGGGCTGGCGTTTCATCCCATCGATGGGATTCTATAAGCACTTTCACACGTTCTGACTCTGTTTATCTATCATAGTACCCTGCACATGAGATGCTTCTTTTCCTCGAGGGTGTGATGAATGGTGTCTCCATGATCAGCCATACTTTCCCGTCTATGCAGTCGGTGTATGTTATATTTATATACCAAACATCCCAAGAAGCCTTGCCACCTCGCTCCCTCTCAGGAGATGTGAATGCGGACGAGAAAACTCTAAGGACTCACTCCTGGCAGATGTTGTCAAACTCTTCAGCTGTATCTGCTCGTGTGCTGTCCGGACATTAAAGAGGTCGGACGTGGACGTTAAGAAGGTATTTGTTGGTGGAGATGATGGCTGATGAATTCGAGTACAACTTTGGGAACAGACGCTGCTGTCTTGGTGAGCAGGCAGGGGCAACTGTTAGGTCGCGTGGTTTATGCTCTGAGGAGGCATCACATGGGGAAAAAGGTGAAGATCAAGGGAACTATTCCCAAGGACATGAGACTGCCTCTCGGATATAATCTGCTTCATAAAAGGATACCGACTGGCCGCTGCCCTTCCGAGATCCTGGACAACTCAGAACACGACCGGGCAAAGGTGGAGCATTCCTACGGGCCCTTAAGATTTCTCTGAAGAATTCCCTTCGGAGGCAGATGCTTCAGTAAAGGATCCCGGCGAGCAGCAGCTCCTCAACCAGTTACACTTGTTCTGAAGAGACAGCAGAAGCGGCGTATTATCCTTTCCAGCCATGGACAATCTTCTTCTCCGGACCTATCGGCATTTTAGCAGCCGGCAAAAGCATTTTTAAACGTCGAGAGGCAAAAGCATTTTAAACGTCCACATGGAACACAGTCGCAGACACTGAAGAGTCGGAATTTACGAAGATGCTTTCGGTTGTTCCGACTTATCATCGTAAGAGAGCTACGAGGGAGTTTGGTACCGTATTTGTAATTATTTGAAATGGCATTATATTTTATATATAACAAAAGTGGTCGCCGCAGTCGCTTTATTTAATCCTGCGCATTTACCAGATTAATCAGTTCTGAAAATAAAGAAAAAATGAGATTACTTTTCTTGTCGCAGCTCAAAACAACACAGCTTCCCATCCCTTGAGCAACACGCAATCTGAGTGAGCTGTACTCCTCCACCAACATCAAGGTTCAACTTCTTCCTCCTAGAGGCTTAGGAATGCAGGTCGGCCCAAACTCATGCTCTGACAGCTTATTATTCAGATTGTTAGTGCAGATTTTTACTCACTAGGCACTCGGCGTCATCTCTTAACCATAACATTTTTAACTGGCCATATTTTCAGCATGGAGCACACCTATGTTAATCTGAAAAACAAGAACCGATAGTGGATCTTTGTGCTCCACTGCTCAGTAGTGGATGCTCAAAAGCCTGCTATAGAAAATTACTTACAAAAAATGTTGCTGCAAAATTGAATTCGTTTGGATTTGGTCGTGGCTGAATTTCCTTATCATTAAAACTCTGTAAAGTCGAAGTTCTCGTTTCATGATACAAATGCACTGTCCTAATAGTAGCTTCATTTGGATTATAAGGGGGCAGCCGCTCCTGGACGCTCCTGTGGGTTTTGAAGGCTAAGGACCTATCTTGCAAATTCTCGGTTCTTAGATGTTTTAGCTCTGCTATTGGCATTTGGCGACGTTGAAAATGCTGGGAGCTCAACTTGCACCATCTTTATGGAACAGAAAGGTGCGCCTTTAATAGACATCAGACACCCGGATGGAGCACGACCTCCACCCGGCGTGCTCCGTGAGCACGACTACTTGCACGACCTCCATCTCTAAAAGAAGCACCAGCCCCCTGCCTGTTGCTACTATTTGGTCCACCAGATCCACCATGAGACTGTCGCCCTTTCTTCTTGGACTTGGCCACCTGCCAACCCTCCTGGTCTGCATCGTGTTGCTCATCCTCACTGCCATCTTCATCCTGGTCGTAGATCACTGAAAAACCAAAGAAATTCCAGGTATCCACATTGTCTTGCAGCAGCGTGAGGGCCTTGCCTCTTCTGAGGGAGTAGTCTGGCCCCAGAATGAGCTCTCGAGTTCCTTGAGATGCTCTGCAATCATCTGAACCAGCGGCTCCGCATAAAATTGGTGCAAGTAAGGAAGCAAGTCCCCGTCAATGTAGCGGTACCCTTCAGCAAGCCTGGTCATATCCTCTGCGATCTGATTCCAGATCGTGGTGCACACTGGTGGCATGAACACCGCCTGCTGAACGTAACTCGGTGCGAGCAATGTAGACAAGATCACGTGGACTCTCGGACTCCGTAACCCTGCCTGATTCAGCGGCTCGAAGCTCCGGCCTGGGTTTGAATATCCGAAGGATATATATATAAAAAAAAAAAAATATTCGTGGTATCTTCTTAAGCTTGAAAAACCTGGACCTGAATCTGGGGCTTCAATGGATCAATTCCTGGCAGTTTTCCTTGCTGATGTTGGAGTTGCTGAACTTGTCACGCACAGCTTTAACGGAGGTGGGGTTTAGGGTTCATTTTGTCTTTTGCGCCAACCGGTTACCGTAGAATGGCCTCTTGATTTAGTTCTTACGGCTGAGTCTTTCCGTTTGTCAGCTGCTTCGTATAAAGCACGTCGTATTTGCTCTTTTCTATACCATTTTGCATCATTATGAACATCTTTGCGTAAATGTACTCTGTAGCAGAAGGACCGATTTCGTACACTTCAGCTTTTCAGGTGTGTGTGCTGTTGATGTGCTCCAGTGCATGCATGCATGCGAGATTGTACGAATGTAGAATGAATAACCAAATTTGAAACCTTTAACTTGAAGGCATCAAATTGGACATTTTATCACGGCGTGCAGTCTCAGTTACTACATGTTATTTGGGGCGACTTCCTTCACGGCATCCAACATGAGGTAACATAGCAACATGAAGTAGTGTGATCTCTCTCTTTCACACACATGCACACAGAGGTTAATGAGAATGTTCTCTTGCAGATTAAGGACATACAGGATATAAAGGTTGTGCATATAAGTAGTTGAGCTTAGTGATTGGTTTTGTACTTAGATGTTCTGGATGCTGGTTGAAAAAATGCTACACGAAACTGCCAGCAGCACAGTAAGCAATGTGTAAAACAAACAGAAAGCACCAACCTGTAGGAGCATGTGGATGAAGTAGATACCCTGAGAATAGTGTCTGCAGTGGCAAATTTCTGGTTGAACATAATGCAAAAGTATCCCTGCAATCAAGGAAATCCGTGAAGCAATCTATGGTCTTCCTTCCTTCCTACCTGCTTATCTTAGAAGATGAAGAAAAAGAAGAGCGGATCAACAATAATCTTTTAAACGTTCTGGACTTAAGTGTTTTCTGTCTTGGGATGTCGAGGAGGTAAAGCATTGCATAGAGAAGCCTGTTGGACTTCAGAGCATCTCTGAAGAATATACAAGTCATGGATGAGACTGACGTCTGTAGCAACCATTTAAAGGTGCTTAGTAGATTATGTATTAATACATACACATACCTATCTAGTTAATTAGTGATTGTTTGCTTGTAGGTGCTTGAACTGAGATCTTTGTTTCTTGACAACATGAGCTGTCTACATAAATATTACGTGAAGCATCAGGTGTCGGAGCATGCAGTTAGAGCCATTGATGACGCATCTTATGTATATAATGTGTACATCTCATCGTAGTATCGGAGGCATGTTACCATCCTTGTGACTTTGTTAGGGTTAATACTTGTATTTTTGAAAATTATGGATTATTGGAGTCTCTCGTACACGATCCGAAACAATATGACGCTCAGAATTTTCGCACTGTGGTGGAGTGCGATGGCGGCCAAGCATTTGGGATTCTCCAACGTTACCAACTATATAAATTCTAAATTTAAAATGCATTATTTATATTGTACATATTTATTATTTATTTATATGGAGAATTCGTTAGGAAACTTCTTTAAAATTACATAAAACCAAGTGATCTTATTGCTACTTCATTGGTTGTATATAAGTTCCAGGTAACAAAATTGAAGTAATTGGAGATACTCAATACTAAGAGCTTTCATGTTATTTATAGCCACCCACTATCCTAATTATTATTGCTAGTGATTGTTAACATACAGTAGTAAGTTTTGGCAAGAAGGTCAAGATGGATTTTACATTTTTTAAAAGTGTTATGAACATTGCCACAATTGACTGTTTGATATTGAACTGCACAAGATGACATGTGTTTCCTAAGTACCATTGGGAGGGAGCTCCTTCATACATTACGAATGAGCTCAAGCATATCGAGTGTTTCTTGAAGGGTCAATGAACCAACTCTTTTGTTTCCTCATCGGTTGTCTCGCAAGGCTTTGGACATGATTGAGGCTTGGGTGTACCACTACAAGTTCAATAAACTAAAGACTCTAGTAGTCTCAAGGTGAGTCTGCAGCTACGTTTTGACGCACAGCCAGTCACCCCGATGGGTGATACTCACTCCGACGACCTAGTGGGTAGTACACAACTTCACGCCCTAGTGGGCCGCGTTAAATGCCCCAGTGGGCATGCTACATAGGTTTGTGCCAGTGGGTGATACTCAGTTAGATGCCCCAGTGGACAGCACACAGCTTGAAACCCTAGTGAGCAGTACAGTTAGTCACTTCGGTGAGTGATACTCAGTCAGATGTCCCAGTCGACAGCACATAGCTTGAAGCTCCAGTGGGCAACACACATCTTGAAGCCCAGTGGGTAGCACACAATTTGAAGCCTGAGTAGGCAATACACAGTCAGTCATCCTAGTGGCTGATACTTTGTCAGATGCCCTAGTGGGCAACACACATCTTGAATATGTGTAGAGACTGTCCATAGTATGTGTGGTACCTTCGTGAGGGGGAATGTTGGGATGGACAATGAGGCACCACACAGTTTGAAGCCCCAATGGGTGATACATAGTTAGACGCCCCAATGGGTGATACATAGTTAGACGCCCTCCCAATGGATTCAGACATCCCAATGGAAACAATGAGTGGTACACAGTCAAATGCTTCAATGGCCAAAATACATTTGAAGCTCCAACTGAGAGTGTAAGGTTGGATGTATGCAGAACACAATGTGCGGTAAATGCTGCAAGTGTTGTATAGTCTTAAGGATTGGGTTCTTCACACTTCCCAGCTCTCTGATATGGACGGAGTGGAGGTTGTTGTCAAAAAGCTTATACCTCACGACTTTAGTTCCTTTATGAACGGAATGTGTGCTGATGGAAGCAATGAGATTCAAGGTTTGGCTACGTTCACAAAAGCATGGTATGGAGTACACAAATCTTTCAAGTTAACTTTCCCTTCGTGTTTTAATGGCACTTACTGAAAATACATTCAATGTATGTGAAGAACACATTCCCTCATAGTGAAATAAATCAAGTCTACATAAATGTTACATGAAGCATCAAGTGCTTTCTCTTTCTCTTGTTACACATACGGGCACCGCACAGGCTGATGCAATGAGGAGCACGGATTATCTCCAGTTGTTTGTGGATGAAACATCGTGGTAGAATGATGTCCACTCAGTATTCAGATTTGATCCTGCATGTTTTCCGTGTTGAGATTTTCTGGAATAATGCTCAGTACTTCATTGCATTGCTTCAATTACATATGTATAGGGCTTTGTGACACTTCATCCTCACTGACAGGTAGACTCGTGACTGGATTGCTTAGGTGGACTCTTGTTTAGATAACTGACGTGGTTTTGTATATCTCCACACTCCTCAAGGAGCACGAGCATCTTCAAGAAAACTTCATGTTTGATGTGAGGAAGAGCTCAGTTGGCACATCCGCTAGCATTGAGTTTGTTGGGTAGAATTTCAGCTGAATCATTCTCTTCTGAACTTGCTCTAGTATAAAGTGAAAATGGAGATGAATGTGCTTGGTTAGGTAATGGAACTTTGAGTTTTTAGTCAAAGATATGGCTAACCCATGTCACGATGTGAAGATCCTGTAACAACCTTCTCGGTCACACTGTTTCCTTAGCTGATGCTGCTGCTATGTATTCAGCTTTAGTGCTAGACATTGTAGTGATGGCATGTCGTTTACTACACCAGCTCACAACATTTTCATTAATCAGGAACACATAACAAGAAGACTTTCGATCGTCAAGCATCTGTGTAGCTGACCAATCTGCTTTCACCTCTGCAATATGTCAATGTTAGATGCCTAATGAAGAAGAGGCGCCAAAGGGAAAAGAAGACATGTAGAAATGGTTAATGAGAAGGTCAATAGCTGCATTCTCATCTCTGGGTTTTAGAAACGTACCACATGATCCTTTTTACATCGTTCCAATGAGCTTTCAAGGGGCGCTTTAAGTACTTTGCCATAATGCCTACAGCATAGGCAATATCCAGTCTTGTGGAGACCACCAGGTAGATCAAACTGCCAACTAAAAAATGATAAAGAGTTCTGAACACTTTCTCCTCCTGGGGAGTTTGATCATGTCCTAGTCACTTTCCGCAAACAGCTTCACACTTGTTACCACGATCATAGCAACGAGGTTGAGGTTAGTCATAACGTACCTCTGGAGCATATCATTGATGTATTTCTTCTGTGTTAGCTCGAGGATGCCATGCTTCCTATTGTGCCGCTGAAAGATAAGATTTTATCTTGTAGATGAGTTGTAGCTGGTTTGAGGTAAGAATAGTGTCATTTACATATAAGGCCAGAAATAAACATCCATGCCCTTCCAAATATATGTAGAAAGTCTGCATTACTATGAACAGACCCACGAGAGATTAGAAAGTTGTCAATCTTGGTGTACCACATTCTTGGCAAACTGTTTGAGGCCATATAGAGTTTTGTTGAGCTTGCAAACAAGGTGTTCTTCACATAGCTTGATAAAACCTAGTGGTTGTGCCACGTACACCTCCTCATCCAAGTTGCCGTTCAAAAGGCTGTGCGTATGTCAAGTTAATGCAGCTCAAAATCAAGGTTTATAGCCAAAATTAATAAGAGTCGAATGGTAGTCAACTTTACCATGGGGTTGAACGTTTCTATGTAATCTAGTCCTTGTACTTGAGAGAAACCACTTGCTTTACATCGCTCAGCCCTCCCATCAGCCTTATAGTTTTCCCCGTATCATTTGTTCTTCTTTGGACCACCATTATTTTCCTTGTTCGCCTTACATGGTTAAACAACGTAACTGGGTAGTCAATTATGTTTTTCTGTCACGTTCTTTGGGAGTTGTACATGGTTTTTTATTTCTTGTTCTTCCTTTATGGGATTTCTTATATATTTTCAAATGGAACCGCGTGAGTTCAAAATTTAACTAGTCATTGGTTAGGGCCATGTAAGTTTAAAGTTTTGATTGGTTATTGAACGAGTGTTTATACAAGATCCTTGGGCACTGAGGTTATTTTAAAAAACCTTGGCATCGATGATTTTAAATAATATAACCGTTAAGGTTATTTTAAAAAACCTTGGCATTGACGGTTTTAAACAATATAACCATTCAATAAATTATAAAAAGTAGTTTAAATTAATCATTGAATAGAACCTTACGGGTTCAAGATTTAGGTAGCCATTAGATGGGATTTATGGATTTAAGGTTATAATAGTTGTTTAATGGGTATTTATATAAGATTTTTTGATGTTGAGGTCATTTTTAAAAACCTCGATGCCAAGGTTTTAAAAAATATATAATCATCAAATGAATTTATAAAAGGGAGTTATTGGTGGATTCGAATGGGTTTAAGATTTATATTAAATGGAGCCATGCATGTTTAAAGTTTAAGATGGACGTTTATATAAGATCTTTGGTGTCAAGATTATTTTAAAAAATTTCTCAGTGTTAAGGATTTTAAAAAATATAAATGTTGAATGGATTTATAAAAAAAGTTTAGAATAATCATTGGATGGAGTCACGTAAGTTTAAAATTTAAGTAGATATCGGATAGGTCACATAAATTTAAGATTTAGGGTGTTATGTAAAAACTTTCATATCGAAAGTTTTAAAAATAATATAACAATTGCATAGATTTATAAAAGAGAGTGCAAAATAATTAAGGGATTGAATCATATAAATTTAAGATTTAAGTGATCGTAAGATGGAGCTACATGATTTAAGATTTAAGTGGCTGTTGAATGAGAAGTGTTTAAGATTTATGATAGTTATTAGATGGGTGTTTATATAAAATCCTTGACATCGATGATTTTAAAAAATATAATCGTTAAATGGATTTAAAAAAGAAGTTTAAGATAATTATTAAATGAATCTACATGAATTTAAGATTTAAATGGTTATCATATGGGACAATGTGGATTTATAATTTAAGAAAGTTGTTAGATAAAATATTTATATAAGATGTTTTTTATCGTGTTCATATTAAAATTAGATTGTAACAAATCAACACTAAGGGGTTTTCATTGTGTAACATATTATATTACTTAGTTTATATACATAATAATTTTAGGTAATCTTTAGTATTGAGGAGGATTTTCAATGTTTAAAAAAAGACATGGTCATGGATATGAATTTCATATTTTATTTTGGTTGTGCATTATATAAATGTTCTCCATACTTACCTTATTGTGATATTAATTGTGTGAATGTGAGTCGATTCAATAAAAACATATTTTTTTTACAAGTAATATCATGAATTCTAAAACATGTAAAAAAAAAATTATTAATGACACAGCTTCACTTATGATATAAGGTATAAATTCAACACTAAAGAAGATTAAATTTAAAAAAAAACATGATTCTTCATTTGTATAATGTTTAATTCTTCTATTCACACATTCACCAAAGACCACCCTCACATGCACCAAATTGAACATATCATATATATAATTTATAATATATTACATGGTCAAATTTCTAAATGCACATGGCATACATATTTATTTAATTATATATATATATATATTATCTATTTCTATTTTACTTATCTATATATAGTTCTATTTCATATGTTTAGTAATTTCAAAAAATAAATAAAAATATAAATATATATAGCACATTTCTAGCTAAATAAAATAGAAATTGATAAAAATATATCATATATATGTAAAAATGTGTGACCATGTGCATTTAGTCGGCCCATTATATATATATTTTTAAACATTTGTAGTGACGATTATAATATCTTAGTTTACATACAAAGATTTTGTGGAAATGCACTATAATGGTCAACGACCATAGTAAGTACCATACAAATGTTACATTAGTTTCAATTTTAATATATCAACTTATGGGTTTCACCTGTGTATCAACATTGTACTAGTTGTCACGATAACAACAAAACAAACCTGCATTAATTAATAAAAAAAACCTTTAATTAGGTATTAAGGTCTCATGAATATAGAATATGCTACTCGGACGGTTCGGATTAACCTTATGAATATTGCAAAAATTCACGTAGCAGTATAATTAAACCCATGTTAGGGCTGATTAAGGTTCATGGGCAGGAGACGACGAGGTGCGAAGCGGGCGCCACAGGAGGAGAGAAAATGTATCCCGTTGCGTCCAAGGAATGAGAAGATTGCACATGCATTGCGGAATTGCAACGAGTGTAAGTGTCAGAGATCGAGAGTATTGATGATCTTCAAAGACAGGGAGATTCTATCATTTGTTGCGTGCCCGATCTATCTGCAAGTAATGGAAAATATCGCAGATATGCTGCCCTTAACGTCCTTTATGCTCGCCGGGCCTTTGAAACCCGGCCAGAGGTCTATAAATGTCTGGAGTTTATGTCGTTGTTATGTTTACAAGAACAAGAATGGTCTGTGTGGTGCTTTTGAGGTTGAGGACTCCGCAGAAACCACCTACGAGAAATTTTATAAAAAGTGCATTGCAGCAGATTCTGAAGAGAATTCTGAAGAAGATTCTGTAGAAGATTCTGAAGACTCCGTTTGGGTGGATGAACATCCTAAGCAATTTCTCTTTGCAGTAATTGATGAGGTTTGTCTCTTCTCCCTCTATATATATAATTTATTTTCTTAGTGTTTCACACCATGGTCTGTGTGTGAGAGTGAGAGAGAGAGAGGGGCGGAGGGAGGGAGGCGAATTTTGTATTTGACATGATCATCCTGCAGATGCTTAGGAAGTATGAAACATGTGGATTGGCAGAGGCAGAGAAATATATGGAACAGCTTTTGAGTTGTAATTTGGAGGTAAGATATCTGGTGGTCTAATACAATTGTAATTAATAAATTAGGTTATTCTAGGTTATTCTACCACTCTTAATTACTGAATGTGTCCATTATTATTCTGGCACCATAATAGATAATACCAAGAGAATTGTATATGTAAATTGATACACTAACAGTTTTTGTTCAGGACTTGGAAGGGCAAGTCGAAAATAAGATGGAGGATTATAAGAGGGAAGACGTTGTAAGTGTACCTTAATAAAAATATGTATACTTCTGTTTTAAATTTGAATTAACTTTGTTAATTTGATTTTTTTTCAGCACAAAATTCGAATCACAATGTAAGAATTAAATATTCAAGACTGGGTACTCGTCTACGGGGTATTCGATGCTTCTTATTTATCTGCTGTTTGATAAAGTTTTCATTCAAAATCTCTCTTATAAACAATTTAAGTTTGGTCCAAGTAACCTTCTTAAAACTATTTAAATAGTATATGCTATTTATATTCAAAAGGGTAATTCATTTAATTTTTATTTAAATGCTTTATCTATTTTAAAACTAAAGTAATTAATTATTTCAATTTATTTAATTCAAGGGATACTTATTCAATCATTTATTTGATCTATATATTCAACAATTTAATTAAATTTTTAATTCAAAACAAAAATTAGAGTCCAAGTTGAAAATATAAAATTTAAAGATTATTTGGTTTAACTATTTCAATGTTCTCTTTATTATAATGAATAAAAACCAATAAAATATGAGTTATATTAATATGTGATTTAAAATATCTCAATTCACACATTAATTCATGTTAATTTCCAGAAGAAAAAAAAATCTGTCACAAACTGACTACTTAAACAAAATAGTAAATTTGATATATAATATACACACCTGACCCATACATAATACTTACCTTAAAAATGTTGTTCAATAATAGAGTATGTTGATTTAATTTTTGTGAGATACAAATTATAATAAGTTTAATTTATTTAGAACAAAAATATATAAAAAAATATCTCTTACAAATCTTTAAACCATTTTAAAAATCATATATGGACCTGTATGTGTGCTATACTAATGTTTGTGTTAATTTTACGAGATTGGTAGCCAACTTAAAATAAATATTTTTTTAATTAATATTGCTTTTATTTTTAATTAAATTGCTTTTTATGTTAAACATGCATACACAAATTTATACATATATCAGTATATCAGGTCATGATTGCTATACTAATTAATGTTAAAGTCGGCACTATTTCAATTGATATCACAGATAATTAATCTCAATCTTAAAATTACTAAAATTAATATTAATATTAACCCTGTAAGATCCATGTGTATGGTTGTATGTGCACATACTATTATTAGTGTAGTGGGTTTTGATATTGATTGGATTGGTTTCAATTTGAACAACTCGTTCTTGTATATAATTTAGGGTTCTTGAAATAATGGATATAAACATTTCTATATTCCAAGCTCTTACATTGGTGGAGCTGAGGGGCACTTCTAATTATCCCTAAGGAGCACTTGGATTTGTGTCTTTTTTTATAAATCTTCTTTATCTTCTTAAGATCTAGCTTCTCAATTGTTTAGATCTATTTTTCCTTGTAGATTTTGTTTTTTTTTTTCTTTTTTTCATGAATACACAATAGGCAAATCCTTCGTTTGTGGAACAACTACTCATGCAGTTGTTGGATGCCATGCGGATGTAACTGAATAATCACTCTTAGTTAATAGCGGCATTCACAGCCCATGGCACTCCTTATTTTCCTATTGCAAATCCTTGTGTCCGACTGGATTTCTTTCGCAGAAACCATGGGGATGATGTGTACCATTGGTTTGACCATTTCACTGTGGTCGCCATATATTGGATGGTGCTTAGTGTTTGCGCGAGTTTCCTACTTGTTTGTAGGGGACAGCGTTGCAATGGTACAATGGTTTAGATGTTGCAACTTGGGGGGATTGGAGTATTCTTTCATAAATCTTCAAACGTGCATTTGGACATGCGGATGACTGTGATGATGCTTTTCAGTAGTTGCATCGTATTCGTCAGGAGCCATCTAAGTCAGTGATGTAGTTTGGTGTTCACTTTCGGAGCCTTTTGCTGCGTGCAGAGCCTAACATATCAAAATGCATCAAATTAGGTATGTTGTGGCCGGCACTTCGTCAAGACCTTGTGGGGTTTGTACATGCACTAGCTCCAATGACTCTTGACGATGCTTTAAGGCTAGCACAACGATATGAGTCATCACCTCTCCCACTTGCAACTTCACGTTCTTCATGTGGGGGATGGTCCTGCTTTAATAGAGGTTGTTGTTGTTGCTGCTCATGTACCAGCACAAGGTTGGGCCCGTGGATGCGGACGTGGATGTGCAATTCGTTGTTGGGTGTGTGATGAGGTTGGACACACGTATTGGCGCTGTCAATGAGTTCTTGATTGGCGTCCCCCATTTCCGGGGGGAGGCCTTGGCATCAACAACGTCTGATTAGTGCTGCAATAGTAGAAGGTCTTGATGCGATGGATCTTCTGGGAAACGCCGAATCACACAAGTAGAGGGGGGTCCTCGTGCAAATAAATTAGTGATCCCTCCGTCTTTCTTTCAAGAGTACCATCAAAGGGTTCACTCGGCACTAGTTTATCCGGTCTTTACTTTTCAAGCTCGATTTAATCACATGCCACGTTCTATTTTTCTTTTAGTGTTGGTGGATACATGTTCGAGTTTGTTTTATTTCTCAGTCTGTTGTAACACGTTGTAGCCTTCATTTGTGTCGTGTGGTAGAACCAGTCTTCATTCTGTATAGCAAAGGACATACTCATGCTTGTTCGCGGGATGAAGTTGACATTGTTGTTCGTGTGGACGATTGTGAGCTTAAGCTTCAATCTCTGCGAGTGGTGCCAAGTCAAGCTTTTCACCTTATTCTTGATATGGATTGGTTGACTCGCAATCGTACCAAGTGTGACTTTAAAAAGTCTCCCCCATGTTTGACTCTCCATCATTTTTCTTCCATTCCTCTTACTTCTATTCCACTTCATCCATCTGCTTCCACCTTTACTTTTATCACTTTTGTTTCACCCTTACTTCCAACCATCTTCCCTTTGTGTTCCTCATTTCACTCTCTAGATCTGTTAAATGATTATCGTGCTACAGTTGTTGATCAACTCAAGGAGTATGCTGATCTTTTCAATTTTGACTTGTCATCTGGGGTTAAGATTGCGACACATCCCTATTTCAACTGGGGATGTTAAGCCGATCAAGGTACCTATTCGGCGTTGGTCACCAAAGGAGCTCAAGATCTTATGAGCGAATGTTTAGGAAATGTTGAAGAAAGGTGTTATCCAAAAATCTTGAAGTCCTTGGACGAAGTCGGATGGGAGCATTAAATTCTGCATCAATTATCGCCCATTAAATGATGTAACTATTTCAGATGTGTACCCACTTCCTCATATTGTAGACCGTTTAGATCGACTGGGGCGGAGCCGTTGGTTCACCAAATTAGATTTTGCATTTGGATATTGACAAGTTTCGATGGTTGACATGAACATTCCCAAGACTGCTTTTTGAACACCATTTGGCATGTACAAGTTCTTGGTGATGCCTTTCAGTTTGAGCAATGTTCCAACAACTTTCCAGCATATGATGAATGAGGTTCTTTGTGATATGCTGGAGGTGACTGCCGACTTTATCGATGATGTTTTAATCCACTCGGATGGAATGTGGGAGGAGCATGTCGGTGATGTACGCAAGGTTTTGGATCGGTTGCGGAAAGTTGGTTTGAAGTTGAAGCCATCTAAGTGTGTGTTTGGATCAAGGACACCACTTATCTGGGTTATCGCATTTCACGTGAAGGTTTGCAAGTTGATCCTGATAAACTAGTTGCATTTTGAAGTTCCCTACGCGAAGTGTGTGAATGATGTGCAACACTTTCTTGGCAAGGTACAATATCTGGGTTGTTTTGTGGATCATCTTTCAATCGTACTGCACCGTTGTGGGTGTTACTAAAGTCGTCAATGATTTCTTTTGTTTGGTCTAAGGATTGCAAGCAGGCATTTGCAGATCTCAAAGAGCTGTTGACGACTCCTCTAGTTTTGGCGTACCTGGATTACACTTGTCCTTTCATCTTGCGCGTAGATGCTTCTGACACGTGTTCTATCAGGAGAGTACGAGTGTCCTTGGCCAACGATATCCTATTGTGTACATCAGCCGTACGTTACAACCAGCAAAGGTGAACTACTCCATAACAAAAAGGTGTGTCTAGCAGCAATTTGGGGTTTTGAGAAGCTCCATGCCTATTTATATAGAAGGTGACCATGTAGTAGTTACATCGTTGTTGAAGCGAAAGAATTTGATTGGTCATACTACTCAGTAGGCCTTGAAGCTTCAAATTTACGACTTTCGAAGGGAGTTCCATGGCTGATGTTGATGCTCTTTCTTGAGCTCTTCTTCCCCTTCTCTCTTTTCTTCTGCCCATGAGAGCCAGTTGGACTTTTTGGTACTATCAACGCTGTTGTGCTTGACGTTCAGTTCGAGTTAGATTTACATCTTTGGATGAGATTCGGGAAGTTCAAAAGGTTGAGCCGTGGATTCGAAGGCTTCGTGATGAGTTTGAAAATCCTGCATCACTTGCTGATGACTTACCTTTCAGGCATTTACATTCATAATATCGCATTCAGAACGACCTTCTTTATTTTGTGGGGACTAATCAAGATGATCATTTACAGTTGGTAGTGCCTTCATTCTTCATTCCACGCTTCCTCCACACTTACCATGACTCTCTTATTCTTGACAGGCACATGGGGCATCATCGTGTGATGGAGAAGTTGCACAGATCTTTTTATTGACCAGAGTTGCGAGGAGATGTGATTCGGTATGTGCGTAGCTATGTGTGGTGTTAAGCTTGCAACACTCCCCCGTGTGCTTCAGAAGGACGGTTGGAGTCAATTGTAGTTTCTCGATCTGATGGGGCCTTTTCTACAATCGACTGCAGGCAACGAGTACATTATTATTGCTTCTGACTACCTAACTCGTTGGGTAGAAGTTGGTGCTCTTGCTAGTGCGACTGCTTCTGCTGTTGGTCAGTTTCTTCTTAATTGGGTTGTGTTTCAGCATTTTTGTCCGGAGCGAATTCTCTCGGACAATGGTCTTACATTAACATTTCATGTTTTGACGTCTCAATTAGGGATACGCCACACTTTTACAAGTGCTTATCATCCTCAGACAAATGGTTTGGTGAAACGACTTGTCAAAACTTTCAACATTCGAATTGGATGGTTACCTGCCATCTCTCTGATATGCTTATGTCACTACAGTACAAAGTTCCATTAGTACTTCCCATATAAGCTCTTGTATGGTCATGACCCGATGTTGCCGACGGAGTTGGGTTTGCCTTCTCGATTACCGCGAGCTGCTAATGCTAGGTCATGGAATTGATATTTAACAAGCATTCTTTCATTGGTTCGTGCGGGGTCAACATAACACTTGGGCTGCGTACAAGTAGGACAACAACAACACTACAACTTGCACCATTGTCTTCCTGCAGAGTGGTTTGTTTTCCCAAGCTTACAATATGTGGTTTAGTTAAGAATCTCCTCCCTCAGTGGAAAGGACTGTATCGAGTGCTATGGCAAGTAGGGCCGCAAGTTTATAAGGTTCGGGATGACATTCAACCTGATCCTCTAGAGATTGTACATGTGCAACAGTTGAAGCATTTTGTGCAACAGGAATAAATTGTGCCTACAAATCCACCAGTGCCTCCTCCTGATGTTCCTCCAGATCCGGGCCCATCTACTAGAGAACCTTAATCAACTTACATCCTTCTGAGGTGAGGGGATGATGTAAGATCCATGTGTACAGCTGCATTTGCACATACTATTTTTAGCGTAGTGGGTTTTGATAGCCATCGGATTGGTTTCAACTTGGACCACTCACCTTGTATATAAGTTAGGGATGGATATACACATTTCTATATTCCAAGCTCTCACAACCCTAATCTTCAAAATATTTCAAGATAACATATATACTAGTTATATTTGTTTTCAAGATTTTCTGTTCCAACCTTAAAGTCTCATTAATTTTAATGAATTAGTAATATAATGTGTTTTGAGTTTTTACGTGGAGAATAAAATAGAAAATCCTACTATAATTTAGTTAATATACATGTTTTTTATATGTAGGTTACAATTTTGTAATGTAGTTTAATTCTTTAAGGACATTCTTATGGACTTCTATCATCCAGTCAAATATTTATGGACATTACCATGACATGTTTGTTTAATGAATTATGTCATTAATGCCCCAACATACGTCACCTAAAAAGGTTGTTGTATCATGAACTTGGCGAGCGAGCACTAAATAATGATGTTCTTATATACACACATGCACACACACACACCTGTACACACTCACATGTGCACTTGTCCTTTTATTGCATTTGCATCAAAAAGAAAAGATTAATTATTATTTTTATTTAAATTTTAAAGCTTAACATTTGAAGCTCTCTTTGAAATGTTATTAATGCTTATATTATCCTATTTTGCATTATATATGCTATATATGTTTGTAAATGCATACTATAAAAATGGATAGCATCATAGATATGTATAATACATAATTTACTATATATAAACATTTTGCCAGTGTATATGTAAATTCATGTCATATGCATATATACATATATTTTAATAAAATATATATAAATACATATATATAAATACATGTATTCATATATTTTCTATATTAGCATAAATATATATATGTCTCTATTTATATATGTTTTTATAAATATTATATATATGTATGTATCACTATTACCACTAAAATATTTTGTTAGAATATGTTAAGGCGGAAGCAAAGAGAACAGCTCTCCTTCCTATCGAACTGATTTATGATACATCATTTGATCTTTTTGGTTTGTAAATGACAAAGCATTTGTCTAATTTGTAAATATTTATTTAAAATTTAGTCATGTTGATAAAATCAATGCAAAATTAAAATTTATTTATGTTAACAACATTTTAGTCTAAGGTGTTATATTAAAATGTTCAATTGTGATTTAGTCATATTGAGATGCCTCATAAACTTCATGTATTAAAATCACCTTCACATAACTTGTCAAAAATGAATTATTTAACAAGTTCATGTTTAAGTTTTGTCTTAAATGTAAATGTTAAATTTATTCATATTGTTATCATTTAAAAACAATGTTAGGTTTTCAAATGAATAAATTGAGATTTATTCATGTTGATCTTATTTTCTTTAATTTTAGGAGTTTGTCAATTCAACTTAAACTTGAACTCTAGAACGAAATTGAGTTGACTTGATAAAGGCGAAAATGTAAATGAGAATATTGTGTGGTGGAAATGTGGAAATGAAATGTGAAGATATTGGTTTAAACATTTGAAATAGATTCAAATTGCTTGTAGTGCACTTGATGATGAGGTTGTAAACTCTGTTTTATTAGGAGTAAAGAAAGTTTTATTACTTGATTTAACCAAGGGGTTGGCAAACAATATTAATTAGAAACCTTTTATTTAAATTCTAATTAATGTAAAGAAATTAATCAATTTATTTTCTGTGTTTAAGTGATAAACTTTGCATACATGCAAAGGTTTACATGTGACTTTATGTGTCAGAGTTTTAACCCAGAGGGCTAACACGTGACCGCCAAGTGGCCTTCTAACGTCAATTCCATATATAAGCAACGTTAAGTCTTCCAAGATGTCCTCAAAAGTTTAACTCAAATGCCTAGTTAAACAGAAGACTTAGAGTCTTATCTTAAGTCCCCTAGAATGACCATCCCCCGAATCTTAGATATCCAGAGTAGACTTTAGGATCCTATCCTAGTAGACCTAAACAGGCTCATGCCCTCACAAAGGAGATGTGTCTCACACATACCCCCGTGATAGAGCCAAAGCATCGTCACTTACCCCTTGAAGAATCACCCTCATCCGGGAGTACAACCCCTTTAGGGCGACAAGGGGTACCCTGAACCACGACTAACCCCTAAGGGTTTGGGTGGCCAAGTCATACCCTAAACCTAGGGCTAATACTTATTGAGAACACGAGTGTTCCACTAAGCAAACTCCCTAAGGCTAGGTTTGGATAACCCTAAGTACATGACCTTGCAAGTACTTCACGAAAAGGCTCCTGCTAACAAGCTTAGGTTGTTCAACCCCTAGATTCCAAGGAGAACACTCCCCTAGCCAAGTGTGCCTAAGCACACCAGACCTAACCTCCATTGAGCAAATGCCCAAGGCTTAGCACCCTAGCGCGAGCATAAGCATGCCTGTTTGTCAGAGTATCCAACCCCTTGGTGACAAGCCAATGACACAACCCCAAAGGGCGTGCCTCGGGCGTTGTATTGTGTGACGTTTAGCCCAATGTCACATCTCCATGTGACACTACTGTTAGAGTTTTAACCCAAAGGGCCAAGACGTGGCAACACATGGCTGCCAAGTGGCCATTCGGCGTCATCACCCTGTGTGAGTAACGCTAAGTTTCCCAGAACAACCCCAACAACCCCTAGGGTTAGACTCTAATGCCCAAGTGGACAAGAGACTTAGGGTTTAGCCTAAGTCTCCCTAAAATGTCTACCCCCAGAACCCTTGAGGGATAACCCTAGTTGACTTAGGGTCTTGCCTTAGAAGACCTAGACAGGCTCATGCCCTAACCCCCATCAAGGAGACGTGTGTTCCACACATACCCCTGGACAGAGCTAAGGCATCGTCACTTACCCCTTGAGAAATCACCCTCATCCGGGAGTACAACCCCTTTAGGGCGATAAGGGGTACCCTGAACCACAACTAACCCCTAAGGGTTTGAATGGCTAAGTTATACCCTAGACCTAGAGCTAGTACTTAGTGAGGACACAAGTGTGTGCCGTAGGCGGACACAAGTGTTCTGCTAAGCAAACTCCCTAAGGCTAGGTTTGGGATAACCCTAAGCACATGACCTTGCGAGTGCCTCATGAAAGGGCTCCTGCTAACATGTTTAGGTTGTTCAACCCTTGAATTCCAAGGAGAACACTCCTCTAGCCAAGTGTGCCAAAGCCCACCTAGTTATGAGACCTAACCTCCCTTAAGTGGATGCCCAAGGCTTAACACCCTAGTGCAAGCACAAGCATGTCTGTTTGCTAAAGTATCCAACCCCTTGGCAACAAGCCCATGATATAACCCCAAAGGGGCATGCCTCAGGCGTTGTACCATGTGCGTTTAGCCCAGTGTCACATCCATGTGACACTGCCTTCCCTGATGTGGGCTATCATGCCATAGCCCTTAGATTCAAGAGTTGCACCAAGTGCCACAAACGTGGCTCCTAAATGCCAACTCTAGAACCCCTCAATTATCCCTCAAGACTCGGTAAGGAAACCCTGTCAATCAAGAACCCATGCCCACAGTTGGACAAGGACATGAATGTGCCCTGGTTAGCTGTGAGTGTTGCTCCTAGCTTGACGTGGAGGAGGAGGCTGGAGACAAGCCTCAACCTCAACTTCTTGGAACGTGCATTCTGACAAGACCTCCCAAGCATGGATTTGCCAACGTTAAGGGTAAGCTACCCCGAAGGTGGGACATACCCCTGGCATCTGGAAGTTAGGGTGGCACAACAGAGGGTTGTACCTTAACGACACAAGCTAAAGCTTGCACCGGCAGAAGAGTAACAAACTCAGTCATGAACCCAGGAGCTCTCCTACATATACTATACCTTATTTATGTGACAGAGCCCCCCCCCTATTTTCCTGTTTACATAAGTGGGCTAGCACTGAAATCTCATTCCCAAAGGGAACATACTTGGTGAGTTATCCATCGACCCCTAAACCCTAACCTGTCAAACCTAGGGGTATTTCTAAACATATCTGACATGCCAAACTCACCGGAACTAACCATTAACCCAATCGGGACACGGAAAACCAGGGTAAGAGTTTTCTAGAAGGTAAGTTCTAGCTTCGCCTAGAGTTTCCTGCAAATACCTAATGACACCCGGCCGGACCATCACCAGATACCCAAGTGCATTAAGCGGGCCTGTTTCCTACTACATCTAGAGCTTATCAACATAGTACAGTAGGTAACAACAATCAACGTCCAAAGTAAAGGAGAGTCATAGTAAAAACTATGACACACTCCCCGCCTTTGAAAATGTCAACGTCCTCGTTGACGTCCAACTCCAAGACTAAATAATGTTAGAGAAAACTAACCAAAACTAACATATCACTCTATGCGGAGTTAGCCAAAAGTTCACATAATTTCATTACCCCCTTGCATTACGCGAAGCCAAGTACTTCAGAACTGTCGTTCACTAAGTCATAAACCTAGCCCGGAGGCACCACTTGCGATATGAAGTCACTTGGAGACCTTTTGCACGTCTACAAAGTCTGTCACCCGACGCACACATCACAATGGTTAATTTCTTTACTTAACTAGAATTTATATTGGAGGCCTCTAGTTAGTGTTATTGCCGACCCCTTGGTTAACAAGAAATAAAGACTTGCTTTATTCCTTAATATTAAATGCTGTTGACGACCCCTGTCGTCTAACACACAATAAGCACTTCTTAAATGCTTGACCAAACACCTTCGCATTTCTTTTGATTTTCCAATGGTCCCACATCTCCACATGTTACTATATTATAGCTTACATCTCTGCATCCCTCGGTGCTTCTCATTACCCCTTTTCATAAGGGTCTACTACTATACCTATCTCTCATTAGTATATAGCTACGCAAGACTAAGTATGAGACTTTTATCGGAATCAAGCTCTTTTCCGATATAAGAGTACAAGTCGTAAAACCCTGTTCTTTGTAAACATGTCAATCTGGCCAGAGGCGATCACAGAGGCGCATGGCTGTACACATGTATACAACAAGGTCTTGCCAATCTACCAACTACCATTCACTTGGTTCCGCGACCAAGTGTGATAGCCTTACCATTCGTCCTTCGCAACCATCTTTGTACTCTTTCATAACACCGATCAATTCAGGGACCAGATAAGCTAATATACCTTTCTTACAAACCAATGTGGAAACCAGGAAATTCAATCCATCTCTAGTGCTTCAATCGACAATCTTTAGATAATACGTCTCTTAATGTTACTCTCATTGTACTCATTCCCCAAAGAGCACATCATACTAGATGCCGTTCAATACTTCCTAACTCTTTATCTCACTAAGTTCAAAATACCAAATTTTAAGACTTAGTTTCCACGATAAGAGTCTCTCTGAATTTAGAATACTGCACGCCTCCATAACATTATATTTATTTCCAACTCTTAAACTGATTTTGTAAATGTTTCTCAACACTATATCGAAGTATAGCATTTTCACTAATTGAAGCAACTAGTGTTTTTGATAAACATCTTTTAAAACTAATCCTTATTCTATAAATAGTCGCAATTTTGATATTGATACTCTCGAATAGATAATGATCGTTTTAACGTTCAAATCCTAAGCTTATCAATTAGTTGTTATACTAGTGGATATAAACTTATAATCATATCAATTTATCGAAATGCTACAACTACATTATAGATATGGTCTTAGTTTACATGAACCGAACTTCAATTTTGAGACGGAAATATAATGTTACGACAGTATTTCGAGAAACTTTGTTCAGAGATTAAGAGGAATCATGAACTAGTGTCTGGTTCATCTAACTGATTTAGTAAGATATCAACCTTCACATAAATGTTATCATAACATTGAAGTGTTATATCAACTTCATATTTCCGTCATACCTTATAATTCAATAGATTTCCCCAAACATGAATAAGATATCTAGTTTAGTATGTCGAATTAAGATACATTATTCATTCTAGACACCTAGTAATCCAGAAAGTACTACATTGCCCCTCAAGCAATGTATTGAGAAATGCCTCATTTCTCAACTAACTTGAAAACACGTTTCAAATTATAACACTAAGGTAGTGCCTTACCAAAGTGTTAAACTCAAGTCCGCTTGAGTCTTTATATTTCATGATTATGGCCACCTCATGTGATCATAACCAAGTCTTAATATTGAGCGTTCCAAATTCAATATTCAAGAGATACCATACTATACTTTGACAAGTCATTTATAATCAATTTTAAAAGACTGTCATAAATACTTTCAAAGTTTAAGATATGAATATTTCAATGACTGAGGTGATAGGAAACCTCATATTTTTGAACTAGATATTGGACCATACGTTAGAAACCTTGAACTACAATCATCAAGAAGGGACACTATCTTCTTGAGCTAATCTTGCTACACAATATTTATTTACAAGAATATTGAACCAACTCAAGGAACACCATCAAACCTTGAGATAGAACTAACAACTAACCCAAGGAATACAACCAAACCTTGAGTCAAGAATAATTCTATTTTTCAATATTCTGAAAGATTGAAGATACGTACTTTATTTGTTCTTTAAGTGCCCACATTTGCGACCATGATGCAAAGTCAAGAAACCGTCTTTTGAATAATTATATTCGACTCTAAAATGAAATTGATATTGAAATCAATATCAACTTCTAATTCTCATCGAACACCGACTCTCTAGAGGTATGCACTTAAACCTCCAATGGAAATCCGACTATTATTAGCTCATTGGTAATTCTCAACATAAGTTATCAAACTTAGCAAGTTTCCTTACTTAATTGATAAACAAAGTGAAGAATCCCAAATCATCTCTTTAACCAAGGAATCATCCTTATTCAAGAGCTTATCCCACATTGCAAACAATGTTAAATTTCAATATTAAGAGTTAATATGAAAATGTGCAAGTGTGCGTCGAATGCCTTCACTATGCAAGTCCTTCATTACTCAGTAAACTGAAATGTAAACGTATGTTTCCAACATTTTTTTTTATGATAGATCACGCATCCATTAAAAGTTGCATTGATAGGGATGCAACATTAAATCTGTCTGCCAACATCTATTATTCTATCTTATTTCATGATCAACTTCATAATCAAGTTAGCCGAGTTAACTAACTTGAATAGAGTGCGCGCTTAACAACTAACTAAGGTTTTTAAGTTATACTTGTCCAAATTAGGTGATTTGAACTTAGTAAACTATTCCACCTAATGTTATTTGTAGCTAGCGTCATTAAATATTACGAACATCAGACAATACTTTGACTACATTGGATCTTCAACCCATTACTTAACATATTTATCATATGTCAATATCCGACATTCCGTTGTATTACAAGTTCATCACCATAGTCTGCTTCTAGAGTTACACTCTGGAAAACATGCACTATAATGAGAGCTTATTTTAAACTTCTGTCAGAATGTAGTGTTCCCTCTTATGTTTGAATATGCCCCTTTTCTTTTTTTTCAAGTCAAAGACGCACATTTGAACATAAGTCTTTCCCCGTTTGAACACTACAGTTGGATCCGATATTGAATCTTGACATAAACCAAATCAAAGGACACTGTCTGTTTCCAAATCATGTGTTATCCCAAATTTAAACACCTTAAAGAAAAAGAAAATTTCAATAATGGGTAAGCTTAGCAATATCACATGATCCACTTCACAAGACTTAATTTGTAAACCAAAACAAACTAACACCACGTCTTGTGCAAACATATGGTAAAGTAACTGGACAACCTTAAGGTCAAGTAACCTAGAAAAAGTAACCTGGCATGTAACTTGGAAGTTGCTTCGAGTGCTACCTTCGACATTGGAGTCCATAACCCACACCCACTTATTAAGTAGATGTTCTTTGAAGAATTATAGATCTCAGGACCATCTCTCTGCACAGAATTCAGACGTTAGCCGAAAGTGATAGAGTACTTTCAAAAATTTAAAACTAACTACCTGAAACAACTACAACTTTAGGCAGTCCTGCTGACCGCAAAGAATGGCTCCGCTACCAATTGTCAAGTTTTAACCCAAAGGGCCAAGACGTGGCAACACGTGGCTGCCAAGTGGCCATTCGGCGTCATCACCTTGTGTGAGCAACGCTAAGTTTCCTAGAACAACCCACAACCCCTAGGGGCTAGACTCTAATGCCCAAGTGGATAGGAGACTTAGGGTTTAGCCTAAGTCTCCCTAGAATGTCTGCCCCAGAACCCTTGAGGATAACTAGTTCACTTAGGGTCTTGCCCTAGAAGACCTAGACAAGCTCATGCCCTAACCCCATCAAGGAGACGTGTTTCCACACATACCCCTGGACAGAGCTAAGGCATCGTCACTTACCCTTGAGGAATCACCTCATAGGAGTACAACCCCTTTAGGGCAACAAGGGGTACCTGAACCACTAAACCCCTAAGGGTTTGAGTGGCCAAGTTATACCCTAGACTAGGCTAGTATTAGTAAGGACACGAGTGTGCGCCGTAGGCGGACACGAGTGTTCTGCTAAGCAAACTCCCTAAGGCTAGGTTTGGGATAACCCTAAGCACATGACTTGCGAGTGCCTCACGAAAAGGCTCATGCTAACATGTTTAGTTTGTTCAACTTGAATTCCAAGGAGAACACTCCCCTAGCCAAGTGTGCCAAAGCCACCTAGTTATGAGACCTAACCTCCCTTAAGTGGATGCCCAAGGCTTAGCACCCTAGTGCAAGCACAAGCCTGTCTGTTTGCTAAAGTATCCAACCCCTTGGCAACAAGCCCATGATAAACCCCAAAGGGCGTGCCTCAGGCATTGTACCATGTGACGTTTAGCCCAGTGTCACATCTCCATGTGACACTACCTTCCCCGATGTGGGCTATCATGCCATAGCCCTTAGATTCAAGAGTTGCACCAAGTGCCACAAACGTGGCTCCTAAATGCCAACTCTAGAACCCCTCAATTATCCCTCAAGACTCGGTAAGGAAACCCTGTCAATCAAGAACCCATGCCCACAGTTGGACAAGATGAATGTGCCTTAGTTAGCTGTGAGTGTTGCTCCTAACTTGACGTGGAGGAGGAGGCTGGAGACAAGCCTCAACCTCTACCTCTTGGAACGTGCATTCCGACAAGACCTCCCAGGCATGGATTCGCCAACGTTAAGGGTAAGCTACCCCGAAGGTGGGATGTACCCCTGGCATCTGGAAGTTAGGGCGGCACAACAGAGGGTTGTGCCTTAACGACACAAGCTAAAGCTTGCACCGGCAGAAGAGTAACAAACTCAATCATGAACCCATGAGCCTCCTACATATACTATACCTTATTTATGTGACAGAGGCCCCCCCCCTGTTTTCCTGTTTACATAAGTGAGCTAGCACTGAAATCTCATTCCCAGAGGGAACATACTTGGTGAGTTATCCATCAACCCCTAAACCCTAACCTGTCAAACCTAGGGGTATTTCTAAACATATCCGACATGCCAAACTCATCGGAACTAACCATTAACCCAACCGGGACACGAAAAACCAGGGTAAGAGTTTTCTAGAAGGTAAGTTCTAGCTTCGCCTAGAGTTTCCTGCAAATACCTAATGATACCCGGCCGGACCATCACCAGATACCCAAGTGCATTAAGCGGGCCTGTTTCCTACTACATCTAGAGCTTATCAACATAGTACAGTAGGTAACAACAATCAACGTCCAAAGTAAAGGAGAGTCATAGTAAAAACTATGACAACTACCTTCCTTAATGTGGGTTATCATGCCATAGCCCTTAGATTCAAGAGTTGCACCAAGTGTCACAAACATGGCTCCTAAATGCCAACTCTAAAACCCTTAGTGAACCCTTAGGAACTGGGTAATGTGAACCCGTAAAGTAAGATCCCATGCCCACGGTTGGACAAGGACACGAATGTGCCTTGCTTGGCCATGAGTGCTACACCTAGCTTGACTTGGAGGAGGAGATTAGATACAAGCCTCAACCTCTGCCTTTTGGAATGTGCATTCCGACAAGACCTTCCAGGCATGAATTCATCAACGTTAAGGGTGAGCTACCCGTACCCCTGTTATTTGGAAGTTAGGGCGGCACAACAAAGGGTTGTGCCTTAACGGCACAAGCTAGAGCTTGCACTAGGAGAAGAGTAATAAGCTCAATCATGAACCCTCACTCCTACATACTACCTTATTTATGTGACAAAGGTTTACATGTGACTTTATGTGTCAGAGTTTTAACCCGGAGGGCTAACACATGGCTGCCAAGTGGCCTTCCGACGTCAATTCCATATATGAGCAACGTTAAGTCTTCCAAGATGTCTTCAAAAGTTTAACTCAAATGCCTAGTTAAACAGAAGACTTAGAGTCCTATCGTAAGTCCCCTAGAATGACTATCCCCCGAACCCTAGATATCTAGAATAGACTTTAGGATCCTATCCAGACCTAAATAGGCTCATGCCCTAACCCCACAAAGGAGATGTGTCTCACACATACCCCTGTGACAAAGCCAAAGCATCGTCACTTACCCCTTGAAGAATCACCCTCCTTTAAGGCGACAAGGGGTACCATGAACCATGACTAACTCCTAAGGATTTGGGTGGCCAAGTCATACCCTAAACCTAGGGCTAGTACTTATTGAGGACATGAGTGTTCCACTAAGCAAACTCCCTAAGGCTATGTTTGGATAACCCTAAGTACATGACCTTGCAAGTACTTCACGAAAAGGCTCCTGCTAACAAGCTTAGGTTGTTCAGCCCCTGGATTCCAAGGAGAACACTCCCCTAGCCAAGTGTGCATAAGCACACCTAGTTACGAGACCTAACCTCCCTTGAGCAAATGCCCAAGGCTTAGCACCCTAGTGCGAGCACAAGCATGCATGTTTGTCAGAGTATCCAACCCCTTGGTGACAAGCCCATGACACAACCCCAAAGAATGTGCCTCGGGTGTTGTATTGTGTGACGTTTAGCCCAGTGTCACATTTTCATGACACTGCCTTCTTTGATGTGGGCTATCATGCCATAGCCCTTAGATTCAAGAGTTGCACCAAGTGCCACAAACGTGGCTCCTAAATGCCAACTCTAGAACCCTTAGTGAACACTCAGGAACTGGGTAATGTGAACCCGTCAAGCAAGATCCCATGCCCACGGTTGGACAAGAACACGAATGTTCCTTGCTTGGCCATGAGTGCTACACCTAGCTTGACTTGGAAGAGGAGGTTGGAGACAAGCCTCAACCTTTGCCTTTTGGAATGTGCATTCCGACAAGACCTTCCAAGCATGAATTCATCAACGTTAAGGGTGAGCTACCCGTACCCCTGTCATTTGGAAGCTAGGGCAGCACAACAGAGGGTTGTGCCTTAACAGCACAAGCTAGAGCTTGCACTAGAAGAAGAGTAACGAGCTCAGTCATGAACCCTCACTCCTACAGACTACCTTATTTATGTGACTGTCACAACCTTTCCCTCTCCCCTTATGCCAACTAGGCAAAGGGCCAATTGGTGTTTATAAGAGGGCCCCTAGTCATGATGACCCAGGTCCGCTTGGGTCTTTTTGCCCACATATCCCACATATCCCACAATCTTTATCCAGGTAGTCATCTCACCAGGTTAGAACTATGACAATGACAAAGCCCCCCTCCCCCCTGTTTTCCTGTTTACATAAGTGGGTTGGCACAGAATCTCATTTCCAGAGGGAATATACTTGGTGAGTTATTCATCGACCCCTAACCCTAACCTGTCAAACCTAAGGGTATTTCTAAACATATCCGACATGCCGAACTCACCGAAATTAGCCATTAACCCAACCGAAACATGAAAAATCAAGGTAAGAGTTTTTAAATAGAAGTGCTAGCTTCGTCCAGAGTTTCATGCAAATACCTAATGACACCCGGTCGGACCATCACTAGATATTCAAGTGCACTAAATGGGCCTGTTTCTTTTACACCTAAATCTTATTAACATAGTACAAGTAGGTAACAACAGTTAACATTCAAAGTAAAAGAGGAGTTATAGTAAAAATTATGACATTACGACATGATGGCTCAACTAGCTAAGTTAAGGGACTCAATGATGGTTTTTAAATACTTGGATTAGCATTATGTGAAAGGGGGTAATATAGACAATGTGAATTTTCGGTCGACTCTACATATAATAATTAATGTTAGTTGTTAGTCAATGTTAATATTCTGGGCTGAGTACTTTGAAGAGAAAATAGTATCTCAGGTAACGCCGTGTGTCTATGCACATATATTTTCATTCTGGCTTGTATACTTATTATGAATATTATAATTTAATTGTCATTGATTGTCAGTTAGATTATGAGGACCCAGTTATGCAAGAGGGTACTGAACTGCAAGATGGGAAAAGTATGGCCTATAAAGTGGTGGTCGGTTTTAAGAAGAAAGCTGAAGATTTAACGCATATACTTCTTGATGGCGGTGAATCTTCGATCAGACAGATGCTAACCGATGGTAGACCTTGCAACATAACTTATCATATGCACATGTATTTATATATATATATAAGTATATATACATAACTTTTGTTTGTATATTATACATAGTATATGCCAGTATACATGTAAATTTTGTTATGGATATATACACCTTATAAATACACCAAGGTTTTTATACTAATATTATTTTCCAGGAACGAAGTCCTGGCTACGTTAAACAACGATAACATGTATATAGCAAGGTGGTTACTTATTTCACGCTCAATTGATCTATGGTCATCTGTAAAACATTGAAAAATTTCATTAATGTCTAGTTTTACACGTGGCAGCCGAGGAATATTCCCAATGGTCTGTTATTGAGCACCCTCACACACGAACTTCTGAATAATATGCTCTTCTATGAAAACCAGGTAAGTTAGCAGTTTAAACATATTATATAGTAATTATGAAACAAGAAAAATATAATTTTAAGATATAATACACTATATATTATAAAATACACGCACAAAGTTGTATACAGTGGGATTGAAAATAATTCCACTTTAATCAAAAGTGGTTTATAGATGTGTGCATAAACATATACATACCTTTCAATATAACATACACATACGATGTATTGCATTGTGGTTTGCTCGCTCTTCTGCGACCATGAGAATGAAGAGACTAGCTCAAACAAGTTTATAGACTCGTATAAATTGATCAAAGGAACAGCTTGAAATCCTAAAGCAGTTAGTGATTAATACAGATTTAACATATATATTACAAATAATCTCCACATTTATACATTAATGTACTTACCATAGAATATCAGTTCATTATGTTAACACTATATCTATTTAACATATAACACACACAGGCACACAAGAATTCCTGTTACCTGTAGAGACTAGGTCTTCATTTATCCAGCTTGTAGTTTCAGCTAGCTTCTTAAACTGCTTAAACTTGATATTTAAGGGAAGTAATTTACTTAATATTTTCCATGCTGCTGGTAGAAGATCCCTCTCTCTATATCTATCTATCTATCTATCTGTGTGTGTGTGTGTGTCTCGTTATTATTATTACTAACGTTAACATTGTTAGCTTGTATGGCTGCGGTTGTGAAATGCACACAGGGCTTCATTCAGAGACAATTCTCATCCTACCAAGACAGGTAAGTTTAACTAGATATGCATATTTACATACAAGAGATTTATATATAGACCTACGTACATATACAAACATATTGTATTTACACACACACACACACTGATATTTTACTATGTGAGCAGCTTAAATACAGATGACAAAACGATAGCAAAACTTTTGGATTTTGGGTCTGGACATGCTAAAAAGATGACTATACTTACAGAACCAAAACCAAACGAAGTTTACATTATCCTTGGTACAGTATCCATGACAAGGATATTCCTTTGGACACTCGTTGGATATATCGAAACATTAGACAGGTATTTACAGTGTGTGTTGAGAGAGAGAGAGAGAGAGAGAGAGAGAGAGAATATGTTAATTTTATGTAATAATATGGATATAACTTACTGTTGATACAGACTTACAGTATATAATTCTTATCAGGAAATGCCAGGTGGATAGGGGACAAAAGTGGTCTCCTGTTCTTCCCAGAGCATGGCGCTCGTTTCTGCGGGAGACAGAGCCTATCATTGGCTCCATGCTCCTTGGAATGATGTTCGACCCCGATATGACGTGGAATAGGTGAGTGTGTGCATGTGCAGTTTTAGAAAATAACACATATTCATCTTAAAACTGCGCACATATCTGATACATTTGTGTTTATGTATGAATGCATATGCATATGGTATGTATACAACTCCTTCATGTGTACACTTCATATACACCCGTATTGGTAATTGTTTGTATTTTCCATGAATTGTATTTTTTTCATGTTCTACACATATACATATAGGCGTATTGAAACGATGATCTCTCTCTCTCTCACACACACACGCGCACGCACGCACGCACATATGCTCCTTGTATAGAGAAACATAGACTGTCTCTAGACCGCAGCTGCTGTATGTGTGCTGCTTTTATATGTGTACATATTCATGTCGTTGTTAAATGGTAAGCAAATAGTACTTATCTGTGCTGGTATCTCTGCTTTTGCGGGTGTGCTGTGCGTGCGTGCGCGTGCGCACGTTTGTGTGTGCAATTTCTGTTTATATACAGATTTACATGTCATTAGCAGGACTCTGGACATGTTTCTGGAAGGACAAGAAACAAGGGAAAACGGGAATATTGAAGAAGGGAAAATGAGGAAGATGCTCATTACGAAGAATCTTGTGAGGAGGACGAGTATGAAGAGGTATGCATGTATATTTCTAATATATACTTATCTGATATATTTGTATGAGTGTGTTGTGACATTTATACATATATATGAAATCCAGGTAATATACTCGAAATCCTTATACTCAATATTCAATATCCAATACACACACACAGTGTGTCAATTTGATTCAGGAAAAAGAAGAGATAGTTCAAGGAGAGGGGCATCACTTCTACGCATTGAATGCTCTGCAGAAGGCCACGGTGCACCGTATATTCGATGAGGATATACCACGGGAATATTCAGAAGCTGTTGGGGATGTTCCTGTCCATGGCTGCTGTCATTGAGCTAAGAAGCTTAAACTTCTCACCGTATGCTCTCAAGGATTCAAACAAAGCGTCACTTTCTTCTTCAGTTAGTATTTTACTTGGTGTACATACGGTTTTTACACAGGCAAAAGTCAGGTATTATATATACATGTGTGTGTACGTGATGCTTTTCTAACTTCTAATATGTATACTATGTCGTTAATCAACACAGACACATTGTGTGTGTGTGTGTGTGTGTGTGTGTTTGTTTGTATATGTCTATTTAAGTATCTACATCCATGCAACATAGATACGTTTTTTAATATAAACATTATATACATGTAATGCCATATAGATTGCAAACTTGCATATAATCTATATATCATAGATATGTGCATGTTTTGTATATTAGTATACATACCATATACTTGTCATAATATATATGTAACTAAAATCTTTTTAGTCTGACGGAGAAAGGCAAGAATATATTTTGGCTTTACGGAGCAATTAAATGCATGGAATCTGCAGGACTTCTTTTACCTATGGAGCCTTTATTAGCAGATTCAGAATATTCCAAGTTACTCAACATGCATATTAGGAGCCGTAAGTAACATATTTAATTTTATATAAACACACACGGACGCACGCACATGCACATGATTAATTATACTTTTCAGTTTACGTCAGCTAAACATAGTGAGAGCTCACATTTCAGGTACTATACATGCATATGTATATATGTATGTATGTGTGTGTATACACACACACACATACATATTTGTGGATATACTTGTATAAACATAGTGCGTTGAGGCTTTGTTTTTCGTGTTTCTTAAGGGCGTTTGGTGATCTGAAATTGGACAATGGGCGTATATACACAGATTTGAGAGGGGCATTGACCGAATCGTTTGGGGCTCTTATAAGATATGCACCCAGACGTCACCTTATGCTTGCACTACAGGTAAATGCATAGACATACACACAGCATTGTAATACATATATTAGTACTGCATATTTGGATGGATGCTTAAGTAGATGAAGTATACAATGAAATAGATTGTTACATTTGTATATATTTCTTGATGTACATACAGATGGACAACTCATAGCAGACGTTTCTAGCTTCACACACACATACATATGAAATAATTACGTATATATGCACGACAGACATATACATATATATGGTTGCAACCTACGTACACACGCCTACACGTACATGTATATTGTCATTTGTATCATCTTATTTCACTGCACGTGGGATATAAATATATGAATAATAGATATGTACATACACAGGCACCTTTACTTACACTTGATTTGTAAAAAGACTGTTCATAGAGCTATTTCGGGATATTTGAGGGGAATCTTATTTGAGACTTGGTGATTGTGATGACGGAACCGTGGATGTTAATATAGCGGCTGGCGTTGAGTGCCTCACTGTCTCTCTAAACGCTGTTTCTGGTACTTACACACATGCACGCACACAAGTTTATGAACATACATATAAATAGTCATACGCAAATCTGATATATACTAAGGCATACGTGCTACATAAGACACGTATGTACACACACACACACACAAGTATATGTGTTTTTTCAGGTCCCTGGAGATTGAAAGCTCTCGGAAAGTTTTCATCTAAACTCATAGCTGGTTTACTTAACCTGGTTTCACATCTTCAAGGGCCTGCAGTGTTCTTCAATAGCAAGCTATTTCGAGGTTTCTATTGTTTCATTTATGTAACACTTTTATTAGAAGCGAATTAGTATGTAAATATATTTATCTTATTATTCTTTTTAGTTAAGAACCTTACAAAATTTATCTAAACTTTTCAGAAGCAAAAACAGACTCTTTCTACGTGCTTCTTCAAGTCCTGGAGGTTTTACAGAGGGTGGCTTCCCGAGAAGGTTAGTTTCTACTTAAAACATTCTAGATATATACATGCACTCATGTGTGTGTGTGTGTGTGTGTAGATTATCATTAGAAGCAAACGATGACCATCTCTCTCTCTCTCTCACACACATACACACACACACACAGAGGTCGCAGCGCATATTAGCAAACGTAAATATCTATCTTAAATATACTAACTATTCTCTTTTTTGATTTAAGCTATATTTCCCATGAAGGCAAGCCATGTTGCTGTGGCTTTGCATTGCCCTGCGGGTATTTTGAAGCCGGTTTACGATTCTCAGAGCAGCTTAATTAATGAAGATTTGGTGTTAAGCCTATATACTGCGTCCTGTAAGCTCTTTTAAGACATCGTGGAAGGTATTGTGTGGGTGTGTCATACACAATACTATCAGATTATATAATATCATAATCAATATATTATGTTATGTTTCTCATTATTATATATATATATATATATATATATATGTTTCAGGGAGAGTGGACGTAGTATTGCACTTTTGCGGGAATCGCTAAGAGTAATGCTGTATTGTTTGGAAAGTTACAGTAACAAGAACGCGTTAAAAATAATTCACTTAAACACTGCTGTTCAGTGTGCTCAATGGCTACGTAGAGTATACGAAGAGGTATGTGCGTCTGTTGTGTGTGTGTGTGTGTGTGTGTGTGTGTTTGAGAGAGAGAGAGAGAGAGAGAGAGAGAGAGATGCTATATATTTATGTCGAGTTGTGTTGTGCAGTGTGTATACTACAGATTTGCTTTTATATTTGCAGCCTAGGGGAACATAAGGAAACATTAGGCAGATACTGTATACACGTGCTTTCAGACTACTTGTCCGTTTTATCAGGAACCGGACTATTTGGTGTAGGCTTGGACAGGTATATTTTCTATTCACACACACGAGCGCGCGTACACATACATACATATATTCGTACATATATATTTATGTATGCATGTATGTATAGTGAGTTTGTTATATTTTAACTAAATGTTTTTTCTGATTTACAAATTTAAGCGTTCCATTTTATGTAAATAAAATCTATATGTAAAATAATTTTGTACAAATTTATACAGGGAGATTGACAAGGAGCTCAGGCCTGGTGCATTTGCACTTTTATCTTCATCTCAGGATTTGCAGCAATTACATTCTGCACTCGGAGGTGTGTGTGTGTGTGTGTGCGTGCGCGTAGGTATTGCTATATATGGATACGTGTGTATGCATATATCTAACTTTAATCTATGTATTGTGTGTGTGTGTGTGTGTTTTATTCATGCATCAATTATTATGTACTATAACGCTTATTGGTTATACATATATTCAATCACTCATATATAGATACTCCGTGTGTGTGTGTGTGTGTGTGTTTGTGTAATGTTTGCTATGTATGTGCAGAGGGTGCTATGAGGAATAATCTTATCATGATCAGGCAAGAGTATAATAAGTACTACAAATACAATGGGAAGGTTTAATAGCTTATATTATTGGTTTACTAATTATTACAAATGAATTTAAAAAATTATCCAAGGTTTTATTTGTATTAATACGTATCTTAAATAATATTAAATAAGATTTCATAATGTATAAGAAAAGAAAAAAAAGTTAAAAACGACGTGTCATAGATATATTGATAAATTTATTGTAAGATTATACAAATACGGCATTACGTGTTTATGGAAACTTGTAAACAGTGACCAAGTGATATGATTAAGAATATAATTAATTAGTTTTATATAAATAATCTTCTAATAAAAAGAATATTTAAATCCTGAAAAATTCAACGATATTTGTCAAATCCCCTCCACGTCACCTTATCCTTCCACGTCATCTGCCATGTCACGTTAAGTGACATGGCATATGGTGACGTGGCAGGTGGTTTTCTAATTATAATAAAATATAAAATTAACTAACATGTTAGAAACTTGTATATAAATTAAAATACGTGTAAAACCATCCTAAACGTATATATTTATTATATTTTCTAATAAATTACTAAATACTACCCTTCAATTACGTGCTGACGTGGCGGGGTCAATAAAAACGTCCGTGAAGTACATGGCACAAAGTGTTAACTTGGGATTTGTTTGCCTCAAACAAACAAAGAACATGGGAAGCTGCAGTTGCGTATTCGACTTGGTTTAGACTTAAACACACGCGCACAACTCGGTTTACTGTGACTTACACACACATACACATACACACGCGCACGCACGCATACATACATACATATGTGTATATTATATATATATAAGTATTGAGCCCAGTTGGCTTACACAAACAATGGCGACAAGTGAACACTGGAACAAGGCTCAAAGCATTCAATTAAGCATTGATCTTATAGTGGCAGCTAGATTACAACTGAAATTTCTCTCAGAGGTGCATGCTAATACACGGCTTTTCGAAAGAAATGTTCTCGAGCGCGCAATTGAGAGGTATTTTTTACTGCATATGCATAATTATGTGTTTATATTTATGAATCTATGATGGAAATCATTTATAACAGATATGAATTCTGTTGGCTTCCTCTGGCAAATTCATCTGCAAATCTTATGGCCCCTCTAGACTGTGGATGGATCTGGCACTGCCATCGTCTGAATCCGGTAAGATAATGTTCATGATCAAAAATAGATTATTAATAGTACCGTTATTTAATATTATGTTACAGATACTAATGCATTCATGTGAAAATACGGAATGCTTTGACAAACCAGCCCCTTTTTATATTAGTGATAACTAATTAAACCTTGATTAATTGGTAAATATTAAAAATCAAAAAATAATATGTATTTAATTTTTTATATATATACCAAATCATGTTAACTGTGATTAATGGAGAAAATTAAGCAAAAAAATACATTAAACATTATTTATACAAATAATATATATAATATGTTATAATAATATTAAATATAATAAATAATTATATTATTTTATGTAAATTGTGAAGCGTAAAATGTAAAGTTTTATTCATCAAACCTAATACAGTAAAATTATAATTTAATAACGTCTTAAGAACTAGATAGAATACACGATTTGTCTATATGCATGATGGTCGTGTGTAAAAATGTAAAAATATTATAATATCTTATAATACGTTTGTCCACCAAACTTATTGCAGTAAAGATTCTAATATAAAACAATCCACGTCTTAACCACTAGACAGAATATACTATTTTGTATATGCATGATTGTGTAAAATGTAAAGTTGTTTATTACGATTTATTCATTAAAAAAACTCTTTAATCTTAATTAAGTAAATAGAGTATAAATTAAATTTTAACTGATAAACTATACAATTGTGTGGGTTAACCAGGTTCAATATGGTAACGATTGTAAACAACTGTTCGGGAAGACTGTGGATGCACCTCTGTTAGAAAGAAATGAACAAGCATATGAATACAGCAGGAGCATATGGGAAACAAACTTCCCAGATGAACCATACAACTTGGATCTCTTTGGTGGAGACATGTCACTGAGATACTCAAACAGGCCGAGGCACGTGTCTTACAGCTTACTTGATGCAGTCCTTAGGCAAAAATCATTCTACTATCAGGTACATTATATTAATTAATACATAATTAAACTTAAACATAGTCTAAACACGTGATTAGGTTTGTGAACCACATTATCTGGAAGAAAGCTTCTTAAATGCTGCAGTAAAACGCTATAAAGGTTTTTTGCATCTAATTAAACAACAAGGAACAAGCACGTTCTTTGTTCCAACTTATGACGTGGATTTAATGTGGCATGCACACCAACTTAGTCCCGTCAACTATGAATCCGACCTAATAAAACTTCTTGGAACCACTTTGAACCACGATGATACAGATAACAACAGGGATTTAGGTATGTTTATAATGTTTATAATCATACCAACTTATAATTAAATGTAATACTTAATCATTTCAGGTGGTAAACTTGACAATGGGTTTTTGCAAACTCGTGCTTTGTGGGAGCAAACATATGGAATCTGTTATGAGAAAGCAGGTTGTATGTATAGAGGTGAACCACCTTCATACACCTTTGAAAACCCTAAGTTTGATCATATGAAGTTATCACTCTTATCAACTCATAATGAGTGGATGAATTGGCGAAAGTCTCATTTATCGAATAGGAAAATGATTAAGGTATGTTAATTAGTGGCTTAATCAGATTAACACGTATTATTCTTAGGTGCTTTTGTCAATAAGGGAATAAAAGGCTCACAAGAAGAGACTATGGCTTCTGTAACGATTCAAATGTTGGAAAAGTTTACACGGTTTAAACTACAAACAGTCGAAAAGAATGTTTCTTCCCAGTGGGACAACGAGTTTATGTTCCAAGTTGAGACATCAACCAAAGGCTTACTACTCGAACTCAAGCTTAAGAGACACCACGCAGTATCAAGGTGTGTGTGCGCGTGTGCGTGTGCGTGCGTACGTGCTAAACAATGATACAGGTTGTTCATGGGGCATAAGAAGGGTGGAACATTGGTTATTCCATGGGATTACATCCTCAATTCGGATATTCAATCCCTTAACGATTGGTTTAAGCTGGATCAAATAAGAGTTGATCAGCCAGCATATTCATTAAATGTCTTTGTTTCTGTGACACCTCCTGTTGTTGGGCCATATCTTCTTAGAAGTGTAAGGGCACGAGATACAGGAGATGACTTAAAAACTACACATGGACATAGTAATGGAATGTGGGTGACAAAGACTGTTTATGATCATGCAAACCAAGAGGTTTTCATCATTCGTTATAGGTACATCTCTGCACGCGCTCTCTCTCTCTCTCACAAACACACATTCTAATAGTTTTTAGCAGATACAAGTGTGGAGGTTTAATGAGGTTCAAACGTTTAAATGAAACAGACAAAGTCGTTCATGTTCATCTAGGAGGCTGGAAATATTACGGCTCCACTAACCGTGGGGAGGTTCCAGGTTAGTATTAATGATTTAATTTGTGTCTTATAACATTAATATATTTTAAAATATTTTAGGTAAAGTAATGGGATCGGCATGGCAACTTGTGGATCCTAACATATCACTTGATATTTGTCGAAAATGGTCTTTGCTGGATGGAGCTATACTTGTAACTGTTCAAAAGAACGAGACGGATCCCAAATGGAACTTAAGACCGGAGTTACATGTGCAAGGAAGTTTTGACTGTCCTGTAAGTTTAGCACTGCAGTTTAAGAGAGAGAGAGAGGGGTATACAGATTTTTAAATGTGACAAATGGACAGATAATGCTGTTTCCGGGTAGAAAACTGCAGTTTGCAGTATTAAATGCATCGGAAATGCAAGAAGCTGGGTTTGTGACTATGGTGAGATACACTAGGGATGCACCGCAAGGCAAAGCAACTGCTCTTTTTAACTGGAGATCTGGTGGCATGCAGGTTAATTTTCAATAACAATAACGATATAATTTTAATTAATAATTAACTGAGGTGTTGATCATCTGGTAGATTGATCATGACGAAGACGTGCTGCTTGTGTTGCTTCTATCTACAACAATTGGCATGTCTATCAGTGATATGCTTGGAAGAAGATTGCTGAGAGGGACCGTGACGTGCATCTACCAGACGTCGAGAGTTTTGATGACTGGGGTAAGTTGTAGTGCGTCGTATGTGTATGTGTATGTGTGTGTATAGTGTGTGTATACTATCTTCAAACGGATTTATAACTTAGCTACGCTGGCAGGGGCCGCTGATACTGGTGGTGATGTCGGCGATGATGGTGGCGGAGGTACTGTTTGTGATTGTCAATCATGGTGGGTTGACGCAGGACAATGTCAAGACTCTAACTCTGGTGGTGCTTCTAACTGTGGTGGAGGATTTGGAGGGGGTTGTGGTGCTGCAGTTGGTGGTGGTGGATGTGGTATAGGTACTAGCGGTGGTGGAGGTTGCGGTGGAAGTGGCGGCGGCGGTGGAGGTTGCGGTGGAAGTGGCGGCGGTGGTGGAGGTTGTGGTGGAAGTTCTGGTGCAGCTTGATGACGAATTTTATAGGTATATATATGTATTCCTTAGGTTTATGAATATTCTTAGGCATATTTTAACGCTTAAACCAAACGTATTCACATTAATATACAAAGGAGTTTTCATAAATCTTTACAACTTCAAAGAAATATTCATCAGTATGTATGTTATATTCCTTTCCGACATTTTTGAAATCTTAAAACCTTTCTAAAAATGTCACAGAAATTAAAATATAATATATATATATATATATATAATTATATATATATATATATATATATATATGTGTGTGTGTGTTGTGTGTGTGTTGTGTGTGTGTGTGTGTGTGTGATCTCATGGATACAAAAGCATACCCATGGGTGAGGCATTTCTACATAGATACATGGCACATAGGTGAGGCATTTGTACATAGATACACGGCACAAACGCACACGCACACATAAAGACTAATGAGAATGAAATTCCGATATGACTACAAATTAAGTTGTCGATGAAGGCCATGCCTCTGTATATGTTGTTACCAACGGTACCAGAGTACATGGTGGATTAGATGCTACCCGCGAGTGACAGATGTGGGAATGGTCAATCAACTATCAGTTGCTCCTCTCGTCTTGATCGAGTTTGGAATACAGCCTCTGTACAAGATGCTTCATGCTACATATACAACAAGCAGGACAGGTTTGCAGGTACACAAAGCAACCTGTCACCTATGTCCTACCCCGTTATTATTCATTAGCCGCACTCCCTAGTTGTGTCGTTTTGTGATTATTATTCCAGGTGTTGATGTGTGTACACACTCAGCATGGACTAATAGGGCTGGCGTTTCATCCCATCGATGGAATTCTATAAGCTCTTCCTCACGTTCTGACTCTGTTTATCTATCATAGTACCCATGCACATGAGATGCTTCTTTTCCTCGAGGGTGTGATGAATGGTGCCTCCCATGATCGGCCTGTCTATGCAGTCGTCCATATATATTTATATACCAAACATCCCAAGAAGCCTTGCCACCTCGCTCCCTCTCAGGAGATGTGAGTGCGGACGGGAAAACTCCAAGGACTCACTCCTGGCAGATGTTGTCAAACTCTCCAGCTGTATCTGCTCGTGTGCTGTCCGGACATTAAAGAGGAAGCGGACAAGAGAGGAACACAGTCGCAGACACGGAAGAGTCGGAATTTGCAAAGATGCTTTCGATTGTTCCGACTTATCATCGTAAGGGAGCTACGAGGGACAATGTAGTTTGGTACCGTATTTGTAAATATTCATTATATTATATATATAGCAAAAGTGTTCGTGTGGCTAGCCGCAGTCGCTTTATTTAATCCTGCGCATTTACCAAATTAATCAGTTTTGAAAAAATGAGATTCCTCCTCTTGTTGTAACTCAGAATAACACTTAATAACACAGCTTCCCATCCAGTCCATAGCCCGTCTTGAGCAACATGCAATCTGAGTGAGCTGCACTTCTCCACCAACATCAAGGTTCAACTTCTTGGGCAAACCTCCCCTAGAGGCTTAGGAATGCAGGTCGGCCCAATGACAATATCAAACTCATGCTCTGACAGCTTATTATTCAGATTGTCAGTGCAGAATTTTATCCACGAGGCATAGTCCTTGCGTCATCTCTGAACCATAACGTCTTTAACTGGCCATAAGGTCTCACCTTCTCAGCATGGAACACACCTGTGTCAACCTCAAAAGCAAGGATTGATGATAGATCTCTGTGCTCCATTGTTCTAGAGTGAACATGTAGTGGATGCTCAAAAACCTGCTGTAGAGAATTACTTACAAAAAATGCTGCTGCTGTAAAGCTGAACTCATTTGGATATGGTCATAGCTGAATTCTTTTGTCCTTAAAACTTGAAGTTCTCATTCCATAATACAAATGCACCGTCTTAGGAGTAGCTTCATTTGGATTATAAGGGCCGAAGGCCAAGGACCTATCTTGCAAATTCTCGATTCTTTTAGATGTTTCAGCTCTACTATTGCAATGCATTCGGTGACATTGAAAATGCTGGGAACTCAACTTCTACCATCTCTATGAAACAGAAAGGTGGTCTTTAATAGACGTTGTAGCCCATGGAACACGCCCGGACGGAGCATGACCTCTCGGCGTGCTCCGTGAGCACGACCACCTCCACGACCTCCACCTCTAAAAGAAGTAGCAGCCCCCTGCCTGTTGCTACTACTTGGTCCACCAGATCCACCATGAGACTGTCACCCTTTCTTCTTGGACTTGGCCACCTACCAGCCCTCCTGTCTGCATCGTCCTGCTCGTCCTCACTGCCATCTTCATCCTGGTCGTAGATCACTGAAAAACCAAAGTAATTCCAGGTATCCACATGTCTTGCAGCAGTGTGAGGGCCAACGCATCCTTGCCTCTTCCTCGAGTCCCTTGAGATGCTCTGCAATCATCTGAACCAGCAGCTCCACATAAAAATGGTGCAAGTAAGGAAGCAAGTCCCCTTCAATGCTGTTTGGGAAGCGGTAAGCCTGGTCGTATCCTCTGCGACCTACACTGGCCTGCTGAACGTAGCTCGGTGCGAGCAATGTAGACAAGATCACCTGGACCTCGGACTCCGTAACCCTACCTAATTCAGCGGCTCGAAGCTCCGAAATTGGGGATGTCATGGAGGGTTTGAATATCCGAAGGATATATATATATATAACGAAAAAATAAAATATTCGTGGTATCTTCTTAAGCTTGAAAAACCTTCTGGACCCGCTTCAATGGATCAATTCTTTGGCAGTTTTGACTCCTTGCTGTTGGAATTGTCGGAGGCGAAGAATATTCCGTCAACTGGTTTAGGGTCTAGGGTTCATTTTGCTGAGTGGCCTTCTTACGGCTGAGACTTTCCGTTTGTACAATTTAATATTCAGACAGCTGCTTCGTATAAAGCACGGAGCTCTTTGCACCACATACAATGTATTAATTTTGCATCATTAGGAACATCAGTTCTTGTAGGTAATGGATCGCTCTTTGCTTAAATGTACTCTGTAGGAGAAGGACCGATTTCGTACACTTCAGCTTTTCAGGTGTGTGTGTGCTGTGTATGTGCTCCAGTGCATGCATGCATGCGAAATTGTAGTGAATGTAGAATGAATAACCAAGTTTGAAACCTTTAACTTGATGGGCTTTCATTAGGCATCGAATTGGACGGCGCGTGCAGTCTCAGTTACTACATATTTGGGGCGACTTCCCTCACGGCATCCAACACGAGGTAACATAGCAACATGAAGTAGAGTGATCTCTCTCTCTCTCTCTCTCTCTCTCTCTCTCTCTCACACACACACACACACACACACAGAGGTTAATGATCTTGCAGATTAAGGACATGCAGGATATAGAGGTTGTGCATGAGCTTAGTGATTGGTTTTGTACTTAGATGTTCTGGACGCGTGGTTCAAAAGCCAGCACAGTAAGCAATGTGTAGAACAAACAGAAAGCGCCAACCTGTAGGAGCATGTGGATGAAGTAGATTAGTGTCTGCAGTGGTGAATTGCTGGTTGAACACAATGCAAAAGTATCCCTGCAATCGAGGAAACCCATGAAGCAATCTATGGTCTTCCTTCCTTCCTACCTGCTTATCTTAGAAGATGAAGAAGAAGAAGAGCAGATAACAATCAATATAATGATAATCTTTTAAACGTTCTGGACTTAAGTGTTTTCTGTCTTGGGATGTCTAGGAGGTAAAGCATTTCATAGAGAAGCCTGTTGGACTTCAGAGCATATATACAAGACTGACGTCTGTAGCAACCATTTATAGTCAAAGGTGCTTAGTAGATTATGTATTAATACATACACATACCTATCTAGTTAATTAGTGATTGTTTGCTTGTCTTTAGGTGCTTGAACTGAGATCTTTGTTTCTTAACAACATGAGCTGTCTACATAAATATTAAAAGAAGCATCAGGTGTCGGAGCATGCAGT